>JAEIFM010000018.1:0-31562 GCA_018901885.1 Zaprionus kolodkinae | reverse complement strand
GTTGCTATGTTGTCTCCTTCTGCCTGTTACGCACAATCCGAAAAACCTTATAGACCAGGGTTTTTTTGTAAACCCAGGGCCTAGAAAGAACAAATTCAATAATATGTTGCCCACGGGAGTCGAACTACAATCTGAACGATTCATGGTCATGTCATATTAATAATGCTAACGCATTTTACCACAATATTAATTACCATATACTCCGCAAACACAACGCTTCACAGATCTTTTCTATTGATCTTTTCTATTGATCGTTACCTTTCATAACTTCTATGTTTAATAACTGATACATTGTACGTAGGCAACGCCTCACAGATCAATAAAAAACGTTAACTTGCATTACACCTATGCTTAATAACCGATCGGACTGTAATTTATAGGGAAGGTTCATATCGTATTTATCTATATGTATGCCAAAGCAGAAACGTGAAACTTAAATACTTTGCTTAATAATCGCAAATTACTGATTTAAGGAATCTACATGCCAAATTTTGTGTCTCTAGCTTTCTTAATAGCAGACATGGCTAGGTCGACTTAGCTAGTTACCCTGAGCAAGACCATATATACATTATGGGGTCGCTGTTGTCTCCTTCTGCCTGATACGCACAATCCGAAAAACCCAATAGACCAGGGTTTTTTTGTAAATCCATGGCCTACAAAGAACAAATTCACGGGAGTCGAACTACAATCTGAAGGATTAATAGTCATGTCATAATAATATTGCTAACGCATTTTACCACAACATAATATCTCCTTGCATTTTCCAAGTGAACGGACGTGTTTTTTTTGTGCGCTTCGATTTTTCGGCTTTATTTAACAAACCGGTGTTTTTATTTAAATTTACTTTGAAACCGAAATTTTAACTTTAGCCCGTTCACGACGCGTGTGCTAATTTTAGATCTTATTTTCTTTTGTGCATTTTTTCTGCATCTTTCGGTGCATTTCTTCTTTTTCTTTATTCTCTTTTGGGTAAGCGACGTAGTTGTTAGTGTTGTAAGTCACCGCTAATTTCTCTCTCTACTTACCTCTCCTAATTCTTTGAGCGCGCCTAAGCAGCTCTCACGCTTTGCCGCTCTCGAACTTATCTTTATACCCTTCGACCATTGAAAATGGTCAAAAAAGGGTATACTAACTTTGTGCAATATGTATGTAACAGGCATAAGGAGGCGTGGCAGACCACATAAAGTATATATATTCTTGCTCAGGATCACTAGCCGAGTCGATTGAGACATGTCCGTCTGTCTGTCCGTCTGTCCGTCTGTTTGTTTGAGACAACAGATCTCAGCTATTAAAAAAACTAGAGACACCAAATTTGGTATGAAGGTTCCCATATATTCGGCGCAGGTGAAGTTTATGTCAAATGTTTGATGCCAAGCCCACCGCCCCCGCAAATCGGTAATTTACGATTATTTAGCAAAGTGTTAAACTTATAAAGTTCTGCTTTGGTAAGTATAAAGCTGAATGCAATATGAACATGTCCTTCAAATTACAATCCGATCGGACCAATAACACAGAAGTTATTCAAGTCAACGTTTTCAGTACAAATGTTCGGTACGGGCAGCAGCCGACGCGCTGCTTTGAGCAGTTGACGCCGACGTCGACGTTGCGTCGTGTCGCTTTACTCTTTACGCGCGTCGCTGAGTGAGTGCGAGCGAGTAAGCTATATGTAGTAGAAGTATTTGTGCAGAATTCTCTGTTTGATATTATAAGTATGTTTACACATTTGTAACGGATTTAGAAAATTGGGAGAAGGGTATCTTACTGTCGGGCGCCCGACTGTAGCCTTACCTACTTGTTTTTATTACCTTTGCTCTCTCTGCTCTCTGCCCTTTACGCGCGTTAAGTTCTTTCTCCTGCACTCATCCCTTTTCTTGTTTTGATTTTGTTTTCCGTTGGCTGTTTTTATTTTAACAGTAGGTGTCCCATATAATGGACGTTTTAATTTGTTTTAAGAAATCCTGCCTTAAGCAGGTGACTGCCGCCCAGGCAAGCATCTCGTGTTGGCTATGTGACAACGTAGTACACGCGAAGTGTGCTGGATATACCGGCCCGACGGGTTGCGTTATTGCTGTGATGTGTGTAGGGAGGTGGAGAACGAAATGTGTTCGTTTATGCGTCAAACGAAGACTGGTTTCAGGGAACTGTTTGGAAGTTTTCGCAAACTTTCTAACCAGTTTTCAGCGCTTGATTCGTCTTTCAGTAACCTTAAGTTATTGAATGAATCGCCAAAGCGCAAGAAAACCTCGCGAAATCAAAAGTCTTCAGTTAGCGCCACCCAGCTCCTTCTAATTGATCAGCCAGGCACGCCAGTGACCCAGCCGTTGATCTCGTTCACCAATCCACCAATAGTAACGAGGTCTTCGGCTCAATCGGTTTCGCTTCCCGATAATGTCATTGAGTGTGAGCAACCCGTGACGCCCATAATTTCTGACAAGTCTGCTGTGGTCTCGTTGCCCGTGCCACAGTTAATAGTTTTACCGAAGGCGTGTTCAAGTTCCGGTTTACCAGAAGAGAACCTATGCCCGAGGCGCCTAAAAAGATTCAAGGTGTTCCACAAAGGAAACAAATTTTTGTTTCCAGGCTTGCCCCTGACCTCACATCAAATGATGTAACAGCCTATATCCAAGGAAATACTCATGCCTTGGATATCAAAGTGGAAAAAATTCAAGTTTTCTTATGAGAGGGACATATCATCCTTCAAAATAAGTGTCCCCAACGAACTCATGGGCATTATATGCTCGGCTCAATTTTGGCCAGAGCATGTAATGGTCAAAGAGTTCGAAACAAAGAAGAAGAAAAATCGCACACCGATTAATCTTCCTTTGCCGTCTCTAGCTTCAGCCCACACAAAAACAATCTTAAACTAAAAAAACTAACATGCTCCTTAACTCTTTCATATCAAAATGTTAGAGGTCTGTGTACAAAACTTTCAACCTTATATATAAACAGTCTTTCTTTTTCTTCTCAAATTGTTGTGATTACTAAGACTTGGTTAAAACCGGATATCCTAAATTCCGAACTCTTTCCAAGCAAGTTGACAACCTACAGGTGTGATCGACCTGACCGTCGTGGTGGTGGAGTCCTTATTGCAACGATTCGATATTTGATTCCATCAATTCGGAACTTTTACAGCCGGAGATTCAACATGCTATTGAATTCCTCTGTGTAAAATTACACTTTCCCGGTTTTTTTTCCATTATATAACCTGTTGCAATATTCCGGCATCAATGGATGTATCTGTCTATTTGCAACATTTGTCTGCAATAAAGACTATATTTAATCTGTTATCAGACAGAGGTCACCTTTCAGTCCTTGGGGACTTTAATATACCTGATTGCCTCACGGCACCACGACCTTTTTGACGGTCTGTTTGATATGTCATTGTCGCAGGTCAATCATATCTTAAACTGTAGTAACAGATCGTTAGACTTATGCTTTGTCTCCGATCCATCTAGAGTGAATTTAGTCAAGACTGAACCACTTTCTTTCCCAGAAGATCCTTACCATCCTACTCTGGAAGTGTCTTTTTGATTTTGGGGCTTGTATGGATAAACATGAAAAATTGTGTAAGCGCGTACGCTGCTTTAGAAAAGCAAATTTTAATTTATTAAACACTTTAATTTCACAATTTGATTGGTCGGAATTGTATGTGTCTATTGATATATCAGTAGCGACCAATAGTTTTTCATTCATTTTTTGTAATTTGCGTTCCGTGCTTTTATTCATCATCCTCTAGTAAGCCGCCATGGTTTACAAGAGAGTTGTCACGGTTAAAAAATTTAAAGTCAAGCCTTTACAAAAAATTTAAATGTAGTAACTTAGCGTTTTTACGCAACTTAAGCGCGCGGTCAGACTTTACAGTCTTAAACGCGAAATGTTATAAAAACTATTTAGCTCGTTGTAAGGTTCAGTTTATTCAGAACCCCAAACAGTTTTATAGTTTTGTTAACACGAAGCGTAAGTCTGCCGCATTTCCTAATAACTTAACGTTTGAAAATGCTAGTGCAAATACCGACCAAACCATGGCCGATATGTTTGCAAAGTTTTTTCAAACGACTTACTCACCTTCTACACATACTACTCATTTTTTATCCATACAACATTCCAAGTTCGAATGGTATCTTCTCCCCCTTTCTAAACGAAAGCTCCCTTGTCAAGGATCTTTATTTAGTTAAGCCAGTTTTCTCACCCGGACCTGACGGTGTTCCCGCTTGTATACTTCGGTTCTGTGCCAACTCCTTAAGTAAGCCATTGTCGGCTATACCTTAATTTTTCGAGAATGTTATAACTCCTCACTTGCAACATTTATGCAGATCCGTTATTTCACCTTTTCAACACGAATTTATTAAACGTCGTTCAACTATGACAAATTTGCTTGAGCTGACATCCTTTGTGGTAAAAGGATTTCAGGAAAATCTTCAAACTGATGTCATTTATACTGATTTCAGTAAAGCTTTTGACTCAGTGAATCATTCCCTTTTGGCACATAAGCTTGACCTTCTAGGTTTTTCACCAAAACTACTTAGTTGGATTGTAAGCTATCTGACTGACAGAACTCAAAGAGTCCTCTTTAAAACCAGCCTCTCAATTCCACTTCACGCCACATCTGGCGTTCCTCAATGGAGTCATCTTGGCCCCCTACTTTTTACGCTTTTCATCAATGACCTGCCTTTGGTCATACATAACTCTCGTACTCTTATGTACGCGGATGATGTAAAGCTTTGTTATCAAATTAAAGACAACCACTGGCAGTCACACTTACAAGCCGACCTAAATAGTTTTCCATTCGTGGTGTTGTGCCAATTTTTTAAACCTGAACAGCTCTAAATGCAAGCTGATGACATTCTTTCGAGCCAATCCAATGTATACTTCTTATTCTCTTTGTGGTTCTGTCTTGGAAAGAATTACCCTAGTTGATGATTTGGGGGTCCGCTTGGACTGAAAACTAAAGTTTTCCAATCATATTTCTAATATGGTCAATAAAGCCATGGGTGTTCTAGGCTTTATTTAGAGATGGTCTAAGGAATTTGACGATCCTTATCTTACAAAGACCCTCTACATCTCACTTGTTCGTCCTATTCTTGAATATGGTTCATGCGTATGGTGTCCCCAGTACACTATTCATAAAGAACGCATCGAGTCCGTACAAAAGAACTTTTTATTGTTTGCGTTACGTGGCCTTAACTGGGAGGAAAATTTAAGACTGCCTTCCTATAACAATAGACTCTTATTATTAAATTTGCCTTCCCTAACTAATCGCAGAACCATGCTAGGGGTATTATTTATTAACAACCTTATGCAAGGTGACATTGACAGGGAGGCCCTTGTAATGCAGCTTCACTTCTCTGTCCCTTGCAGAATTACTCGTAATTATCTTCCACTAACTCTTCCTCATTGTAGATCTAACTATGCACTGCACAATCCGTTCAGGGTATTATGTTCGGACTACAATAACTCTATTGCCACTATGAAGTCTTTAATTCTTCTCTATCTAGCACGAAATTAGTAATATTATTTCCTCGATATTCTTGTTTATTATTTATTTGATTTTGCATGCTCCTATCCTATCTCCCATCCGTTCTCTATCTTTATCGCGTTAATTTCTTCTCGCGTGTCTATTCGCATTTTTATCGCGTTTCCGTGTCGTCCGTTACGCGACGGTGTCTCTCGGTCGGTTAGGCGGGACGTAGACTTCGTCTGGGTTCCGCGCGCAACAAGCATCGGCTTGGTGTCGTTGCACCACTTGTTAATACATACATTGTATTCAACGTCCAAAAAAAAAAAAAAAAAAAAAATTAATTTCCATATACTCCGCAAAGATGGCATCACAATTTCACATAAGAAAATAATCTATTCCGTTGCACGTATGCAACGCTTCACAGATCAATAGAAAACGTTAACTTTCATAACTTCTATGTTTAATAACCGATACATTGCACGTAGGCAATGCCTCACAGATCAATAGAAAACGTTAACTTGGATTACATCTATGTTTATTAACCGATCGGACTGTAATTTATAGGGAAGGTTCATATCGTATTTATCTATATGTATGCCAAAGCATAAAGGTGAAACTTAAATACTTTGCTTAATAATCGCAAATTACTGATTTAAGGAATCTACATGCCAAATTTTGTGTCTCTAGCTTTCTTAATAGCTGAGAATCATGCGCTCATACAGCCAGACGGACAAGCAGACATGGCTAGGTCGACTTAGCTAGTGACCCTGAGCAAGACTATATATACATTATGGGGTCGCTGTTGTCTCCTTCTGCCTGTTACGCACAATCCGATAAACCTAAGAGACCAAGGTTTTTTTGTAAACCCATGGCCTACAAAGAACAAATTCAATAATATGTTCCTTACGGGAGTCGAACTACAATCTTAACAATTAATAGTCATGTCATAATAATAATGCTAACGTATTTTACCACAACATTAATTACCATATACTCCGCAAAGATGGCATCTCAATTTCACATAAGAAAATAATCTATTCCGTTGCACGTATGCAACGCTTCACAGATCAATAGAAAACGTTAACTTTCATAACTTCTATGTTTATTATCCGATACATTGCACGTAGGCAATGCCTCACAGATCAATAGAAAACGTTAACTTGGATTACATCTATGTTTATTAACCGATCGGACTGTAATTTATAGGGAAGGTTCGTATTTATCTATATGTATGCCAAAGCATAAAGGTGAAACTTAAATACTTTGCTTATTAATCGCAAATTACTGATTTAAGGAATCTACATGCCAAATTTTGTGTCTCTAGCTTTCTTAATAGCTGAGAATCATGCGCTCATACAGCCAGACGGACAGGCAGACATGGCTAGGTCGACTTAGCTAGGGACCCTGAGCAAGACTATATATACATTATGGGGTCGCTGTTGTCTCCTTCTGCCTGTTACGCACAATCCGATAAACCTAAGAGACCAAGGTTTTTTTGTAAACCCATTGCCTACAAAGAACAAATTCAATAATATGTTCCTTACGGGAGTCGAACTACAATCTTAACAATTAATAGTCATGTCATAATAATAATGCTAACGTATTTTACCACAACATTAATTACCATATACTCCGCAAAGATGGCATCTCAATTTCACATAAGAAAATAATCTATTCCGTTGCACGTATGCAACGCTTCACAGATCAATAGAAAACGTTAACTTTCATAACTTCTATGTTTAATAACCGATACATTGCACGTAGGCAATGCCTCACAGATCAATAGAAAACGTTAACTTGCATTACATCTATGTTTATTAACCGATCGGACTGTAATTTATAGGGAAGGTTCGTATTTATCTATATGTATGCCAAAGCATAAAGGTGAAACTTAAATACTTTGCTTAATAATCGCAAATTACTGATTTAAGGAATCTACATGCCAAATTTTGTGTCTCTAGCTTTCTTAATAGCTGAGAATCATGCGCTCATACAGCCAGACGGACAAGCAGACATGGCTAGGTCGACTTAGCTAGTGACCCTGAGCAATACTATATATACATTATGGGGTCGCTGTTGTCTCCTTCTGCCTGTTACGCACAATCCGATAAACCTAAGAGACCAAGGTTTTTTTGTAAACCCATGGCCTACAAAGAACAAATTCAATAATATGTTCCTTACGGGAGTCGAACTACAATCTTAACAATTAATAGTCATGTCATAATAATAATGCTAACGTATTTTACCACAACATTAATTACCATATACTCCGCAAAGATGGCATCTCAATTTCACATAAGAAAATAATCTATTCCGTTGCACGTATGCAACGCTTCACAGATCAATAGAAAATGGTAACTTTCATAACTTCTATGTTTAATAACCGATACATTGCACGTAGGCAATGCCTCACAGATCAATAAAAAACGTTAACTTGCATTACATCTATGTTTAATAACCGATCGGACTGTAATTTTTAGGGAAGGTTCATATCGTATTTATCTATATGTATGCCAAAGCATAAAGGTGAAACTTAAATACTTTGCTTATTAATCGCAAATTACTGATTTAAGGAATCTACATGCCAAATTTTGTGTCTCTAGCTTTCTTAATAGCTGAGAATCATGCGCTCATACAGCCAGACGGACAGGCAGACATGGCTAGGTCGACTTAGCTAGGGACCCTGAGCAAGACTATATATACATTATGGGGTCGCTGTTGTCTCCTTCTGCCTGTTACGCACAATCCGATAAACCTAAGAGACCAAGGTTTTTTTGTAAACCCATTGCCTACAAAGAACAAATTCAATAATATGTTCCTTACGGGAGTCGAACTACAATCTTAACAATTAATAGTCATGTCATAATAATAATGCTAACGTATTTTACCACAACATTAATTACCATATACTCCGCAAAGATGGCATCTCAATTTCACATAAGAAAATAATCTATTCCGTTGCAGGTATGCAACGCTTCACAGATCAATAGAAAACGTTAACTTTCATAACTTCTATGTTTAATAACCGATACATTGCACGTAGGCAATGCCTCACAGATCAATAGAAAACGTTAACTTGCATTACATCTATGTTTATTAACCGATCGGACTGTAATTTATAGGGAAGGTTCATACCGTATTTATCTATATGTATGCCAAAGCATAAAGGTGAAACTTAAATTACTGATTTAAGGAATCTACATGCCAAATTTTGTGTCTCTAGCTTTCTTAATAGATGAGAATCATGCGCTCATACAGCCAGACGGACAGGCAGACATGGCTAGGTCGACTTAGCTAGTGACCCTGTGCAAGACTAAATATACATTATGGGGTCGCTGATGTCTCTTTCTGCCTGTTACGAACAATCCGAAAAGCCTAATAGACCAGGGTTTTTTTGTAAACCCATTGCCTACAAAGAACAAATTCAATAATATGTTCCCCACGGGAGTTGAACTACAATCTGAACGATTAATAGTCATGTCATAATAATAATGCTAACGCATTTTACCACAACATTTATTACCATATACTTCGCAAAGATGGCATCTCAATTTCACATAAGAAAATAATCAATTCCGTTGCAAGTATGCAGCGCTTCACAGATCAATAGAAAACGGTAGATTTCATAGCTTAATATAGAAATAATATGTTTAATAGACGACACGTTGCTTTTAGGCAACGCCTCACAGATCAATAAAAAACGTTAACTTGCATTACACCTATGTTTAATAACCGATCGGACTGTAATTTATAGGGAAGGTTCATGTCGTATTTATCTATATGTATGCCAAAGCAGAAAGGTGAAACTTAAATACTTTGCTTAATAATCGCAAATTACTGATTTAAGGAATCTACATGCCAAATTTTGTGTCTCTAGCTTTCTTAATAGCTGAGAATCATGCGCTCATAAAGCCAGACGGACAGGCAGACATTTTTTTTTTTTTTTTTTTTTGGACGTTGAATACAATGAATGTATTAACAAGTGGTCCAACGACACCAAGCCGATGCTTGTTGCGCGCGGAACCCAGACAAAGTCCACCTCCCGCCTAACCGACCGAGAGGCACCGTCGCGTAACGGACGACACGGAAACGCGATAAAAATGCGAATAGACACGCGAGAAGAAACTAACGCGATAAAGAAAGAAAACGCGGATAGGAGATAGGATAGGAGCATGCAAAATCAAATAAACAATAAAAAAGAATATCGAGGAAATAATATTACTAATTACGTGCTAGATAGAGAAGAATTAAAGACTTCATAGTGGCAATAGAGTTAGTGGCAGCTATGACATGTTGAAGTTTATTGTAGTCCGAACATAATACCCTGAACGGATTGTGCAGTGCATAGTTTGACCTACAATGAGGAAGAGTTAGTGGAAGATAGTTTCGAGTACTTCTGCAAGGGACAGAGAAGTGAAGCTGCATTACAAGGGCCTCACTGTCAATGTCACCTTGCATAAGGTTGTTAATAAATAATACCTCTAGCATGGTTCTGCGATTAGTTAGGGAAGGCAAATTTAATAATAAGAGTCTATTGTTATAGGAAGGCAGTCTTAAATTTTCCTCCCAGTTAAGGCCACGTAACGCAAACAATAAAAAGTTCTTTTGTACGGACTCGATGCGTTCTTTATGAATATTGTACTGGGGACACCATACGCATGAACCATATTCAAGAATAGGACGAACAAGTGAGATGTAGAGGGTCTTTGTAAGATAAGGATCGTCAAATTCCTTAGACCATCTCTTAATAAAGCCTAGAACACCCATGGCTTTATTGACCATATTAGAAATATGATTGGAAAACTTTAGTTTTCGGTCCAAACGGACCCCCAAATCATCAACTAGGGTAATTCTTTCCAAGACAGAACCACAAAGAGAATAAGAAGTATACATTGGATTGGCTCGAGAGAATGTCATCAGCTTGCATTTAGAGCTGTTCAGGTTTAAAAAATTGGCACAACACCACGAATGGAAAACTATTTAGGTCGGCTTGTAAGTGTGACTGCCAGTGGTTGTCTTTAATTTGATAACAAAGCGTTACATCATCCGCGTACATAAGAGTACGAGAGTTATGTATGACCAAAGGCAGGTCATTGATGAAAAGCGTAAAAAGTAGGGGGCCAAGATGACTCCATTGAGGAACGCCAGATGTGGCGTGAAGTGGAATTGAGAGGCTGGGTTTAAAGAGGACTCTTTGAGTTCTGTCAGTCAGATAGCTTACAATCCAGCTAAGTAATTTTGGTGAAAAACCTAGAAGGTCAAGCTTATGTGCCAAAAGGGAATGATTCACTGAGTCAAAAGCTTTACTGAAATCAGTATAAATGACATCAGTTTGAAAATTTTCCTGAAATCCTTTTACCACAAAGGATGTCAGCTCAAGCAAATTTGTCGTAGTTGAACGACGTTTAATAAATCCGTGTTGAAAAGGTGAAATAACGGATCTGCATAAATGTTGCAAGTGAGGAGTTATAACATTCTCGAAAAATTTAGGTATAGCCGGCAATTTAGAGATACCTCTATAATTGCTTGCTTCAGACTTGCTGCCCTTTTTCAATAAGGGGATAATAAAAGATTCCTTCCAAATGGAAGGAAAGAGTGAAGTTTCTAAGGACAGCGAAAATAGTTTGAGCAATGGCTTACTTAAGGAGTTGGCACAGAACCGAAGTATACAAGCGGGAACACCGTCAGGTCCGGGTGAAAAAACTGGCTTAACTAAATAAAGATCCTTGACAAGGGAGCTTTCGTTTAGAAAGGGGGAGAAGATACCATTCGAACTTGGAATGTTGTATGGATAAAAATGAGTAGTATGTGTAGAAGGTGAGTAAGTCGTTTGAAAAAACTTTGCAAACATATCGGCCATGGTTTGGTCGGTATTTGCACTAGCATTTTCAAACGTTAAGTTATTAGGAAATGCGGCAGACTTACGCTTCGTGTTAACAAAACTATAAAACTGTTTGGGGTTCTGAATAAACTGAACCTTACAACGAGCTAAATAGTTTTTTATAACATTTCGCGTTTAAAACTGTAAAGTCTGACCGCGCGCTTAAGTTGCGTAAAAAGGCTAAGGGCGAGTTACTACATTTAAATTTTTTGTAAAGGCTTGACTTTAAATTTTTTAACCGTGACAACTCTCTTGTAAACCATGGCGGCTTACTAGAGGATGATGAATAAAAGCACGGAACGCAAATATCAAAAAATGAATTAATATTTTTATAAAAAATATTGGTCGCTACTGATATATCAGTAGACAAATATAATTCCGACCAATCAAACTGTGAAATTACAGAGTTTAATAAATTAAAATCTGCTTTTCTAAAGCAGCGTACGCGCTTACACAATTTTTCATGTTTATCCATACAAGCACCAAAATCAAAAGACACTTCCAGAGTAGGATGGTAAGGATCTTCTGGGAAAGAAAGTGGTTCAGTCTTGACTAAATTTACTCTAGATGGATCGGAGACAAAGCATAAGTCTAACGATCTGTTACTACAGTTTAAGATATGATTGACCTGCGACAATGACATATCAAACAGACCGTCAAAAAGGTCGTGGTGCCGTGAGGGCAGCAGAGAATTTGAATCAACACTTGTTGTCCAATTGCAATCTGGTATATTAAAGTCCCCAAGGACTGAAAGGTGATCTCTGTCTGATAACAGATTAAAAATAGTCTTTATTGCAGACAAATGTTGCAAATAGACAGATACATCCGATGACGGCGGAATATAGGAACAGGTTATATAATGAAAAAAACCGGGAAAGTGTAATTTTACACAGAGGAATTCAATAGCAAGTTGAATCTCCGGCTGTAAAAGTTCCGAATTGACGGTGGAATCGACTGCAATAAGGACTCCACCACCACGACGGTCAGGTCGATCACACCTGTAGGTTGTGAACTTGCTTGGAAAAACTTCGGAATTTAGAATATCCGGTTTTAACCAAGTCTCAGTAAATACAACAATTTGAGAAGAAAAAGAAAGACTGTTTATATATAAAGTTGAAAGTTTAGTACATAGAGCTCTAACATTTTGATATGAAAGAGTTAAGGAGCATGTTAGTTTTTTTTTTGTTTAAGGTTGTTTTTATTTGGGGTGAAGCTAGAGACGGCAAAAGAAGATTAATCGGAGGGCGATTTTTCTTCTTCTTTGTTTCGAACTCTTTGACCATTACATGCTCCGGCCAAAATTGAGCCGAGCATATAATGCCCATGAGTTCGTTTGAGACACTTATTTTGAAGGATGATATGTCCCTCTCATAAGAAAACTTAAATTTTTCCACTTTTATATCCAAGGCATGAGTATTTCCTTGGATATAGGCTATTACATCATTTGATGTGAGGTCAGGGGCAAGCCTGGAAACAAAAATTTGTTTCCTTTGTGGAACACCTAGAATTTTTTTAGGTGCCTCGGGTGTAACTCCAGAGCATAGGTTCTCTTCTGGTAAACCGGAACTTGAACACGCCTTCGGTAAAACTATTAACTGTGGCACGGGCAACGATACCACAGCAGACTTGTCAGAAATCATGGGCGTCACAGGTTGCTCACACTCAATGACATTATCGGGAAGCGAAACCGATTGAGCCGAAGACCTCGTTACTATTGGGGGATTGGTGAACGAGATCAACGGCTGGGTCACTGGCGTGCCTGGCTGATCAATTAGAGGGAGCTGGGTGGCGCTAACTGAAGATTTTTGATTTCGCGAGGTTTTCTTGCGCTTTGGCGATTCATTCAATAACTTAAGGTTATTGAAAGACGAATCAAGCGCTGAGAACTGGTCGGAAAGTTTGCGAAAACTTCCAAACAGTTCCCTAAAACCAGTCTTCGTTTGACGCATAAACGAACACATTTCGTTCTCCACCTCCCTACACACATCACAGCAATAACGCAACCCAGTGCGCTTGGCTACGGCGTCAGCCGTCGGGCCGGTATATCCAGCACACTTCGCGTGTACTACGTTGTCACATAGCCAACACGAGATGCTTGCCTGGGCGGCAGTCACCTGCTTAAGGCAGGATTTCTTGAAACAAATTAAAACGTCCATTATATGGGACACCTACTGTTAAAATAAAAACAGCCGAAGGAAAACAAAATCAAAACAAGAAAAGGGATGAGCGCAAGAGAAAGAACTTAACGCGCGTAAAGGGCAGAGAGCAGAGAGAGCAAAAATAATAAAAAAGATAAGTTCGAGAGCGGCAAAGCGTGAGAGCTGCTTAGGCGCGCTCAAAGAATTAGGAGAGGTAAGTAGAGAGAGAAATTAGCGGTGACTAACAACACTAACAACTACGTCGCTTACCCAAAAGAGAATAAAGAAAAAGAAGAAATGCACCGAAAGAGGCAGAACCAATGCACAAAACAATAGAGAATAAGATTTAAAATTTGCAAACACAGATTAGTTTGGCAAATTTTAAGAACATGCACACGCGTCGTGAACGGGCTAAAGTTAAAACTTCGGTTTCAAAGTAAATTTAAATAAAAACACCGGTTGTTTTTAATAAAAAAAAAGCCGAAAAATCGAAGCGCAAAAAAAAAAAACACGTCCGTTCACTAGGAAAATGCAGCTATTATGATAATCGAAAATTACTGATTTATTTGCACGTAGACAACGCCTCACAGATCAATAGAGAACGTTAACTTGCATAACATCTATGTTTATTAACCTATACGTTGCACGTAAGCAACGCCTCACAAATCAATAGAAAACGTTAACTTGCATTACATCTATGTTTGTTAACCGATCGGACTGTAATTTATAGGAAAGGCTCATATCGTATTTATCTATATGTATGCCAAATCAGAAACTTAAAACTTGATTACTTTGCTTAATAACCGCAAATTACTGATTTAAGGAATCTACATTCCAAATTTTGTGTCTCTAGCTTTCTTAATAGCTGAGAATCATGCGCTCATACAGCCAGACGGACAGGCAGACATGGCTAGGTCGACTTAGCTAGTGACCCTGAGTAAGACTATATATACATTATGGGATCGCTGATGTCTCTTTCTGCCTGTTACGCACAATCCAAAAAACCTAAAAGACCAGGGTTTTTTTGTAAACCCATGGCCTACAAAGAACAAATTCAATAATATGTTCCCCACGGGAGTCGAACTACAATCTTAACAATTAATAGTCATGTCGTATTAATAATGCTAACGTATTTTACCACAACATTAATTACCATATACTCCGCAAAGATGACATCTCAATTTCACATAAGAAAATAATCAATTCCGTTGCACGTATGCAACGCTTCACAGATCAATAGAAAACGTTAACTTTCATAACTTCTATGTTTAATAGCCGATACGTTGCTTTTAGGCAACGCCTCACAGATCAATAAAAAACGTTCACTTGCATTACACCTATGTTTAATAACCGATCGGACTGTAGTTTATAGGGAAGGTTCATGTCGTATTAATCTATATGTATGCCAAAGCAGAAAGGTAAAACTTAAATACTTTGCTTAATAATCGCAAATTACTGATTTAAGGAATCTACATGCCAAATTTTGTGTCTCTGGCTTTCTTAATAGCTGAGAATCATGCGCTCATACAGCCAGACGGACAGGCAGACATGGCTAGGTCGACTTAGCTTGTGACCCTGAGCAAGACTATATATACATTATGGGATCGCTGATGTCTCTTTCTGCCTGTTACGCACAATCCAAAAAACCTAAAAGACCAGGGTTTTTTTTGTAAACCCATGGCCTACAAAGAACAAATTCAATAATATGTTCCCCACGGGAGTCGAACTACAATCTTAACAATTAATAGTCATGTCGTATTAATAATGCTAACGTATTTTACCACAACATTAATTACCATATACTCCGCAAAGATGACATCTCAATTTCACATAAGAAAATAATCTATTCCATTGCACGTATGCAACGCTTCACAGATCAATAGAAAACGGTAACTTTCATAACTTCTATGTTTAATAGCCGATACGTTGCTTTTAGGCAACGCCTCACAGATCAATAAAAATCGTTAACTTGCATTACATCTATGTTTAATAACCGATCGGACTGTAATTTATAGGGAAGTTTCATATCGTATTTATCAATATGTATGCCAAAGCAGAAAGGTGAAACTTAAATACTTTGCTTAATAATCGCAAATTACTGATTTAAGGAATCTACATGCCAAATTTTGTGTCTCTAGCTTTCTTAATAGCTGAGAATCATGCGCTCATACAGCCAGACGGACAGGCAGACATGGCTAGGTCGACTTAGCTAGTGACCCTGAGCAAGACTATATATACATTATGGGATCGCTGATGTCTCTTTCTGCCTGTTACGCACAATCCAAAAAACCTAAAAGACCAGGGTTTTTTTTTAAACCCATGGCCTACAAAGAACAAATTCAATAATATGTTCCCCACGGGAGTAGAACTACAATCTGAACGATTAATAGTCATGTCATAATAATAATGCTAACGTATTTAACCACAACATTAATTACCATATACTTCGCAAAGATGACATCTCAATTTCACATAAGAAAATAATCTATTCCGTTGCACGTATGCAACGCTTCACAGATCAATAGAAAACGTTAACTTTCATAACTTCTATGTTTAATAGCCGATACGTTGCTTTTAGGCAACGCCTCACAGATCAATAAAAAACGTTAACTTGCATTACACCTATGTTTAATAACCGATCGGACTGTAATTTATAGGGAAGGTTCATATCGTATTTATCAATATGTATGCCAAAGCAGAAAGGTGAAACTTAAATACTTTGCTTAATAATCGCAAATTACTGATTTAAGGAATCTACATGCCAAATTTTGTGTCTCTAGCTTTCTTAATAGCTGAGAATCATGCGCTCATACAGCCAGACGGACAGGCAGACATGGCTAGGTCGACTTAGCTAGTGACCCTGAGCAAGACTATATATACATTATGGGGTCGCTGATGTCTCTTTCTGCCTGTTACGCACAATCCAAAAAACCTAAAAGACCAGGGTTTTTTTGTAAACCCATGGCCTACAAAGAACAAATTCAATAATATGTTCCCCACGGGAGTCGAACTACAATCTTAACAATTAATAGTCATGTCATAATAATAATGCTAACGTATTTTACCACAACATTAATTACCATATACTTCGCAAAGATGGCATCTCAATTTCACATAAGAAAATAATCAATTCCGTTGCACGTATGCAACGCTTCACAGATGAATAGAAAACGGTAACTTTCATAACTTCTATGTTTAATAGCCGATACGTTGCTTTTAGGCAACGCCTCACAGATCAATAAAAAACGTAAACTTGCATTACACCTATGTTTAATAACCGATCGGACTGTAATTTATAGGGAAGGTTCATATCGTATTTATCTATATGTATGCCAAAGCAGAAAGGTGAAACTTAAATACTTTGCTTAATAATCGCAAATTACTGATTTAAGGAATGCCAAATTCTGTGTCTCTAGCTTTCTCAATAGCTGAGAATCATGCGCTCATACAGCCAGACGGACAGGCACCAATGGCTAGGTCGACTTAGCTAGCGACCCTGAGCAAGACTATAGATACATTATGGGGTCGCTGATGTCTCTTTCTGCCTGTTACGCACAATCCAAAAAACCTAAAAGACCAGGGTTTTTTTTGTAAACCCATGGCCTACAAAGAACAAATTCAATAATATGTTCCCCACGGGAGTTGAACTACAATCTGAACGATTAATAGTCATGTCATAATAATAATGCTAACGCATTTTACCACAACATTTATTACCATATACTTCGCAAAGATGGCATCTCAATTTCACATAAGAAAATAATCAATTCCGTTGCAAGTATGCAACGCTTCACAGATCAATAGAAAACGGTAACTTTCATAGCTTCTACGTTAATTAGACGATACGTTGCTTTTAGGCAACGCCTCACAGATCAATAAAAAACGTTAACTTGCATTACATCTATGTTTATTAACCGATCGGACTGTAATTTATAGGGAAGGTTCATGTCGTATTTATCTATATGTACGCCAAAGCAGAAAGGTGAAACTTAAATACTTTGCTTAATAATCGCAAATTACTGATTTAAGGAATCTACATGCCAAATTTTGTGTCTCTAGCTTTCTTAATAGCTGAGAATCATGCGCTCATACAGCCAGACGGACAGGCAGACATGGCTAGGTCGACTTAGCTAGTGACCCTGAGCAAGACTATATATACATTATGGGGTCGCTGATGTCTCTTTCTGCCTGTTACGCACAATCCAAAAAACCTAAAAGACCAGGGTTTTTTGTAAACCCATTGCCTACAAAGAACAAATTCAATAATATGTTCCCCACGGGAGTCGAACTACAATCTTAACAATTAATAGTCATGTCATAATAATAATGCTAACGTATTTTACCACAACATTAATTACCATATACTCCGCAAAGATGACATCTCAATTTCACATAAGAAAATAATCTATTCCGTTGCACGTATGCAACGCTTCACAGATCAATAGAAAACGGTAACTTTCATAACTTCTATGTTTAATAGCCGATACGTTGCTTTTAGGCAACGCCTCACAGATCAATAAAAAACGTTAACTTGCATTACACCTATGTTTAATAACCGATCGGACTGTAATTTATAGGGAAGTTTCATATCGTATTTATCAATATGTATGCCAAAGCAGAAAGGTGAAACTTAAATACTTTGCTTAATAATCGCAAATTACTGATTTAAGGAATCTACATGCCAAATTTTGTGTCTCTAGCTTTCTTAATAGCTGAGAATCATGCGCTCATACAGCCAGACGGACAGGCAGACATGGCTAGGTCGACTTAGCTAGTGACCCTGTGCAAGACTAAATATACATTATGGGGTCGCTGATGTCTCTTTCTGCCTGTTACGTACAATCCGAAAAGCCTAATAGACCAGGGTTTTTTTGTAAACCCATTGCCTACAAAGAACAAATTCAATAATATGTTCCCCACGGGAGTTGAACTACAATAGGAACGTTATATCGTATTGATCAATATGTATCCAATGCAAAAGGTGAAACTTAAATACTTTGCTTAATAATCGCAAATTACTGATTTATGGAATCTACATGCCAAATTTTGTGTCTCTAGCTTTCTTAATAGCTGAAAATCATGCGCTCATACAGCCAGACGGACAGGCAGACATGGCTAGGTCGACTTAGCTAGTGACCCTGAGCAAGACTATATATACATTATGGGATCGCTGATGTCTCTTTCTGCCTGTTACGCACAATCCAAAAAACCTAAAAGACCAGGGTTTTTTTGTAAACCCATGGCCTACAAAGAACAAATTCAATAATATGTTCCCCACGAGAGTCGAACTACAATCTTAACAATTAATAGTCATGTCGTATTAATAATGCTAACGTATTTTACCACAACATTAATTACCATATACTCCGCAAAGATGACATCTCAATTTCACATAAGAAAATAATCTATTCCGTTGCACGTATGCAACGCTTCACAGATCAATAGAAAACGGTAACTTTCATAACTTCTATGTTTAATAGCCGATACGTTGCTTTTAGGCAACGCCTCACAGATCAATAAAAAACGTTAACTTGCATTACATCTATGTTTATTAACCGATCGGACTGTAATTTATAGGGAAGGTTCATGTCGTATTTATCTATATGTACGCCAAAGCAGAAAGGTGAAACTTAAATACTTTGCTTAATAATCGCAAATTACTGATTTAAGGAATCTACATGCCAAATTTTGTGTCTCTAGCTTTCTTAATAGCTGAGAATCATGCGCTCATACAGCCAGACGGACAGGCACCAATGGCTAGGTCGACTTAGCTAGTGACCCTGAGCAAGACTATATATACATTATGGGGTCGCTGATGTCTCTTTCTGCCTGTTACGCACAATCCGAAAAACCTAAAAGACCAGGGTTTTTTGTAAACCCATTGCCTACAAAGAACAAATTCAATAATATGTTCCCCACGGGAGTTGAACTACAATCTGAACGATTAATAGTCATGTCATAATAAAAATGCTAACGCATTTTACCACAACATTAATTACCATATACTTCGCAAAGATGGCATCTCAATTTCACATAAGAAAATAATCAATTCCGTTGCACGTATGCAACGCTTCACAGATCAATAGAAAACGGTAACTTTCATAACTTCTATGTTTAATAGCCGATACGTTGCTTTTAGGCAACGCCTCACAGATCAATAAAAAACGTTAACTTGCATTACACCTATGTTTAATAACCGATCGGACTGTAATTTATAGGGAAGGTTCATATCGTATTTATCTATATGTATGCCAAAGCAGAAAGGTGAAACTTAAATACTTTGCTTAATAATCGCAAATTACTGATTTAAGGAATCTACATGCCAAATTTTGTGTCTCTAGCTTTCTTAATAGCTGAGAATCATGCGCTCATACAGCCAGACGGACAGGCAGACATGGCTAGGTCGACTTAGCTAGTGACCCTGAGCAAGACTATATATACATTATGGGGTCGCTGATGTCTCTTTCTGCCTGTTACGCACAATCCAAAAAACCTAAAAGACCAGGGTTTTTTTTTGTAAACCCATGGCCTACAAAGAACAAATTCAATAATATGTTCCCCACGGGAGTCGAACTACAATCTGAACGATTAATAGTCATGTCATAATAATAATGCTAACGTATTTTACCACAACATTAATTACCATATACTCCGCAAAGATGACATCTCAATTTCACATAAGAAAATAATCTATTCCGTTGCACGTATGCAACGCTTCACAGATCAATAGAAAACGGTAACTTTCATAACTTCTATGTTTAATAGCCGATACGTTGCTTTTAGGCAACGCCTCACAGATCAATAAAAAACGTTAACTTGCATTACATCTATGTTTAATAACCGATCGGACTGTAATTTATAGGGAAGGTTCATATCGTATTTATCTATATGTATGCCAAAGCAGAAAGGTGAAACTTAAATACTTTGCTTAATAATCGCAAATTACTGATTTAAGGAATCTACATGCCAAATTTTGTGTCTCTAGCTTTCTTAATAGCTGAGAATCATGCGCTCATACAGCCAGACGGACAGGCAGACATGGCTAGGTCGACTTAGCTAGTGACCCTGAGCAAGACTATATATACATTATGGGGTCGCTGATGTCTCTTTCTGCCTGTTACGCACAATCCAAAAAACCTAAAAGACCAGGGTTTTTTGTAAACCCATGGCCTACAAAGAACAAATTCAATAATATGTTCCCCACGGGAGTTGAACTACAATCTTAACGATTAATAGTCATGTCATAATAATAATGCTAACGCATTTTACCACAACATTTATTACCATATACTTCGCAAAGATGGCATCTCAATTTCACATAAGAAAATAATCAATTCCGTTGCAAGTATGCAACGCTTCACAGATCAATAGAAAACGGTAACTTTCATAGCTTCTAGTTTAATAGCGATACGTTGCTTTTAGGCAACGCCTCACAGATCAATAAAAAACGTTAACTTGCATTACATCTATGTTTATTAACCGATCGGACTGTAATTTATAGGGAAGGTTCATATCGTATTTATCTATATGTATGCCAAAGCAGAAAGGTGAAACTTAAATACTTTGCTTAATAATCGCAAATTACTGATTTAAGGAATCTACATGCCAAATTTTGTGTCTCTAGCTTTCTTAATAGCTGAGAATCATGCGCTCATACAGCCAGACGGACAGGCAGACATGGCTAGGTCGACTTAGCTAGTGACCCTGAGCAAGACTATATATACATTATGGGGTCGCTGATGTCTCTTTCTGCCTGTTACGCACAATCCAAAAAACCTAAAAGACCAGGGTTTTTTTTGTAAACCCATGGCCTACAAAGAACAAATTCAATAATATGTTCCCCACGGGAGTTGAACTACAATCTGAACGATTAATAGTCATGTCATAATAATAATGCTAACGCATTTTACCACAACATTAATTACCATATACTTCGCAAAAATGGCATCTCAATTTCACATAAGAAAATAATCAATTCCGTTGCACGTATGCAACGCTTCACAGATGAATAGAAAACGGTAACTTTCATAACTTCTATGTTTAATAGCCGATACGTTGCTTTTAGGCAACGCCTCACAGATCAATAAAAAACGTAAACTTGCATTACACCTATGTTTAATAACCGATCGGACTGTAATTTATAGGGAAGGTTCATATCGTATTTATCTATATGTATGCCAAAGCAGAAAGGTGAAACTTAAATACTTTGCTTAATAATCGCAAATTACTGATTTAAGGAATCTACATGCCAAATTTTGTGTCTCTAGCTTTCTTAATAGCTGAGAATCATGCGCTCATACAGCCAGACGGACAGGCAGACATGGCTAGGTCGACTTAGCTAGTGACCCTGAGCAAGACTATATATACATTATGGGGTCGCTGATGTCTCTTTCTGCCTGTTACGCACAATCCGAAAAACCTAAAAGACCAGGGTTTTTTGTAAACCCATTGCCTACAAAGAACAAATTCATTTATATGTTCCCCACGGGAGTTGAACTACAATGTGAACGATTAATAGTCATGTCATAATAATAATGCTAACGCATTTTACCACAACATTAATTACCATATACTTCGCAAAAATGGCATCTCAATTTCACATAAGAAAATAATCAATTCCGTTGCAAGTATGCAACGCTATCAATAGAAAACGGTAACTTTCATAGCTTCTACGTTTTATAACCGATATTTTTCTTTTAGGCAACCCCTCACAAATCAATAAAAAACGTTAACTTGCATTACATCTATGTTTATAACCGATCGGACTGTAATTTATAGGGAAGGTTCATATCGTATTTATCAATATGTATGTACGCCAAAGCAGAAAGGTGAAACTTAAATACTTTGCTTAATAATCGCAAATTACTGATTTAAGGAATCTACATGCCAAATTTTGTGTCTCTAGCTTTCTTAATAGCTGAAAATCATGCGCTCATACAGCCAGACGGACAGGCAGACATGGCTAGGTCGACTTAGCTAGTGACCCTGAGCAAGACTATATATACATTATGGGATCGCTGATGTCTCTTTCTGCCTGTTACGCACAATCCAAAAAACCTAAAAGACCAGGGTTTTTTTTTGTAAACCCATGGCCTACAAAGAACAAATTCAATAATATGTTCCCCACGGGAGTCGAACTACAATCTTAACAATTAATAGTCATGTCGTATTAATAATGCTAACGTATTTTACCACAACATTAATTACCATATACTCCGCAAAGATGACATCTCAATTTCACATAAGAAAATAATCTATTCCGTTGCACGTATGCAACGCTTCACAGATCAATAGAAAACGGTAACTTTCATAACTTCTATGTTTAATAGCCGATACGTTGCTTTTAGGCAACGCCTCACAGATCAATAAAAAACGTTAACTTGCATTACACCTATGTTTAATAACCGATCGGACTGTAATTTATAGGGAAGGTTCATATCGTATTTATCTATATGTATGCCAAAGCAGAAAGGTGAAACTTAAATACTTTGCTTAATAATCGCAAATTACTGATTTAAGGAATCTACATGCCAAATTTTGTGTCTCTAGCTTTCTTAATAGCTGAGAATCATGCGCTCATACAGCCAGACGGACAGGCAGACATGGCTAGGTCGACTTAGCTAGTGACCCTGTGCAAGACTAAATATACATTATGGGGTCGCTGATGTCTCTTTCTGCCTGTTACGTACAATCCGAAAAGCCTAATAGACCAGGGTTTTTTTGTAAACCCATTGCCTACAAAGAACAAATTCAATAATATGTTCCCCACGGGAGTTGAACTACAATAGGGAAGGTTCATATCGTATTAATCAATATGTATGCCAAAGCAGAAAGGTGAAACTTAAATACTTTGCTTAATAATCGCAAATTACTGATTTATGGAATCTACATGCCAAATTTTGTGTCTCTAGCTTTCTTAATAGCTGAAAATCATGCGCTCATACAGCCAGACGGACAGGCAGACATGGCTAGGTCGACTTAGCTAGTGACCCTGAGCAAGACTATATATACATTATGGGATCGCTGATGTCTCTTTCTGCCTGTTACGCACAATCCAAAAAACCTAAAAGACCAGGGTTTTTTTTGTAAACCCATGGCCTACAAAGAACAAATTCAATAATATGTTCCCCACGGGAGTCGAACTACAATCTTAACAATTAATAGTCATGTCGTATTAATAATGCTAACGTATTTTACCACAACATTAATTACCATATACTCCGCAAAGATGACATCTCAATTTCACATAAGAAAATAATCTATTCCGTTGCGCGTATGCAACGCTTCACAGATCAATAGAAAACGGTAACTTTCATAACTTCTATGTTTAATAGCCGATACGTTGCTTTTAGGCAACGCCTCACAGATCAATAAAAAACGTTAACTTGCATTACACCTATGTTTAATAACCGATCGGACTGTAATTTATAGGGAAGTTTCATATCGTATTTATCAATATGTATGCCAAAGCAGAAAGGTGAAACTTAAATACTTTGCTTAATAATCGCAAATTACTGATTTAAGGAATCTACATGCCAAATTTTGTGTCTCTAGCTTTCTTAATAGCTGAGAATCATGCGCTCATACAGCCAGACGGACAGGCAGACATGGCTAGGTCGACTTAGCTAGTGACCCTGTGCAAGACTAAATATACATTATGGGGTCGCTGATGTCTCTTTCTGCCTGTTACGTACAATCCGAAAAGCCTAATAGACCAGGGTTTTTTTGTAAACCCATTGCCTACAAAGAACAAATTCAATAATATGTTCCCCACGGGAGTCGAACTACAATCTTAACAATTAATAGTCATGTCGTATTAATAATGCTAACGTATTTTACCACAACATTAATTACCATATACTCCGCAAAGATGACATCTCAATTTCACATAAGAAAATAATCTATTCCGTTGCGCGTATGCAACGCTTCACAGATCAATAGAAAACGGTAACTTTCATAACTTCTATGTTTAATAGCCGATACGTTGCTTTTAGGCAACGCCTCACAGATCAATAAAAAACGTTAACTTGCATTACACCTATGTTTAATAACCGATCGGACTGTAATTTATAGGGAAGTTTCATATCGTATTTATCAATATGTATGTCAAAGCAGAAAGGTGAAACTTAAATACTTTGCTTAATAATCGCAAATTACTGATTTAAGGAATATACATGCCAAATTTGGTGTCTCTAGCTTTCTTAATAGCTGAGAATCATGCGCTCATACAGCCAGACGGACAGGCAGACATGGCTAGGTCGACTTAGCTAGTGACCCTGTGCAAGACTAAATATACATTATGGGGTCGCTGATGTCTCTTTCTGCCTGTTACGTACAATCCGAAAAGCCTAATAGACCAGGGTTTTTTTGTAAACCCATTGCCTACAAAGAACAAATTCAATAATATGTTCCCCACGGGAGTTGAACTACAATAGGGAAGGTTCATATCGTATTGATCAATATGTATGCCAAAGCAGAAAGGTGAAACTTAAATACTTTGCTTAATAATCGCAAATTACTGATTTATGGAATCTACATGCCAAATTTTGTGTCTAGCTTTCTTAATAGCTGAAAATCATGCGCTCATACAGCCAGACGGACAGGCAGACATGGCTAGGTCGACTTAGCTAGTGACCCTGAGCAAGACTATATATACATTATGGGATCGCTGATGTCTCTTTCTGCCTGTTACGCACAATCCAAAAAACCTAAAAAGACCAGGGTTTTTTTGTAAACCCATGGCCTACAAAGAACAAATTCAATAATAGTCATGTCGTATTAATAATGCTAACGTATTTTACCACAACATTAATTACCATATACTCCGCAAAGATGACATCTCAATTTCACAATTTTTTTCTTTTTTTTTTTTTTTTTTTTTTTTTTTGCTTTTTTATTATTTATTGAATCTTCCCTTTGTGTTAAGAGACTAACAATAAGTGTTCAAATCTTAATCTAACTTTATTAACTTTCACTTAGTGATAGTTTTTTCATTAATGCCCTAATAAGTTTATTGCTGGGCTGGGAGGTCGTTGCGGTGCAGCCGGCTTTGACTGCATACTCGGATTAGTTTTCTTGCGAGGGGATTTGTATGGGTGGTCAGCTTTTCTTTATATTTCATTTTTTTTCTCAGCTATTACTTCGATTACTAATTTGATTTTTAGGTCTCTGTGTATGTCTTCGTTCCGAAGGTACCACGGCGCTCCAGTGATAGTTCTCAGAATTCTTGACTGTGCTCGCTGAATAATGTCTATGTTACTTCTGGATGCGTTGCCCCACAGCTCGGAGCCATAAGTCCAGATAGGTTTTAAGACGGAGTTGTATAGAAGAGCTTTGAACTCCAGACTAAGTGGAGAGCGAGCATTTATGAGCCAGTGGAGGTTCCTTGCTTTAAGTTTAAGATGTATCGATTTGGCTTCTATATGTTTGCGCCAAGTGAGCCGCCTGTCCAGATGAACACCCAGATAGGTTACCTCGTCGGCTTGTGGAATGCATATGTTATTCAAGACCAGTGGTGGGCATGTTTGTTTGTTTAAGGTAAAGGTAACCTGCTTGCATTTTTGAACATTTATTGAAATTCTCCAGTCGGCAAGCCATCGTTCTACAGATGTTAAGTGTCGGGATAGGAGTGCCGTGGCTTTTGTTGGGCATTTGGAGCGACTGAGTATCGCGGTATCATCAGCGAACGTGGAGGTTGTTAGATTGTAGTCTGTGGGGAAATCCGCCGTATACAGGGTGTATAAGATTGGACCCAGTACACTGCCTTGCGGCACTCCAGCTTCGATTGCGCAATCGCGTGAGGTGCTTGTATCGCATCTTATTGCAAACACTCTGTTATATAGGTATGACTTCAGTAGCTTATGTGTGTTTTGTGGCAACAGCTTGATTATTTTAAACAAAAGTCCATCGAGCCACACTCTGTCAAATGCCTGCGCGACGTCTAGAAAAATGGCTGTGCAGTATTCTCGATGTTCAAAAGCAGTACGAATTTCTGACGTGATTCGATTGACCTGTTCGATGGTTCCATGTTTTTCTCTGAAGCCAAATTGATGTGTTGGAAGTGTGTTGTTTATTCTAAGATGAGGGCTAATCCGTAGGAGTAGCATTTTTTCAAACAGCTTTGAGAGACATGTTAGTAAGCTTATCGGTCTATATGATGATGGCTGCGTTTTATCTTTTCCTGGCTTTGGAATCATTACTATGGTCGACTTTTTCCATTTTTGAGGGAAGTATCCAAGCTTGGCTATTGCGTTGAACAACAAGCAGATGTGAAGAATAGCACACTTTGGGAGTTCAATGAGCATTCTTGGAGTTATTAGGTCGTAGCCAGGCGATTTTCTTGGGTTCATTTGCTCTTTGATAACCTTTGCTAATTCACATGGTCGGAATTCAATGGGTTCTTGAGGATCTAGGTTGGCTGCTATTAAAGGAGGGAGAATAAATGTGTTGGTAGAGGGATTTGGTCGGAATACATTTTGTAAATGGTCAGCGAAAGCACTGGCTCTTTCCTCATCACTTCGAAACCAGGTGCCAGAGGGACTTCGTAGTGGCATATTTGGCGCTATTGGAGTCTTTAGGTTTCTGTGAGCTCTCCACAGAGGGTACTTAGTGCTGGTGGGAGAGAGTTGCTCGATATATAAACGTTGGCTGTTTTTTTCCTCTTGTTTAAGAGCATTGGTAAGCCTGCGTGTGGCTATTTTAAGCATGTGCTTTGTAGTTGGTGATCTATTAGACTGCCAATCCCTTCGTAGGCGTCGTTTATCTAATACCAGCCGCTCGATTTCGCGATTAGTTTTGATGTAGTTTGGTTTTGCATACGTCACTGGCGGGGTTGAAGCCTTTGCAGCCGAAACTAAAATATTTCCAAGAGTTTCCGTTGACTTGTCTATATCCTCCTTTGTAGATAATGCCGTCGTTAGTTCTATGTGTGAACAGACATACTTTTGATACCTTGGCCAGTTTGTTCTAAAATTTGTGAGTCTATACGGTGGGTCGACGAAGTGGGGGCGAGTTAGCATATTTAGAAAAACAGGTGAGTGATCTGATGATAAATCTGCTAGTGCTTCGGCGGTGACCATGTTGCGGGGGACATGTTTAGTAATTGCAAAATCGATCAGGTCTGGGATTTTTCTTGGGTCTGCTGGCCAGTATGTAGGCTTACCCGGGGATACATAGTCTAGCTTGTTTTCTGGCTTCGTAAGCGCATTGTACAATTGCTTACCCTTTGGCGTCACAAGTCGAGATCCCCAATGGGTGTGCTTGGCGTTATAGTCACCCGCTGCGATGAACCTGTCACCTAGTGTGTTAAAGAATTCCATGAATTGATCCTCAGAGATTGGAAAGCGCGGTGGGCAGTAGACTGCGGCTAGAGTCGTTGAACCATTGTTGAGTTGTAAGGCTATGGACGTAGATTGTAAGTAGTTTTTGTCAAAATTGTTTAAGTGGTGGTGTTTTATGCGATTTCTAATGAGTATTCCAGTGCCTCCATGAGCTTTACCATCTGGATGATTTGTACCATAGAACAAGTATCCTGGTATATGAAAATTGTTTTTATTTGTGAGGTGCGTTTCTGATAGTAGCATTACGTCGATGTTTTTTTCGTAAATGAACTGTGTGAGCTCTTGTGTATGCCGTGAAACGCCATTTGCGTTCCACAGAGATATCCGTAGGGAAGCCATTATGGGGATTTTGAAGATACAAGAAGTTGAATCAGGATATTTTGGTTTTTCATGAGCTCTTGCAAAGTATTTTGCATGAACGTCATAAAGTCTTTCATGCTTTGCTGTAGGGATAGCATCATAGCTTCGATGCCACTTTGTTGTGTTTGTTGGATGTTTGTCGGTGTATGTTCGGAATGAGCAGTTCTTGTCGGTGGGGCGGGCACTTCTAGTCCGGATTTTTAGGGCGCTAGCGAAAGAAATTGTTGGAGTAGTGCTTGGGACAGTTAGGGGTGGTTGAAAAATCGGTTGCGGAGAGTAGAAATTGACTTTGTTGTATGTATGTGCTGTGGCAATACGTTTGTTTAGGCGGCTCTTCAATTCTTTTGTACACCACACAGCCTCTGTAGTTTGCAGTATGTTTTTTCCCCGCAGTTACTGCATTTCTTCACAGACTTATCGGCCTTGTTTTTGGGGCAGTTAGTGGTAGTATGAGGTTCGCTACAGACAACACATACGGACTTAAGGGTGCAGTATGCCTTGGTGTGGCCGTATTCTTGGCAATTAGTACATTGAACTGGATTGATACGTTTGTGCGGCTCCTCCACGGTGATCCTCCGGTGTAGCAAGTACTGTAAATTGTATATTGGGTGTACTTCGTTTTTCTTTAGTGACTGGAGCTCTGGTTCGAGTTCTATTTTGAATAGTGGCTGCGGAACTTTGTCTTTGTTTAAAATATTAATAGCTGTTTTTGCAGAAAAGTTTTTGACCTTCAGAGCCTCAATTATCTCAGCTGGTGTCACTGTTGCTTCAATGCCCTTAAGTACTACCTGTAGCCCTTTGCAACTTTTTAATTGGTATGTGTAGTAGTTTTTACCAGCATCATTTAGGTATTTAGTCACTATACGGTGGTCTGCTTCTGTTTGGATCTGTAGTTTTTATTTCATGAATATTTCCTTTTTTAAGTGGGATAATGTGGAATTTGCTGTCACCAATCAAAGCAACGAGTTTATTTACAAGTGCATTTGTACTTTGTTCTCGTATGAAAATTGGTGGAGGCCTGGTCTTTTTGGTTCCCCTACCGTTTTTTCGTTGGGTTGTTCGGTCGCAGAATCAGCCAAGATAGCATATCGGTTTGAATTATTTACTGCAGAGTTTTCATTGCCGTTGTTGGTTCGATTGATTTTGGGTTGATTACCCGCCTTATTGTTTTTGAGGGCTGTGTTTTCTCTTGATTTGGATGTAGCGATCATGCCAGTCTGCACAGTCGAAATCGACTTCTGCTTTTGTTTTGATTTTTCTTTGCGTGCATTATTGTTGTTGCAAACGGTCAGTGCTGCTGAATTATTTACAGCTGGCACAGCGATAATTAGTTGGGCCGCTGACGAAGTTGTTGTTGTGGTAGCAGTGACAGTTGCCAGTGAGGTCACTGCACTCGTTATTGCAGTGTTACAGTTACCCGGAATGGTCGTTTGGCGTTGCGAGAGGAGCGGGGTAAAAGAGGCGGTCTCTTCGCTCCACGACTTGTGAGCCGAAGCAGGCAGAGAGGGAGAGCAAGAACGCGGTCTGTCGTTCTCTGAGGGCAAAAGTTTCGAGTTAGTTGAAGGTGAGGGTGCTCGATCACCGATTTGCGGTGAACCGAAAAAAGTATGCATTGTTGCGTTGTAAAGAGAGCCGGCGCTCGTCTTGTTCACATTGTCGCTGAGAACGTATGTCGTTTTGATTCATTGTTCTAAGTCCACATATAACAATTACCAGAACAATATGGAATAATTATTTATTTTAGTAAATAATTACTATAGTCAATAATTGTTAGTTGTGCAAACTGCACTTTACACTTTGTGTTTAACTTTCACTATACTGTTGTAGTTTTTAGAACTTTCTATTTGTAGCTTGAAAGAAACACGTCTGCACTCGCCGACGTTCGATCGATTATAATTTCACATAAGAAAATAATCTATTCCGTTGCGCGTATGCAACGCTTCACAGATCAATAGAAAACGGTAACTTTCATAACTTCTATGTTTAATAGCCGATACGTTGCTTTTAGGCAACGCCTCACAGATCAATAAAAAACGTTAACTTGCATTACACCTATGTTTAATAACCGATCGGACTGTAATTTATAGGGAAGTTTCATATCGTATTTATCAATATGTATGCCAAAGCAGAAAGGTGAAACTTAAATACTTTGCTTAATAATCGCAAATTACTGATTTAAGGAATCTACATGCCAAATTTTGTGTCGCTAGCTTTCTTAATAGCTGAAAATCATGCGCTCATACAGCCAGACGGACAGGCAGACATGGCTAGGTCGACTTAGCTATTGACCCTGTGCAAGACTAAATATACATTATGGGGTCGCTGATGTCTCTTTCTGCCTGTTACGCACAATCCAAAAAACCTAAAAGACCAGGGTTTTTTTTGTAAACCCATTGCCTACAAAGAACAAATTCAATAATATGTTCCCCACAGGAGTTAAACTACAATCTGAACGATTAATAGTCATGTCATAATAATAATGCTAACGCATTTTACCACAACATTTATTACCATATACTTCGCAAAGATGGCATCTCAATTTCACATAAGAAAATAATCACTTCCGTTGCGCGTATGCAACGCTTCACAGATCAATAGAAAACGGTAACTTTCATAACTTCTATGTTTAATAGCCGATACGTTGCTTTTAGGCAACGCCTCACAGATCAATAAAAAACGTTAGCTTGCATTACACCTATGTTTATTAACCGATCGGACTGTAATTTATAGGGAAGGTTCATATCGTATTTATCAATATGTATGCCAAAGCAGAAAGGTGAAACTTAAATACTTTGCTTAATAATCGCAAATTACTGATTTATGGAATCTACATGCCAAATTTTGTGTCTCTAGCTTTCTTAATAGCTGAAAATCATGCGCTCATACAGCCAGACGGACAGGCAGACATGGCTAGGTCGACTTAGCTAGTGACCCTGAGCAAGACTATATATACATTATGGGGTCGCTGATGTCTCTTTCTGCCTGTTACGCACAATCCGAAAAACCTAAAAGACCAGGGTTTTTTGTAAACCCATTGCCTACAAAGAACAAATTCATTTATATGTTCCCCACGGGAGTCGAACTACTACCGTAACAATTAATAGTCATGTCGTATTAATAATGCTAACGTATTTTACCACAACATTAATTACCATATACTCCGCAAAGATGACATCTCAATTTCACATAAGAAAATAATCTATTCCGTTGCACGTATGCAACGCTTCACAGATCAATAGAAAACGGTAACTTTGTTAAATAGCCGATACGTTGCTTTTAGGCAACGCCTCACAGATCAATAAAAAACGTTAACTTGCATTACACCTATGTTTAATAACCGATCGGACTGTAATTTATAGGGAAGTTTCATATCGTATTTATCAATA
>JAEIFM010000177.1:0-11551 GCA_018901885.1 Zaprionus kolodkinae | reverse complement strand
AAAATTTTGAAATTTTTTCAAAATTTTGAAATTTTTTTTCAAAATTTTCAAAATTTTTTTTTCAAAATTTTTAAATTCTTTCAAAATTTGAAATTTTTTTCTAAAACTTCTTTTGAAATTTTTCAAAATTTTTTTGAAATTTAATTGAAAATTTGAAATTTTTTTTTCAAAATTTTTTTGAAATTTTTTTTTTTCAAAATTTTGAAATTTTTTTCAAAATTTTGAAATTTTTTTTCTAAAATTTTGAAATTTTTTTTCAAAATTTTTGAAATTTTTTCCAAATTTTTGAAATCAAAATTTTTGAAATTTGAACTTTTTTTCAAAAAATTATACTGCACATATTTTTTACCAAACTGCCTTGAAATTTTTATCTGTTCTCTAACCTTGAAATTTTTTCAAAATTCCTTCTGAAACTTTTTTCAACAATTTCTTTGAAACCAGCCGTAATCCCTTGAAACCTTTTCAAAATTTTTAAAATTTAACCTTTCAACGTTTTCACCCATTCCCGCACCTTTGAAACTAAAGCCTTTCCTCATAAAATTCCCTTGAAACCTTCTTCCACTGCCAAAATCTTTGAACCCCTTTTTTAAAAACTTTGAATATTTTTCAAAACGTCTGAATTTTTTTTTTCAATAACTTTTTGAAACTTTTTTTTCAAATTTTGAAACTTTTTCTTCAAAATTTTTCCGAAACCTTCATTTTCAAAATTTTTACGTAACTTTTTTTCCAAAATCTTGAAATTTTTCTCAAAATTTTTGAAACTTTTTTAAAATTTTTGAAATTTTTTTCCTAAATTTTTTGAAATTTTTTCAAAATTTTTGAAATTTTTTCTTCGAAATCTTTTTCAAAATTTTGAATTTTCTTTTCAAAATTTTTGAACTTTTTTTTCAAAAATTTTTGAAATTTTCCTTCAAAATTTTTGAAATTTTTTTTTTTAAAAATTTTTCGCAAAATTTTGAAAACTCCTTTTTCCAAAATTTTCGAAATCTTTTTTCAAAATTCCTTGAACTTTTTCAAAATTTTTGAATTTTTTTCAAAATTTTTCCAAACTTTTTTTTTCAAATTTTTTTAAATTTTTTTTCAAATTTTTGAAATTTTTTCAAAATTTTTGAAATTTTTTTTAAAATTTTTGAATTTTTTTTCAACTTTTTTTTCAAAATTTTTGAAATTTTTTTCTAAAATTTTTCAAAATTTTTAAAATTTTTTCCCAAATTTTTCCTTTTTGAAATTTTTTTTCCAAAATCTCTTTAAAATTTTTCTAAAACTTTTTGAAATCCTTTTCAAAACCTTTGAAATCTCCTTTTTCAAAAAACCTTTGAAACCTTTTTCAAAAGCTTTGAAACCTTTTTCAACATCTTCTGAACCTTCAAAACTAAAACCCTTGAATTCCCTCTTCTAATCCTAAACCTTTTGAAATTCCTTTTGAAAACCCCCAAATCCCTTGAAACCTTTGAAATTTTTTCAATTATTTTTGTAAAATTTTTTTCCTAAAATTTTGAAAATCTTTTCTAAAGTTTAGAAATTTTTTTCAAAGTCTTCTGAACTTTTTCAAATTCTTCTCGAACTTTTTAACCTCTTTATCAAATTTTAACCCTTTCCAAACCTTAATTAACACTTTTTCTCAACACTTTAACCTTTTCAAGCTCTTGAAACTCTTTTCTCAAAATTAGGGCCCACCCTTGAAATCTTTCTCGTAACCTTGAATCCGCTCAAACCTCAAAACTTGAAACTCTTTTCTGTGTTCCACACTTTTTGAACTTGAAATTTTTCTTTTGAACATCTTTTTTCTGATATTTTAGGTCCTTTTCAAAATCTTTGAAATCTTCAAAGTCTCTTTGAAACCTTTCCACTTTTTGAATTCCCTTTTCTAATTTAGGTTTTGAAGCTTTCTCAACCTTTTGAACCCTTTTTCAGTAACTTTTGAAATTTTTTTTTTTGAAATTCTTTTCGAAATTCTTTCTTTTCCAAAATCCCTTTGAATCTTTTTTCCTCAAAATTTTTGAAAACCTTTTAAATTCTTTCATTTTTGAAACCTTCTTTCAAAAATCCCTTGACATCTTTTCAAAATTTATGCCCTTTTTTGAAATTTTGAAATTTTTTCAAAATTTTTCAAAACTTTGAAAAATCTTTCGAAATTTTTTCAAAAATCCTTGAAACTTTTTCGTAAATTTTTTGAATTTTTTTAAATTTTCTAATTTTCCTTCAAAATTTTGGGACTTTTTAATTTTTTCCTTAAAATCTTTGAAATCTTTTCTGGACTTCCTAAATTTTCTTTTTTGAAGACTTTGAAATTTTTTCAAATTCTTTTTGAAATCCTTTGAATATTCTTTGGATCCTTTTCAAAATTCTTGAAATTCTTTTCAAAATTTTTGAAACTTTTTTGAAACTTTTGAAAACTTTTTTTAAAAAAACTTTAACTTATTTAGGAACAACTTTCTTTTTTAAATTTTTGAAACCTTTTTTTTCAATTTTGAAATTTTTTTCTTGCAATTTTTGAGATTTTCTTTAAAATTTTTTGAATTTTTTTTTTCAACATTTCTTGAAAACCCTTTTCAAATATCTTTTGAGATCTTTTTCAAAATTTTGAAACTCTTTTCGAACATTTTGAGTCTAATCCTTGTACCCTTCTTCAAAATTTTTGAAATTTTTTGAAAATTCCTTGATTTATCAATATTTTGAACTTCAGAGTTCCCTCAAAAGTCAAAACTTCCCTTTGAATTCTTTCAAAACCTTTGAAACCGTTCCTCAAAACCTTTGAAAGTTTTTTCTTTTGTCCCCTTGAACTCTTTCCTTGTAACAAAACCTCTTGTAACCCTTCTATCCTTGAAACTTCAATTTCCTGAAACCTTTTTAAAATCCTGAATCACTTCTTTAAAGTAATTTTAACTTTTCTTTAAATCCTTTGAACCTTCAACTTTTTCCTTTTCCAAGAACTCTTGAACCCCTCTTTAAATTTTGAAATATTTTTATTTTTTTGAGAATTTTTTTGAAACATTTTCAAACCAACCTTCGTTCTTTTGAATTTTAAATTTTCTCAAAATTTTTTTCGTAATCCTCTGAAATTTTCTAAAAATTTGAAAAACCTTTTGAAAAAACCTTGATAAAACCTTTGAAAAATTTCAAAAACCAAAATTTTGAAAAATTTTCAAAAAATTTTGAAAAATTTTTCAAAATCTTGAAAAAAATCTAAAAAATTCGAAAAATCTGAAAAATTTTAAAAATTTTGAAAATTTTGAAAATTTCGAAAAATTTCGAAAATCTGAAAAATTTGAAAAAATTCCAAAAATCTTGAAAAATTTCAAAAATTTTGAAAAAATATTTGAAAAATTCAAAAACTTTGAAAAAAATTTGAAAAATTTGAAAAAATTTTCAAAAAAATTTGAAAAAATTTCAAAAATTTTGAAAAAAATTCCAAAAATTTTGAAAAAATTTCAAAAATTTTGAAAAATTTCAAAAAAAATTTCAAAAATTTGAAAAAAATAAAAAACAAAAATTTCGAAAAAATATTCAAAAATTTTGAAAAATTTAAAAATTTTGAAAAACAAAAACTTTGAAAAAATTTTGAAAATTTTGAAAAATTTCAAAATTTTGAAAAAATTCAAAATTGAAAAATTTCAAAAATTTTGAAAAAATTTCAAAAATTTTCGAAAAAAATTTAAAAAATTTGAAAAATTTCAAAATTTTGAAAAATTTTAAAAATTTTGAAAAAATTAAAAAATTTTGAAAAAAATTCTTGAAAAAATTTCAAAAATTTAGGAAAAATTTAAAAAATTTCGAAAAATTTTGAAAAAATTTTTTTAAAAAAATAAAAAAATTTGAAAATTTGAAAAATTCTTGAAAAACAAAAATTTTGAAAAAATTTCAAAAAATTTGAAAAAATCAAAAATTTTGAAAAAAATTTCAAAAATTTTGAAAAATTTCAAAAATTTTGAAAAAATTTTTAAACAAAAATTTTAAAAATTTTGAAAAAATTTCAAAAATTTTGAAAATTTCAAAATTTTGAAAAATTTTCAAAAAATTTTGAAAAATTTGAAAAATTTTGAAAAAAAAATTTGAAAAAAATTGAAAAATTTTGAAAAATTTGAAAATATTTTGAAAAAATTTTGAAAAAACCTTGAAAAATTTCAAAATTTTTGAAAAAAATTTCAAAAATTTTGAAAAATCAAAAATTTTGAAAAAATCTTGAAAAAAAAAATTTTCAAAAATTTTGAAAAAATTTCAAAAATTTGAAAAAAAATTTCAAAATTTTGAAAAAATTTAAAAATTTTGAAAAATTTCAAAAATTTTGAAAAAAATTTCAAAAATTTTGAAAAAAATCCAAAATTTTGAAAAAATTTGAAAAAAAATTTGAAAAATTTTGAAAAATTTGAAAAAAAAAAATTTCAAAATTTTGAAAAAAAAAATTTTGAAAAAAATTTTGAAAAAATTTGAAAATTTGAAAAATTTGAAAAAAATAATTCAAAAATTTTGAAAAAAAAAAATTTTGAAAATTTCAAAAATTTTGAAAAAAAAAATTCAAAAAATTTTGAAAAAAATTTTCCGAAAAAATTTTGAAAATCTTCAAAAATTTTGAAAAAAATTTCAAAAATTTTGAAAAAATCAAAAATTAAAAAAAAAAAAAAAAATTTAAAAATTTTGAAAACAAAAATTTTAAAAAATTTGAAAAACTTGAAAAAATTTTGAAAAATTTGAAAAAAATTTTAAAAATTTTGAAAAAAAATTTTAAAAAAATTTTGAAAAAAAAATTTCAAAAATTTTGAAAAAATTTCAAAAAATTTGAAAAAAAATTTTAAAAAAAAAAAATTTTGAAAAAAAAATTTCAAAAAATTTTGAAAAAATTTCAAAAATTTTGAAAAAAATTTCAAAAATTTTGAAAAAAAAATTTGAAAAAAATCTGAAAAATTTTGAAAAATTTGAAAAAAATTTGAAAAATTTAAAAAAATTTTGAAAAAAACTTCAAAAATTTCAAAAACTTTGAAAAATTTTGAAAAATTTTGAAAATTTTGAAAAAATTTGAAAAAAATTTTGAAAAAATCTCAAAAATCTTGAAAAAAATTTTAAAAAAAAAACTCAAAAATTTGAAAAATTTGAAAAAAATTTTGAAAAAATTTGAAAAACTTTGAAAATTTGAAAAAAAAATTCTTGAAAAATTTTGAAAAAATTTGAAAAATTTTGAAAAAATTTGAAAATTTTGAAAAAAATTTGAAAAATTTGAAAAAATTTTGAAAATTTTGAAAAATTTTGAAAAATTTTGAAAATAATTTAAAAATTTTGAAAAAAAAATTGAAAATTTTGAAATTTTGAAATTTGAAAAAATTTTGAAAAAAAACTCAAAATTTTGAAAAAATTTCAAAAATTTTGAAAAAAATTTCAAAAATTTTGAAAAAATTTCAAAAATTTTGAAAAAATTTTGAAAAATTTGAAAAAAATTTGAAAAATTTGAAAAATTTGAAAAATTTTTTAAAAAAATTTGAAAAATTTTGAAAAATTTGAAAATTTTGAAAAATTTTGAAAAATTTCAAAAATTTTGAAAAAAATTTGAAAAATTTGAAAAAAATTTAAAATTTTGAAAAACTTCAAAAATTTTGAAAAAATTTCAAAAATTTTGAAAAAACTCAAAATTTGAAAAAAATTTTGAAAAATTTTGAAAATTTGAAAAAAATTTTGAAAAATTTTGAAAAAAAATTTTGAAAAATTTCAAAAATTTTGAAAAAAATTTTGAAAAATTTTGAAAAATTTTTTAAAAAAATTTTGAAAATTTTGAAAAATTTGAAAAAATTTTGAAAAAATTTGAAAAAAAAAACTGAAAAATTTTGAAAAAAATTTCAAAAATTTGAAAAAACTTCAAAAATTTTGAAAAAATTTCAAAAATTTTGAAAAAATTTCAAAAATTTTGAAAAAATTTGAAAATTTTGAAAAAATTTGAAAAATTTTGAAAAAAAAAAAAAAAATTCAAAAATTTTGAAAAAAAAAAAAAAAATTTGAAAAATTTTGAAAAAATTTGAAAAATTTTGAAAAAATTTCAAAATTTGAAAAATTTTAAAAAATTTGAAAAAAAAAAATTTGAAAAAATTTCAAAAATTTTGAAAAAAATCAAAAATTTTGAAAAAATTCAAAAATTTTGAAAAAAAAAATTTTGAAAAATTTGAAAAAAAAATTTGAAAAAATTTGAAAAATTTTGAAAAAATTTGAAAAAAATTTTCGAAAAATTTGAAAAAATTTCAAAAAATTTGAAAAAAAAATTTTGAAAAAATTTCGAAAAAATTGAAAAAATTTGAAAAATTTTTTGAAAAAATTTGAAAAAAATTTCCAAAAATTTTGAAAAAAAATTTCAAAAATTTTGAAAAATTTTGAAAAATTTTGAAAAAATTTGAAAAATTTTGAAAAATTTTGAAAATTTGAAAAAATTTGAAAAAATTTCAAAAATTTTGAAAAAATTTCAAAAATTTTGAAAAAATTCAAAAATTTTGAAAAAAATTTCAAAAATTTTGAAAAAAATTTTGAAAATTTCAAAATTTTGAAAAAATTTTCAAAAATTTTGAAAAAAATTTTGAAAAAAATTTTGAAAAAATTTCAAAAATTTTGAAAAATTTTGAAAAATTTTGAAAAAAATTGAAAAAATTCAAAAATTTGAAAAAATTTGAAAAATTTTGAAAAAAATTTGAAAAATTTTGAAAAAAAAATTTGAAAAATTTTGAAAAAAAAAAAATTTGAAAAAATTTTTGAAAAAAATTTCGAAAAATTTGAAAAAAATTTTCAAAAATTTTGAAAAATTTTCAAAAATTTTGAAAAAAAATTTTGAAAAAAATTCAAAAATTTTGAAAAAATTTGAAAAAAAATTTCAAAAATTTTGAAAAAATTTCAAAAATTTGAAAAAATTTCAAAATTTTGAAAAAATAAAATTTTGAAAAATTTCAAAAATTTTGAAAAAATTTCAAAAATTTAAATTTCAAAAATTTTGAAAAAAAATTTCAAAAATTTTGAAAAAAATTTCAAAAATTTTGAAAAAAAAATTTTCAAAAATTTTGAAAAAAAATTTCAAAAATTTTGAAAAAAATTTCAAAAATTTTGAAAAAAATTTCAAAAATTTTGAAAAAAAATTTCAAAAATTTTGAAAAAAAATTTCAAAAAATTTTGAAAAAAAATTTCAAAAATTTTGAAAAAAATTTTCAAAAATTTTGAAAAAAAATTTCAAAAATTTTGAAAAAAAATTTCAAAAAAATTTTGAAAAAAAATTTCAAAAATTTTGAAAAAAAATTTTCAAAAATTTTGAAAAAAATTTCAAAAAATTTTGAAAAAAAATTTCAAAAATTTTGAAAAAAAATTTCAAAAATTTTGAAAAAAAATTTCAAAAATTTTGAAAAAATTTCAAAAATTTTGAAAAAAATTTCAAAAATTTTGAAAAAAATTTCAAAAATTTTGAAAAAAAATTTCAAAAATTTTGAAAAAATAAAAATTTCAAAAAATTTTGAAAAAAAATTTCAAAAATTTTGAAAAAAAAATTTCAAAAAATTTTGAAAAAAAATTTCAAAAATTTTGAAAAAAAATTTCAAAAATTTTGAAAAAAAAATTTCAAAAAATTTTGAAAAAAAATTTCAAAAATTTTGAAAAAATTTCAAAAATTTTGAAAAAAAAATTTCAAAAATTTTGAAAAAAAATTTCAAAAAATTTTGAAAAAAATTTCAAAAATTTTGAAAAAAAATTTCAAAAATTTTGAAAAAAAATTTCAAAAAATTTTGAAAAAAATTTCAAAAATTTTGAAAAAAATTTCAAAAATTTTGAAAAAAAATTTCAAAAATTTTGAAAAAAAAATTTCAAAAAATTTTGAAAAAAATTTCAAAAATTTTGAAAAAAATTTCAAAAATTTTGAAAAAATTTCAAAAATTTTGAAAAAAATTTCAAAAATTTTGAAAAAAATTTCAAAAATTTTGAAAAAAAATTTCAAAAATTTTTGAAAAAAAATTTCAAAAAATTTTGAAAAAAAATTTTTGAAAAAAATTTTCAAAAATTTTGAAAAAAAAATTTCAAAAATTTTGAAAAAAATTTCAAAAATTTTGAAAAAAATTTCAAAAATTTTGAAAAAAAATTTCAAAAATTTTGAAAAAAATTTCAAAAATTTTGAAAAAAAAATTTCAAAAATTTTTGAAAAAAATTTCAAAAAATTTTGAAAAAAATTTCAAAAATTTTGAAAAAAAATTTTGAAAAAAAATTTCAAAAAATTTTGAAAAAAAATTTCAAAAATTTTGAAAAAAAATTTCAAAAATTTTGAAAAAAATTTCAAAAATTTTGAAAAAAAATTTCAAAAAATTTTGAAAAAATTTCAAAAATTTTGAAAAAATTTCAAAAATTTTGAAAAAAAATTTTCAAAAATTTTGAAAAAAAAATTTCAAAAATTTTGAAAAAAAATTTCAAAAATTTTTGAAAAAAAATTTCAAAAATTTTGAAAAAAAATTTCAAAAATTTTGAAAAAAATTTCAAAAATTTTGAAAAAAATTTCAAAAATTTTGAAAAAAAATTTCAAAAATTTTGAAAAAAAATTTCAAAATTTTGAAAAAAAATTTCAAAAATTTTGAAAAAAATTTCAAAAATTTTGAAAAAAATTTCAAAAATTTTGAAAAACAAAATTTCAAAAATTTTGAAAAAAAAATTTCAAAAATTTTGAAAAAAAATTTCAAAAATTTTGAAAAAAAATTTCAAAAATTTTGAAAAAAAAATTTCAAAAATTTTGAAAAAAAAATTTCAAAAATTTTGAAAAAAAATTTCAAAAAAATTTTCAAAAAATTTTGAAAAAAAATTTCAAAAAATTTTGAAAAAAATTTCAAAAATTTTGAAAAAAAACTTCAAAAATTTTAAAAAAAAATTTCAAAAATTTTGAAAAAAAAATTTCAAAAATTTTGAAAAAAATTTCAAAAATTTTGAAAAAAAATTTCAAAAATTTTGAAAAAAAAATTTCAAAAATTTTGAAAAAAAATTTCAAAAATTTTGAAAAAAATTTCAAAAAATTTTGAAAAAATTTCAAAAATTTTGAAAAAAAATTTCAAAAATTTTGAAAAAAAATTTGCAAAAAATCTTTGAAAAAAATTTCAAAAATTTTGAAAAATTTCAAAAATTTTGAAAAAAAATTTCAAAATTTTGAAAAAAAAATTTCAAAAATTTTGAAAAAAATTTCAAAAATTTTGAAAAAAAATTTCAAAAAATTTTGAAAAAAAATTTCAAAAATTTTGAAAAAAAATTTCAAAAATTTTGAAAAAAATTTCAAAAATTTTGAAAAAAAAATTTCAAAAAATTTTGAAAAAATTTCAAAAATTTTGAAAAAAATTTCAAAAATTTTGAAAAAAATTTTCAAAAAATTTTGAAAAAAAAATTTCAAAAATTTTGAAAAAAAAATTTCAAAAATTTTGAAAAAAAATTTCAAAAATTTTGAAAAAAAATTTCAAAAAATTTTGAAAAAATTTCAAAAATTTTGAAAAAAAATTTCAAAAAATTTTGAAAAAAATTTCAAAAAATTTTGAAAAAAATTTCAAAAATTTTGAAAAAAAATTTCAAAAAATTGAAAAAAAATTTCAAAAATTTTGAAAAAAATTTCAAAAATTTTGAAAAAAAAATTTCAAAAATTTTGAAAAAAATTCAAAAATTTTGAAAAAAATTTCAAAAATTTTGAAAAAACCTTTCAAAAAATTTTGAAAAAATTCAAAAATTTTGAAAAAATTTCAAAAATTTTGAAAAAAAATTTCAAAAATTTTGAAAAAAAATTTCAAAAAATTTTGAAAAAAAATTTCAAAAAATTTTGAAAAAAATTTCAAAAATTTTGAAAAAAAATTTCAAAAATTTTGAAAAAAAACTTCAAAAATTTTGAAAAAAATTTCAAAAATTTTGAAAAAAATTTCAAAAATTTTGAAAAAAACTTTCAAAAAATTTTGAAAAAAATTTCAAAAAATTTTGAAAAAAATTTCAAAAATTTTGAAAAAAAATTTCAAAAATTTTGAAAAAAATTTCAAAAATTTTGAAAAAATTTAAAAATTTTGAAAAAAATTTCAAAAAATTTTGAAAAAATTTCAAAAATTTTGAAAAATTAAAAATTTCAAAAATTTTGAAAAAAAATTTCAAAAATTTTGAAAAATTTAAAATTTTGAAAAAAAATTTCAAAAATTTTGAAAAAATTTCAAAAATTTTGAAAAAAATTTCAAAAATTTTGAAAAAAAATTCAAAAATTTTGAAAAAAAATTTCAAAAATTTTGAAAAAAAATTTCAAAATTTTGAAAAAAAAATTTTAAAAAATTTTGAAAAAAAATTTCAAAAATTTTGAAAAAAATTCAAAAATTTTGAAAAAAAACTTCAAAAATTTTAAAAAAAATTCAAAAATTTTGAAAAAAATTTCAAAAATTTTTGAAAAAAAATTTCAAAAATTTTGAAAAAAATTTCAAAAATTTTGAAAAAAATTTCAAAAAATTTTGAAAAACAAATTTTGAAAAAAATTTTCAAAAATTTTGAAAACAAAATTTCAAAAATTTTGAAAAAATTTCAAAAAATTTTGAAAAAATTTCAAAAATTTTGAAAAAAAATTTCAAAAAATTTTGAAAAAAATTTCAAAAATTTTGAAAAAATTTCAAAAATTTTGAAAAAATTTCAAAAAATTTTGAAAAAATTTCAAAAATTTTGAAAAAAAATTTCAAAATTTTGAAAAAAATTTCAAAAATTTTGAAAAAATTTCAAAAATTTTGAAAAAAATTTCAAAAATTTTGAAAAAATTTCAAAATTTTGAAAAAAATTTCAAAAAATTTTGAAAAAATTTCAAAAATTTTGAAAAAATTTCAAAAATTTTGAAAAAAAATTTTCAAAAATTTTTGAAAAAAATTTCAAAAATTTTGAAAAAAATTTCAAAAATTTGAAAAAAATTTCAAAAATTTTGAAAAAAAATCAAAATTTTTGAAAAAAATTTCAAAAGTTTTGAAAAAAATTTCAAAAATTTTGAAAAAAAATTTCAAAAATTTTGAAAAAAATTTTAAAATTTTGAAAAATTTCAAAAATTTTGAAAAAATTTTCAAAAATTTTGAAAAATTTTCAAAAATTTTGAAAAAAAATTCAAAAAATTTAAAAAAAAATTTCAAAAATTTTAAAAAAAAATTTTAAAAATTTTGAAAAAATTTCAAAAATTTTGAAAAAATTTTCAAAAAATTTTGAAAAAAATTTCAAAAATTTTGAAAAAAAATTCAAAATTTTGAAAAAAAAATTCAAAAAATTTGAAAAAAAATTTAAAAAATTTCAAAAAAATTTCAAAATTTTGAAAAAAAATTTCAAAAATTTTGAAAAAATTTAAAAATTTTGAAATAAGCCCCGAAAAAATTAAAAAATTATAAAAAAATTTAAAAATTTTGAAAAACCAAAATTGAAAATTTTGAAAATAAAATTTCAAAAATTTTGAAAAAAAAATTTCAAAAATCCTTTGTAAATTTCAAAATTTTAGTGACTTTGAAAATTTTGAAAATTGAAAAATTTCAAAATTTTAAAAAAAATTTCAAAATGTTGTAAAAATTTCAAAATTTTAGAAAAA
>JAEIFM010000176.1:5000-327500 GCA_018901885.1 Zaprionus kolodkinae | reverse complement strand
GATTCGTTAAAACCCTTTTTAGAATACTTGAATAATGATCGGAACATTTCTTAATTTAAACTTGGTTATTTAAAATTAGATTAAAACACACGAAATTACACTTAAAATCAGTGTCTTTTTTTGAGGCGTTCCAAACTACATTTTATGAATAATTTTTTTATACGCGTAAGATAAACATCGTTATCATTATAGCAGTATGTATTATTTAGAAAAGCTGCTTTTTAACTTTTGTTTAAAAATGTTGTACAAATTAAGCTTATGAGGATAATTAGTTAACATTTTTAACACAATTCATACTCCTTGTACTTATTGAAATGACTATTCTATTTTTACTTTACAGTAAAAAATCAGACACTAGTCTTAGTCTGCTGTAAAAAGTGAGTAGTATAGTAAGTACTTTACAATATGCAGGTTTTCAAAGGAATTAATTCATATGTTTGCAAGTATGGTATGTTTCACTTGAGTACATGTGTTCATATATGTACATCAAAGATATGATTGCTGGCTGGAAACATCTTTCTTTAGGTTACAAGCTTTTCGCAAAATGTAATATACTTTATATGCAAGGGTATAACAAATTAGCTTGTGTGTGAGTACGTCTGTTTCCAGTTGTGTGCGTGTGATTGCGTGTGTGCGTGAATTTGTGCTTTGGATTGGGAATACTTGTCTATTACTTCGAAAACGTGTTTTGGTGTAGATATATAAAGTCGAAACTGAATTGCGGCACAATCATGCGAGTCTCTTACATGGTCGTAGATATATAGTATTAAAAAAGAAAAATCTCAAACAAATTGAAATTGATTTTATTTTCTCCTAAACTAGTTATATTAACAGTTTCATTTGTATTCTAATATCTTAAGGTAATAATTTTGACTGGGATTTTTATAATCACAATATTATTGAAATCGAATTAAAATCAATAGAACATATAAAAGCAAATCGTTAAGGATCAACAACCGCCTTGACCCCCTTAGGTACATCCATCGTACATATGTATATGTAAGTCCCAGTAAAAACAACAACTGATGCTGCGGCTCAGACCCGAGATCGGATCGGAGACGAGACCCGAAGGTTTCGGAATGCGAATGCGCGCGAGTCGAAACATGGAAAACTAGTTGATGTTGTTGTAGATGTTGACTTTGTTGTTTTTGTGGTGATTGTTGTAGCTGCAGCCACAAAAATAAACACTCTCGAAATAACAACAGGTGAATGCGAATACAAACGAAAACGAATGCGAATGCGAACGCAAATGCAAAAAATCAAATCTCTCTCGTACTACATTGTTGTTTCCTGTTTTTGCTGGACGAAGAAAAATTCAAAATCTCGAATAGTAGCTAAGCCCGCTGATGGAACTTGAATTAAAGCTAAAACTTTAGAGTGAGATATTATAAGCTCCTTAGTAGCCAAGCTTTCTAGTTAAATATGTACAGTTGGTATATCTTTTAAACCTTTTGACCATTGAAAATAGGGTATACTCAAACCGCGTCGAAAAGGTCATGTCAAGCGCACTGTTCTCAGCAACTATAGCAAATTTATTCACCAAGTTTGGGATTAAGGATCTTGTATGTCAAAAAGCCGACTTGATTAAGCCAAGTTATTCTGTCTGTCTATTTGTTTAAGAAAACGTATCTCAGCTATTAAAAGCTATAGACACTAAATTTGGTATGAAAGTTCATACGTATGTATATATCATAGGCAGGTCAAGTTTAATTTAAATGTTTGATGCCACGCCGACTGCCAACGCAAATCGGTAATTTGTGATTATTAAGGAAAGCATTGAATTAAAAACGTTCTGCGGTATACACAAAGGTGAATGCAATTTGAATATATATACCCAATAACTATTATAGGGGCTTGGCGACCTTTGCTTTTATACCCTTGCAGAGGGTATATTAATTTGTATATCCTTGCAGAGGGTATATTAATTTGTATATCCTTGCAGAGGGTATATTAATTTTAGCCAAAAGTTTGCAACGCACCTTAGGAGACATCTCCGACCCTATAAAGTATATATATTCTGAATCAGCATCAACAGAGGAGTCCGTCCGTCTGTCTGTTGCAACGCAAATTAGTCCCCCAGTTATTGAGCTATCTTTATGAAGTTTTGCTCACAAGCTTCTTATTTCTGCCATCTATAAATAAGTCGGAACGGGCCAGATCGGTCCGATATATCGTATAGCTGTCATGGAGCCTTTCGGCCGATTTTCGTTATATTTCAAGATATAGCTATCAGGCTTACCACATCTAAATCTAAGTGTGTTCTTAATAATAAAGTTTCATAAAAATCGAACTTTTATAACTATTTTGTATAACTGCAAGGGTATAAAACCTTCGCCAGACGAAGGTAGCCTCGCTTTCTTGTTTTTGTCAATTTGGCTGGCTCGAATTCAAATTTAATAGACTGAAATAAAAATAATTTGTTTTTTATTTCACTTTCTCCAATATATCGGATACTCCACAGTAACCGTCTTCAGGGCTAAAAACGCAAAAGTACAAAATGGAATTTTTTAACAATATTTATAAAACTAAAGACTACACTGAACAATACTAATTTACATACATTTATTTTTCACGTCTGCTCTAGCGGGCGCGGAGTTCCTAACTGGAAATATGTGAGCGCAGTTTTTGTGTCAGTTTTGTATATATCTTGCGATGATGTCTTTATTATAATATGTTCTCTCAGTTTTGGGCACACACGGCCTTAATTGCTGTAAATAAATCGGAGAGAACCGGGTATTGTGCGGTGTTTAACTTTAAAACTAGGAAACTAGATCATGTTGGAACAGACGGACAGATGAACTGACGGACAGACGGATAAAGCTTTATGAACTCCCCTGTCGATGCTGTTCAGAATATATAGTTTATAGAGTCGAAGATGTCCCTAAGGTTCGTTTCAAACTTCTTGACAAAATTATTTAAATTCAACGCAAACCGATTTAATCTTTTTTTCTTCCTTTATTTTGTTTCGAAATGTTTTGAAATTGCATTTTTGTTGTTTTGTCTTTTGCTGGGTAAATTGTCACTATGTTCTGCACAGTATCCCAAAAGGGTTACTTACTGGAGCGCTTTACAAAAAGACAAAACAGTGAGGAATGCAGCCAACCATTAAATAAATTAAATACCGCTACCAATAACAAACTATTTTCGAATTTGTATACATTTGCATTTGTTATGTATCGCTAAGCTCAAACAGCTGTAATTCACTATTAAGATGAACAATAACCTCATTGTTCGAGTTGAGATTAGCTCAGAAAGTACTGAACAAGAGATAGCCAACAAACACTTTGTTTGTTCGATTAACTCGAATACGTCTCAAAACGATGAAACATGTAGAGAAAATTTGAACTGGGTTCCATAATTAGTGCTTATTATAATACCCTTCGACTATCAAGAATACTTATAGGGTATACTTGGTTTGTGCAAATCGATGTCAGCTATAGTCAGCATAATTAGTTTGTTCGGCGATCAGTCTGTTTGTCTGGATGGTTAGATCTATCAAGCTCTACATTAATTTTGTTTATATCATATTAACTATGTAATAACGTCTAACTAAGGTTTTGTTATATATGAAAGATTCACTTACTTAACTCAGAATGTCATTTGAACAACAAGTCGGTAAGGCTACAGTCGAGGGCGCCCGACAATAAATTTTTAAATCCATTACAAACGTGTAACTACGTGTACACTGATAATTTCAAACAGAATATTCTGCACAAATAATTATATGGCTTACTTGCTCATCTTACACACACTCGCGCGTAAAGAGTAAAACGACGTCAACTGCTCATAGCAACGCGCAGGCTGCTGCTCGTACCGAACATGTGTACTAAAAACGTTGCTTGAATATTTTCTGTTATTGGTCCAATCAGATTGCAAATTGAAAGATATGTTTATATTCCATTCAGGTTTATGTATACCAATGTAGAACATTATGAGCTCAATAGTTTGCTTTATATTCGTTAATTACCGATTTGCGGGGGCGGTGGGCGTGGCAAAAAACATTTGATATAAATTTCATCTGCCTATGATAAATAGCAACCTTCATGCCAAATTTGGTGTCTCTAGCTCTTTAAACTCTCTTGGTGTCTTAAACTCTTCAAACAAACAAACAGACAGACATGGCTCAATCGATCTGGTTTGTGATCCAGAGCAAGAATATATATACTTTATGGGGTCTGCCACGCAGCCTTATGCTTGTTACATACATTTCGCAAAGTTAGTATACCCCTTTTTTTTACATTTCCAATTGTCGAAGGGTATAAACAACAAGAATATATATACTTTATGGGGTCTCCCCGCCTTCTTATGCGTGTGACATACATTTGCACAAAGTTAGTATACCCTCTTTTGACCATATTCAATGGACGATGGTATGACATACATTGAGTATAAGAACAGCTTAACACCATTCTTAAAAACTACTATACATTATTTTTGTTTTATGGATGAGTATGAGTACATTAGAATTTAGAATTTCGACCATTGAAAATGGTCAAAAAAGGTTATACTAACTTTGTGCAAAATGTATGTAACAGGCATAAGGAGGCGTGGCAGACCACATAAAGTATATATATTCTTGCTCAGGATCACTAGCCGGGTCGATTGAGACATGTCCGTCTGTCTGTCCGTCTGTTTGTTTGAGACAACAGATCTCAGCTATTAAAAAACCTAGAGACACCAAATTCGGTATGAAGGTTCCTATATATCCGGGGCAGGTGAAGTTTATGTCAAATGTTTGATGCCACGCCCACCGCCCCCGCAAATCGGTAATTTACGATTATTAAGCAAAGTATTAAACTTATAAAGTTTATTCGGTATGTATAAAGCTGATTGCAATGTGAACATATCCTCCAAATTACAATCCGATCGGAACAATAACACAGAAGTTATTAAAGTCAACGTTTTCAGTACAAATGTTTGGTACGAGCAGCAGCCGACGCGCTGCTTTGAGCAATTGACGCCGACGTCGACGTTGCGTCGTGTCGCCTTACTCTTTACGCGCGTCGCTGTGTGAGTGCGAGCGAGTAAGCAATATGTAGTAGAAGAATTTGTGCAGAATTTTTATTTGAAATTATGAGTATAGTTACACGCTTGTAACGGATTTTAAAAATTTGGAGAAGGGTATCTTACAGTCGGGGGTCCGACTGTAGCCTTACCTACTTGTTTTTATCTTGATCTGATCATATATATAACGATAACGAAGAAGTTATTTAAGCTAACGCTGATTATTGTTGTTCTTACAACAAATTGTAAAAATTATAACTTTATTTTAGCGGTTAACGGGAACGAAATTGCGTAAAGGGCATCTTACTGTTGGGATCGCTCGACTGCAGCTTTCTTTGTTTTTTTATTGTATTCATTATTATGGTGATAGGAAATGCGATATGTCTGGGCTGTTGTTAGTACAGTCGCAATGTTTCTTACATGTGGTGTCCAGATGTGACTCAGATGTTTTGTTGTTATCTCATTTCAAAACATTTTCACTCTTTTGTCTTTTGTCGTGCGAGGAAGTTGAAATTGTTTTAATGGACAATCTTTTCCAAGGCACAGACATATTTTTATGTATGTGTATAAGACATTTTTCCAAGAGAAGATGCTAGCTTTCGTGGGTTACCCATAATTAATGTAATTTCGATTTACCTAGTATTGAATTAAAACTTAAATTTGGTGCGATGGAGACATGCATGTAAGTCTCATGGGATTTTCGATAGAAACTTCAAAGATCTTATGTATCTTTATGATATTCAAACGATATATGAGCAGAACGAAAGCACACAAGTACTGAGCTACAGCACGACTGCTAGATATCCTTTACTCAACAGGAGATTCAGCACAAAATCACTTACCACATATTGATTTGGCCCTTTAAATATCATAACTTGCAATTGCCAAAGTTGATCGTTGGGCAAAGTATTTAAGTGAAGACAAACAAACCAACGCAGGGTATCTTCCTATCCAGATTCATGACTAAAGTTTTGGTAAGATTGGGGTTGCAATTATTATTGATTTAGGGTTGATTTGGTTGTTTCGAGCGACACTCGTACTACTGTCTAACAGTAACATCATATAATATTCATTGACTGGTCAAGTGGTCAAATTTCAAATTTATTAAGAGCCATAAATACGGAATTTTCATTCTGTATCTGAAAGTGTTCCCGAGAGTAAAATACTCGTTGTCTAATTTTGCGTGCGTTTCAAATATCTGGGCTCATTGTTGAATTGGGCAGGAAAGACGTTGTTTCAAACATAATATCAACATCAGCCACGCGAATCGGTAGCTTGCGATTAGTATGCAAAGTATGTAATGTAATATGTTTGTTACATATAGTCTTAGTTTAAGTTAAGTTTAAGTTTTTTTAAATTGTTCTTTAATTACCCAATGCATTGCTTAATAATCGCAAATTACCGATTTGCGGGGTCGGTGGGCGTGGCATTATACATTTGATATAAACTAGATCTGCCTTTGATATATATAAGAAACTTTGTCAAACTTGGTGTATCTTGCATTTTATGGGGTTAAACTCGCCACCCTATGCCTGTTACATACATTTGCACAAACTTAGTGTACCCGTTTTTGATAATTTTCAAGGGTATAATTATACCAGTACTACTGGGTTGATAAAATGTATTCTTCATACGTAGTTCTGTGTTCTGTTTTAATCAATATACTGTTCCTTTTCCTAATTCCTAAAATCACTCACCCATTGTCCTAATAGAAATAACATTAGATTTCAAATCCTCCAACCACCTTTCATCCGCCAATAAGTTGACATAATACGAACAGTACTCATCTTTTAATGCTTCTTAAAGATGGACCAGGAACAATAAGGCGCGACAAGTGTAATAATCGCCTGAGCATCACCCACAGACTTAGTATCAGTACCATGCCTAGGCAACCATTTCTTTTGTGCGGATTCTTTTATTTTGCAATGAACAGACACAGCTGGGACATCAGCATTTTCATCACAAGGGTGAAGGCTAAAATCGAGCGTATACAACTGTCAAATACCCTGTTGGATATCCTACTGTTTAATACCCAGTCTTCATATCTCCAAACACGCAATGGAAGTCCAAAAACAATAAAATATTTAAACAAAGTCGTTTTGTCGTTATGGTCTATATACTTTTTGTATGTGGCTTTTGTTAATTTTGTTTGGAATGCATTCGTTTGCATATCGTCATTGGTATATGGATTTCTTTGTCTATGTCTTTATTGGAAAAAGGACATATTCCTTTTCCTAAAGCTCCTTCGATACTTTCAACTCGGCGGTGATTGCAAAACGTAGTTCAAAAGAACCTTTTGTATTTGTGGCCGACTGTGCTCTTTGTCTCTTTCGATGGCGTACTTGTTTGGTCAAAAGGGCGCGAACAAAAGGTCGACTGGACTACGTGCTAGCTTGGGTCACTTCCATTTCCTCGCTGACAAAACCGGGTGGGCAGCATCCATTATTTATGCTTGTTTATGTTTGTTCATTTCTGCAGTACACTTTGCCACATCTCTAATACTCGGCAGTTACAAAGACGCTCAATTTGCTTATTTTTCCCGTCGGCCCCAAACGCTCTTACTCTCAATCCATAAGCACATACACACCCATGTATGTTTGGGCATTTATTGTCGAACACTATTCTCCTTGTCGATTTTTGCTTAAAAAAGAATTTGGTTGTACTCAAATTTAAAGTGAATGATCTCCGAATCAACTTTGTCAAATTATAAAAGCCCGTAACAACCCGTTACGTTATACCCAACTCTAATAACAACCAACTACCGTTAACAGCGTAAAATTATTATTTCACGCTTGTTTTATTTTTCTTTGTCTTTAATATACTTTTTTATACATTCGACCAGAAAAAAGTTCTAACTAACTTTGTGTAAATATGACTATATAAAATATATACCGTATGATATGGAACCCACAGGTGTTTCGTAGCCGATATGTTTACGTATAAATAGTTACTCATTCCGCGTTAAGTGTGCGTACATAGGCGGATCAGTATGTGGCCTATTAAGCCGAGAATAAGCTTATGCTCGAGGCATGGTTATTTGTAAAGTGGTAATCTCTTTCGTTGGACGGGCGTCCTTTGGTCCTTTAGCCAACCAAATACATTTTTAATGCCAACACGTGCGCAAAGACATGAAGGCTATTTCCGAGGACTCGTAAACAATGCCAGGAGTCCATGGAATTGGACAGGGTTTGACTTTGGAAACTGGTCGTGGGCTCTGTTGAATAAAACGTAGATTTCTATTGAAAATTCATTATTGCACAGGCACTTTGTGTGGGCTCTGTGTGCGCATTTTTTTTTTATATTTTATGTTAACCTTGTATACCGATGTTTTCTTGCGGTGCTTTAAAAAGGAAGAACAATATTTATTTTATGTACCTTAAGCCTATTAAGAATGTATATACATATGTACAATTGTGTATTTTTGTTCGGATATGGAATGTAATTCATCTCCCCCATATTTCATCCCAGTCCATGTAGCGCAGAGGGTGTTAAAGTAATAAAAAAGGGTAGTAGCTCTGCATTGATCGAAAACTTTTCAAATACTCCATTTCTTCTTTCGTTTCGGTTCAGTTTTTGCGCAAGCTTCGGACGCGTGGCTGCGCATATTTTCAGAAAAGCGCAGGGCAAATTATAAGTAATTCTTTTGACAAAAAAAAAGATAAATTAAATAACAAAACAAAACAAATAACAAAAGATATATTCAAGCGAAGCCGACAGATGGATACCCTTTGCCTTATTTTACTTTTTTTGATAGCTGAGATCCAGACGTTCAAGACAGACTTCTCCTTCTGAATACATTTGCACAAAGTTTTCAAATGTCAAAGGATATATAAAAATGTAAATTACAATAAAAAATCGAAACTTAATTTCACCAATAAAAAACTCACATAATAATAATGATAGTTACTAAATTGAAGTGCACTGGCTGTCACTTACATGAATGTGTGCGAAGATATACTTGTGTCCATGTGTATGTATGTATGTTTTTCCCTCAAGTTAATATTCCTCTTTGTCATCTATTTTCAATAAGCTTGGGTATTAAGGAAATCTATTGATATGAACTTGCGGAAACAGTTTGTATACGCACCCTTGTATGTAAATGTGTGCGTGCGTGCACGCTCTTGTTTGTTTATGTCGCGTGTGCGTTCGATGGAGTATTGACGCGTAGACCAACGGAAATCATCATTATAAATAAAATGTTCAGTGCGAAATAAATAAAAATTAGTAAAGAAAGCTACAGTCGAACGCACTAGTCTCTTAGATACCTGCTCCCATTTGTACCATGTAAGTCAAATGGTCTACAACAATTTCCCACGTATATGTACTATGTCTTACTTATACACATCACATATTTTACGAATTGCTACAGAATTGTCACTCAAGCAAGCACCCTTTGTCGACTAATAACAGCTTACTCAACGTCTACTTATAACGGAAACGCGTTGACAATCATGCTCGAACGTTAGTATTAAAACTTTGACTTGGATAACTTCCGTACTATTGGCCTAATCTGATTGCTATTTGGTGGGCAGGTTCTAAAACATCCATCTAAATGTAGCGGAAAGCTGTAAATTGAAAACAATGATTGAAAATCGTAAATTGCATGATGATTAATAATGTATGTATATCAAATTTGTGAATATTATGAGATATAGCCTTCGAAAGGTGTAAATTATTTTCCGTAACAATAAAAGCCCATATTGGATGGGTAGAGAACTAACCAGGACATCCACTCTACCCGCTGCGGGTCGTTCGCTTCGCTTATTTGCCCCGTTCTTTTAAATGTTAAGTAGGTATAAAGGTAAAGCAACCTTCACACCGAAGACTATATACCCTTGCAGAGATTTCTAATTACAAAAACAAGTAGTTAAGTCGTTACAGTCGAGCGCACCCGACAGTAAAATACCCTTCGCCTAATTTCTAAAATCAGTTACAAACGTGTAACCCCACTCATAATTTCAAATAGAGAATTCTACACAAATTATTTTTATTACATATGGCCTACTCGCTCTCACTCATACAGGCACGCGCGTAAAAAGTAAAAAGACGGGTTTTGATGTCGACGTTGACGTCAACTGATCATACCGAGCAATTGTACTGAGCACGTTAACTCTAATAACTTCTGTGTTATTGGTCCCATCGGATTGTAATTTGGAGGATATCATAAATTGTATTCAGCTTTGTGTATACCAAATTAATTTAAAACTTTGCTTAGTAATTGCAAATAACTGATTTGCGGGGTCGGTGTGCGTGGCATCTTACATTTGAAATAAACTTGATCTGCATATGATATATAGTATAGGGACTGTCACGCCTTCTAATGCCTGTTACTTTCATTTGCACAAAGTTAATATACCCTTTTTTAAACATTTTCAATGATCAAAGGGCATTTAAAACAAATGGATTGCTGTTTGTTACGAAATAAATAATAATAAATAACTATGAAATATTGCTAAAAATCTGTATCATCAGTATCATCAGTGGCAGCTACAAAAAAAATCGGACCGATCCGTTCCAAATTATTTAACTAGTCGGAATGGCTACAGTCACGCGGTGACTGTAAGAGGCCATGGATTTTCAGTTTATATACCATAAACAAATAAATATTGAAACACAAATCGTAATATAATGAAACAAAAACAAGTGCGCAAGGCTAATGACGGGCGCGCTCGACAGACAGATACCCTTTAACATCCGTACCAAACATGTAAACGCACTCATGACTTCTGACAGAGAATTCTTCCAAACTCATTTTAATACTTATGGCTTACTCGCTCACACACACACATACACGCGCGTAAGCAGTTAAGCGACAAGACGCAACGTCGATGTCGACGTCAACTGCTCAAAGCAGCGCGCCGGCTGCCGCTCGTACCGAACATTTGTACTGAAAACGTTGACTTGAATAACTTCTGTGATATTAGTCCGATCGGATTGTAATTTAGAGGATATGTTCATATTGTATTCAGCTTTACGTTTACCGAAGCAGAACGTTATGATTTTAATACTTTGCTTAATAATCACAAATTTTTGATTTACGGGAACGGTGGGCGTGGTTCCCAATATTTGAAAACGACGTTTACTGCCTAGGATATACAGGATTCTTCATGCCGAATTTAGAGTCTCTAGCTTTCTTGATAGCTGAGAATCAGACGCTCATACAGACGGACAGACAGACATGGCTAGATCGACTCGGCTAGTGATCCTGAGTAAGAATATATATACTTTATAGGGTCGTAGATGACTCCTTCTGCCTGTTACGCACATTCCGACAAACCTAATAGACCATGTATTTTTTTAAAATCCATGGCCTAAAAAGTAGAGCAATAAGAAACATTGTGTGACAAACTGAGAAACTAGTTTGCATTAAAACAGACATACACATGGACAGACGAGCGATTATAATTAATGCGACTCTCCTGTTGACGCTGCGCATTAATAAATGTGTGTATACATATATACCAAACCTGCATTTAAGGTAAAGAAATGGATTCATCGCAATTCAAACGGTCGATTGATCAAATGGATTCATCGCAGTTCAGAAAAGTACGTAGAGAAAAAAAGGTCTGGATGTTCACAGGAAATTTCTCTTAAGGCTACACATTAGATATTATTAATCAAATTAATGGTTTGAAATTAAAAAAAAATTACTTTATTGATATTCTAAGATAAATTTATGTTGACCTAATTAATCTGCCAAAAAATTTATTTGCAACATACTCAAAAGTATTCGTTACAGCAATCATCGCGAATTGCTGTATTATCCCAAACATTGTAATTCTCCGGTACTCCATCGCCAACATTGCAGGTTTTGCGGATCCTGATGGACCGCGATCGTTTCTAATGGTTCGATCCGAAGTTTTGAAATTTTCCTGGCAGAGCATATTAACTGATGAAAATAGATGTGGTAAGTATAGAATGGTAGCACTATCCTAAAAACAAACAAAAAAACGGCCTATAATTTGTGTGGCAGCTATACAATATATCGGTCCGATGTCGCTTGTATACAGCCTGCAGCAATAAGAAGCATGTCTACCAAGTTTCATTAAGATTAAGCTCTAAATCTGAGACACAAGAACGCGTTGAAACAGACGGACGGACAGACAGACGGACAGACAGACGGACAGACAGACGGACAGACAGACGGACAGACAGACGGACAGACAGACGGACAGACAGACGGACGAACGGACGGACGGACAAAACTATATGAACTCCCCTGTTGATGCTGATTCTAAATAAACATAGTGTATCGGATCGAAGATGCCTCCTAAGGTGCATTGCAAACATCTGGGCAAAATGAATATACCCTCTGATAGGGTATAAAAAAGATATTTAAGGTCCATGGCCTACAAATGCTTATGTGGGCCATAGTCGGACTCTTTTTAGTTATTTATAAGTATTACACATACATGCTCTTGTAAAGTTCATGAATGAAGGTTTAAATAATTCCCAGCATGTTGTGAAAATGCAATTCTTCGCCTAGTGCACATTTTACCGATGAAAGACGTTCACAGAGAAGAAGTCACATTTCCATAAAAAACAAACGTTTTTTCGGCTAACAAAAGGTACCCGAATTATATCAACAAAAATTATAACGGCGAAACTAAGACACTAATATCTATAATTATTATAAAAGTTGCGCAGAAGCACTCAATAATATTATTTTGAATTCTGAGATAAGGAAGTAATTCTCGACTAATGAGCAAAATAAAAAGAAAGAAAAATTACATTGGCTTGATCTTGGTGTGAGGTAAGCAATGGTAACTGTCAGCGGTGATGAGCTTAGTGATCTGGATATGGACACTAGGAGCGTTAGTTCAACGTCAAATAAATCTGATGTAGACATTGGGCATCACGTAAGTAAAAGTAATAATCTACAAATAAATGAATCAAAAACTTAAATGTAAATACAAAAATTCTCAATATGCAGTGCTCGCGTCATCTCTACACTCCATCACCGACGAACTCAAAAATATGTACCAGAACGATAATAAAACCCCGTCTACACAATGAGAACTCGAAGGGGATTCTCAGAACGAACGACTCGAATAGTCAGAAATATTTAATAAATTCAGATTCTGTTCTGTCAAAGCGACAGCCGTCTGTTGAATTTAGTAAAGTAACACGGCAAGAACTTAATACTGTACCGGAAGTTCAGAGCACTACATTTTTAGCAGACCTGGCAATGGACTTAAAATTCATCGATATTCATATGTCAGAATGGAATTCAAATTTCTCTTCGATGCGATCGAAATTCGAACTAATACAAGAGAATTGTGACAAACATAGCATTTCCGAGAGCCCTACCTTGCTAAAGCCAGCAAGGTCAGTGGAAGATATTATAACAACATAGTACTAATACATTTAATACAATAAACTGCCAAAACAGATATAACATTTTTACATATTTGGTAGTACAATAACTAATTTGACTTTTGTTAATTTATTTATTACCTAAACCTTCGGCATTCGGACTACCCTTCCAACATATGGCATAAGTCTACACCGATTGTTCGTCATTACAATGCATAAATATTTAAAATTAAAACAGTTTTAGAACAGCACAAATAAGAAATATCCGACACTATAAAGTACATACATATGTGTATATATTCTTTATTGTTATCAGTGAACGGCCAAAATCTGTTAAACCAATATATCAAGATTAATGTAATTTCTAGTAGTTTTTCTCTTACATACTTACAAAGATATATCGAAATTTCCTGTCGCAGTATTTTTAAACATATCGCTTTCAATCGCAAATTCAGTTAAGGCTCTTTCATGATAAATGGATGATACGGATATATCATATAAATTCAGTGCGACCTAAAAACTTTACTTATTTAATAGTTTTCAGATGTATGTATATATGGTACCCTGACATGATAAGTTGGCTTATTTTATTCCTTAAGACTATCAAATAGAGTAGGTTATTATCGGTTAACTTTATGAATTTAATACCTACATATATATCTATGCAGCATAAGATGATTTTTATACCCTTGCATAGGTTATATTAATTTTCGCCAGAAGATTGCAACGCACCCTGAGGTCTCCCATCCCATAAACTATATACATATATTCCGAATTAGCATCGACACCGTTCATATATATATATATAATATATATATCGTATAGCAACAACACAACTTAGAGGCCGATTTTTTTTAGTTGCCAATATATCGGAACTAAACTAAGCTAAATATCTATTTTCATCAATTAATATATTATGCCTGCAAAATTGTATTTGAATCGAAACATATAGCTCACCCACGTATTAAGTTATTTATTTGTTAAAAGTTGTTCTTTACTATTACCCTTTTATAATGAAACAACTATCAGGATACAATATTTAAATGTAAATGAGAAATCTCTACAAGGGTATATTATCTTTGGCGTGCCGAAAGTAGCATTGCTTTTTTCTGGTTTTTAATTTACTTTGATTTTTGATAGAGAGTACGGGTCAACCTTTTCTGGAGTACGAATACAGCAAACCATTGAAATGGAGCATGTTGTTTCTCGGTATGTATATTGAACATGATCCTGTTTCGGCTAAAATATAGTACATATACATATTATTTCTTTATCTTAAGAACAAATTAATATTTCCTTCTAGCGACCAAAATATGTTAAGATCACCTACCGAAGAACATGTTCAACAAAATTATGAGGATGGTACTGTTTCAGAAATGATTAAACATTTCCAACTAATACGAAATCGATTGATAGGCCAGGTAATACTTTGATGTTTAAATGTGAGTTAAATAAAATAAAATATTTTGAAAATTATAAGGGTCTTTGCGTAAGTCATCATTAGTGTTTCAGATCTCGAAATTAATATGTAATATATGTATGTTTATTAATAAATTTAGACTATAGGCTGTCTTTAAAAGGCGAGATACACAATTGCACGCTTGTTTGTTTTTGTACTATTTTCCATTTGAATATCAAGTTTATTTGCTTAAAACAGTTAATTCACATGTTACTACATCAAGTTCGAAGTTCTAGTGAATTACTTAAAAAACTGACTTAAAAATATGTACATATTTTCCTTGCTTTTAGATTTTTAATACATGTCATATTAAAAACACTTGTATCTGTAAAATATATATTATAAAATATTATTTAATTTTAATATGTAATTCATACAAATTTATTATTTCAAAATTCACATAGCAAACTCTTTAATGACTAGTTAGTATCGCAGTAAGATGTGAAGCCATTGTTAAAAGTACGTGTAATGTATTTTTTTTTTAAATGTGAATATAAAAAGGCATTTCTTGTATATAAATAAAAGCGTTCTGTTATTCACAAAAGTCAATGACGCACATGAATACATTTGGCCTTGTGTGTGTGAATTGCTTTCTTCTCTGCTTTTTATTACATACTTCATTTCTTTTATCCTACTATACATAACATTTTTTTTTACATACATTTTCCTGGCTTTGTGCCCACTTGTATTTTTCTTCAGTATTTTGTTTTCCGTTTTTTTTATTGCACAATATTGTGTGCGGATTCCCTGCATTTTCGCCATGCTTAAGTTTCCTTTGAATCGCTTTTGTATCACGTTCTTCATTCAAGCTCTAAACAATATTATTTGTAATCTGATTCCACGTTTCAAAGTCCTTTCTATAGAAAGTCCTTTAAATGGTCAACATAGGGTATACTGACTTTGTTCTCGCCAACTTCGATGCATTCCGAGTATATGTATATAATATTGTTCAAATCGTAAGGGATATAGCAAAGAGGAATGGCTTTTCAGGTGATCTCCACTAATAACTGAGGCTTCTGCAATTGAAAATTTGATATCACTTCAAATAGTCATCTTCATAGAATAATAAAATATCAAGACAGTCATGGTAATACATAGCAATACGAATGAGAATGAGGTAGCAGATCCAAAACATGATTGCGCAACTTATGCCCTCGACTAATCAGCTTGAAATCACACTAATGTGATGTTTATCTACCAGATACGACCAACCGGATCCAATTCAGATGAATGATGTGCCAAAAGATATTCCAATGTAACATTACAAAATCTGCATTTTTCTCTAAAAGAGAAGATTAGGCAGATTAGGGTTATTTTTAATGTTGGACCATTTTCATATAGGGGTTGTTTCGTGTACTCACTTGTAATGTGAAAACACAATGTGTCACCGCCGCAATTGTTAGCGTCACTGAGATATAATCAGTATGCTAAGTAGTTTTTAAAGTTCCTCATTAAAAACACATTAACACATAAGGACTTTTACATAAAAATTCGAAATTAAAGTTATGACCCCAATTTTCTAAACCAGTTTTGCCCATTTTCATACCTTTCGACCATTGAAAATGGTCAAAAACGGGAATACTAACTTTGTGAAAATGTATGTAACAGGCATAAGGAGCCACGTCGATTGAGCCACGTCCGTATGTTTGTTTAGGGCAATGGATCTCAGACTAAAAAGGTATACACGCCAAATTTGGAATGAAGGTTCCTTTACATCATTGGCAGATCAAGTATATTTCAAATGTTTGATCCCACGCATACCGCCCCGTTAATCGGTTGCGATTACCAAGCGAAGTATTGAACTCGTTCTGCGTTCTGCGGTAAACACAAAACTGAATGATATATGAACATATCTTCCAACACAGTTTTTATATATATATATATATGCAAAATTTGGTGTCTCTAGCTGTTTTAATAGGTGAGATTCGTTGTTTCAAACAAACAGACGGACAGACAGACAAACAAGTCGGAAAGGCTACAGTCGAGCGCGCCCGACTGTGGTATACCCGCTACAACTATGCGAAAAAAACACGTCTCACAATGTCAAATTTGTTCTGACTATGAAAGTTGCACATTCTTATTAGATGTTGCCACTTTGCTTGTAGTGCTTTTCAGTCAGAATTTATCAGAGGGCTTTTTAATATACATATGTACATCCATATGCCTATACATCCAACCAGATTTGTCGTTTATGTTGTGTTGCTGCGAAATATCGCTAAGGATTTTAAATGTCTTTAAATACAGTAAGAACTTCGTTAACATCGATTTTAAAAGAAGATATAGCATAATGTAAAAAAATAAGAATAAGAACAGAAAGAACAGAAAAAAATGTATCTACGAGAGGAGAACTTGAACCATGGAGGACCTCCAAACTTGAACTATGTAGTCTGCATCTATAACCGCTCTGCCATTAACGCATTCTGAATTGGGCCGGCAAAGTCGCATTATGAGACCATTCAGCTTGTCGTACAGGCCAAAAACAAATTATTATTGTGCCACTCCCACTCACTCCCCTTAAAATTCTGTTTGGTTAAAATACTAAACTTAAAATATTTTAAATGCTTGAAAAAAGAGCTAGTACCCCAAAAACCCACTTGCATCGCGTACGTAGGATTCGAACTCGCACCATTTCGCTCGACAGTCAACGACCACATCCACTCAGCCACCAAGTCTATTACGCAAACGCCAAAAAATTGCAATTATGATCAATGCAAATTATATTGGTACATATAATTGAAAAAAAAGTGCTTGCCGCCGGAGTTGAACCTGGATCTTCATATCTAACATTATAAAACAGACAAAAACACGTGGTCACATGGCACTACTATTTCCTTAATATCTTCCACATTTATAGTTCAATCTTACAGAAATTTTTACCGCAAGATGGTATTTATAACGTATTTATAAAACTGTTGCTGTAAAGCTAATATTGCGGCTGTAATCAATTTTTTTCAATTTATGGAGGCGGGTGGGGGCGTGGCTAAAATCCAAAATAAACTTGATCAGCCTGCAGTAATAACACTTGTTGTCACCAAATTTGGGAACTCTAGCTCTTATAATAGCTGAGATCCAGGTGTTCACACGGACGGACAGACAGACAGACGGACAGACGGACAGCTGACATGGCTATATCGACTCGGCTTGATACTGATTCAGAATATATATACTTTATGGGGTCGGCGATGTCTCCTTCTGCCTGTTACATACATTTTCGGTTCGAACAAAGTTATAATACCCTTCTACTCTATGAGTAGCGCGTATAAAAATATTAAACCTGCCCAACCTGGGTGTTGAAACCTCTGACTTATCGCTCAGCAGTTGACTGTCTTACGCACTGTCAGCCGATCGGCTAATTTGCTATCTCAATCACTCATATACAAATAACAATTTGAGAATTTTGCGTACTAATGACATCAGCACGCAGGCAAAGCAAAAACACGTTATGTTTATTATCCGATTGGAAATTTATAGAAAGGTTCATATCGTGTTTATCTTTATGTAGAAAATTGTAACTCGAATACTTTACTTAATAATTGCAAATTACTGAATTACGGGGCGGTGGGCGTGGTATCCAAAATTTGAAAATAACGTTTACTGCCTAGGCTATTCAGGAATCTACATGCCAAATTTTCTCTAGCTTTCTTCATTGCTGAGAATCAGGCGCTCAAACAGACGGACAGACAGACAGACGGACAGACAGACATGGCTAGATCGACTCGGTTAGTGATCCTGAGTAAGAATATATATACTTTATGGGGTCGTAAATGTCTCCTTCTGCCTGTTACGTACATTCCGACAAACCTTATAGACCATGTATTTTTTTAAAATCCATGGCCTAAATATAAATAGAATAGACTTTAATTGAATAAAGCTTAGATTTAATGTTTTTAAATTATTTAGCGTTTTAATTACATTTTACAGTTTTAAATATAGTTTCGTAGGAAACTGGAGATTTAATAATTCTCTCTTATTTTATACTGATTATAAAAGTATACATTTTAACATTACCCCACTGAGAAACTTTTTAGTTTGTGTTATGCAAATTTATTTTTCACTCTAACGTACGCACATATTTGTACACATACAAATTGTATGCACATGCACATATTAATGTACACATATGTACATACATACATTTATTTTCATTCGTTCATATCCACGTTTATATTCAGTTGCAAAGCACACCGGAAATGCATTAAAAATTTGCCTGAAAATATTCTAATATTAATCAAATTCTGTTAACCTTGCTCGGTTCGTGCTGGTCGTTGCCTTAAGATGACAACGAAGACAGAGTCGTGAACGGAATCGGGCAACGAGTAAACGCATACGAGTTCTATTTTGGGAAGTTAAATTTATGAATGAAAGCAAAATTTTAAATAAAGCTGATGGCAATGAGGCTTGTGGTGGGAATTCTCTTGGGGCCGAGGAAATTACTATGGTAGCTTAGATCCGATTGTGTCGTATACATAGGTACAACTAAATACCCTTGTTTGGAATTTTGTCAACCACAAATCAGAAATCAATTAGAAATTTGCGAATCGGCTGGATCTTACCATATTTCGCCATGTAAATATCAATTTACTGTTACCTTGTGCATTAATGTATACATATGTATTTATAAATGTAGGTTCCTACTGTTGAATCCCAAAGTTCCGACGTCGTATGTCGTAAAAATGGTAGCTTTTATAAACGGAAATTTCACATACAATAGAAGACATGCTTCTTATTGCTGCACGCTGTATATAAGAGGGATACACACAGATCCTACCGAAATATCGTATGGCTGCCATACAAACTATCAGTGTTACCAAGCTCACTTATAGCTGTCACAGGAACAATCAGACAAAAATGGGATTTGCATGAAAACCCATACGTTTAAATTATTTTATACCATTTTGTTAGTTTTCAAGGTAGCCTTTCCAATCTTACCAAATAGATTTGAAATAAATAATATATTATGCCTGCGAAATTTATCACTCTGAATTTATCAAATATCAAACTACTATAATATATAGCTGGCATCGGAACAATCGGTCAAAAAGGGGCTTTGTATGAAAACCCATACTTTTGAATTATTTGCTTGTTAAAAATTGTTCTTTACTAATACTCAACACTTTTGCAATGCAATTAGCCTTTAACAGTTGTTAAAAGTATAGGTTTGAAAGACTTATATGCAACTTTAAATGATAAATCTCTGCAAGGGTATATAATATTTGGAGTGCCGATGGTAACTTTGCTTTTACACCTACTTAACATTTAAAAGATTTTGTGGAGTTAAGGGTGACTTGAAATAGATTTAATATCCTATGAAATAACAATAATCCTTTATGAATATTAATATTTAAAACAAAATTGCATTAAGATATGTAAGCAAGACACATAAAACAGATATTCTCCCGCATACTTATATATATATATATATATATATATACATACATACGTCGTATGTGTCACTAAGTTAAAGTATACATACATACATATGTACTAGTATATATGTATATACATACAACGGAATGCCAACACGCCTCTTTCTCACAGCCGAGAGATTGCAATTATGGGTGAATGATTTTTAAAGCCCCTGGATAATAATTTGAGTTGCCATAACGATACATACATATGTTATAAGAACGCCTAGAAACGGGGAAAAGGCGATGACACTTGTGTAAAAACTTAGAACAATAAAACGGCACACGCCGTTAATTCTGGCGAAATAAGCAAAGTTTTGAAGATCTGCTTAGGATTAGGACGCACGTTACTGCTAGCAAGGAGTATAAAAGCAATCAGCTAGTTTCTACAGAATTTGCTGGTTAATTAGGTATTCTCATTCAAGGTTACTTCCGGAACATCGTGGTTGCATCCCAATTTCTGCCTTAAATCGCTTTAATTGCCATTAGCTCTGAAAGGTTGTTAACATCCTAGATGGGGTGGAAATGGTGACTTTGCGTAGCTAATGGCTCCTAAAATGGTAAATAAATTTGTTGGAAATTGAGTCGGCCCTCTGCAACAGCACTTGGTACACTAAACCAAGTCCGGATAAGCAGTAGAACATCCATTGGGGGTAAGGCCAACTCCGACTACTTAAATAGCCGAGTAGCATTTTAGGGTGGTGGGGACCCACGTCGATTTTGGTAATATGATAGATTTCATTTTTCGATAAGGAGGCGGATTTTCAGTAAGTGTTTTACAGTTTTATCAATAACGTGTTAAAATAATGGTGTAATATTTTATTGTGTTTTTATAGCCATCGAAAATGGTCAAAAAAGGGTATACTAACTTTCTGCAAATGTATCAGGAATAAGGAGGCTTGGCAGACCCCATAAAGTATATATATTCTTGCTCAGGATCACTAGCCGAGTCGATTGAGACATGTCCGTCTGTCCTTCTGTATGAGACAACAGATCTCAGCTATTAAAAAAGCTAGAGACACTAAATTTGGTATGATTATTCCTATATATCATAGGCAGATAAAGTTTATATAAAATGTTGTTGCCACGCACACCGCCCCGCCAAATTGGTAATTTGCGATTACTAAGCAAAGTATTAAACTCATAACGTTCTGCTTCGGCAGTTGACGTGGACGTCAAAACGCGTCGCTTTACTTTTTCGTGCGCATGACCAGATCATGATTCTATATCTTTTTGGGGAAATTTTAAAATTTTTCAGTTTTGTTGATGACGTATTTCCGACTCCGGATTCGGATTCAGCTACCCAAAATACATATAACTGGATATGCCGCATGCCCAGATCATGACAAAACAAATTTTTTGTGGGGCTGTGTTATTCTTCACGTTTCAAGCATTTTCTACAAAATCTGCCGTATTTTTTGTCTATATCATAAGAACGCTTGTAAGTGCTGCGAATTGAACTGTTTTGAACACACATATGTGATGGCGTGCTATTCTTTTAATACAAAGGCGCGTATTTAAAATTTTAATTCAGTTGGATGATTTCAAAAAGGCAAATGTTGAATACTTAGTACTTAGTTGTGTAACTTAAATTTATTACTCATAGACAATTACCAAGTTAAAGGCTGAAATCATCGGAATTTTGGAAATTTACAGTGATTATGTAATATGGTTCAAGTGTATGTAACATCTTTATATTTTTATACCCTTGCAGAGGGTATATTTATTTTAGCCAGAAGTTTGCAACGCACCTTAGGAGACATCTCCGGGCCTATAAAGTATATATATTCTGAATCAGCATAAACAGAGAAGTCGAAAAATCGATGTTCGTCTGTCCGTCTGTCCGTCCGTCCGACTGTCTGTTACAACGCAAACTAGTCTTTCAGTTTTTGAGCTATCTTCATGAAACTTGGCACACAAGCTTCTTACACCTGCATGCTGTAAATAAGTCGGAACGAGCCAGATCGGACCGATATATCGTATAGCTGTCATAGAAGCTATCGGCCGATTTTTGTTGTTTTTCAAGATATTGCAACAAGATTTGGCAAATCTTACTCCTATTACGTTTCTAATGTGCTGTCAAAATTGTAATCGGACCACTATAACATATATCTGCCAGAGAAACAATCGGCTGAAATCAGGATTTTTGTATGCAATCAGAAACCAGCAAGGGTATAAAAACTTCGGCAAGCCAAAGGTAGCTGTGCTTTCTTATTTTTTTTTGACGTTGATACAATGAATGTATAATCAAGTGGTACATGCAAAACCAAACCGATGCTTATTACGCGCGGATCCCAGGCACAGTGAATGTCCACCTCCCGCCCAATCGACCGAAGGGCACAGTCGCCGAACGTACGACTCGAAACGCGAAAAGATACCGCGGGTATGCAGTTAATAATAAATAAAAAAGAATAGAAAGCCGGCTTACCAGGTCAACACTGTCAATATCACCTTGGATGTGGTTATTAATAAATACTATACACAGCACGATTATACGAGAAGGCAACAAAAATCTACTGCCATAAGAAGAAAGTCTTAAATGTATATCCCAATTAAGGCCTCGTAAGGCGAATAGTAAAATGTTTTTTTTTGTACAGATTCAATGCGTTATTTATTAATGTACTGAGGACACCAGACGCATGATCCGTATTCCAGAATTGGACAAACAAGTGAAGTTTAGAGGGTCTTTGTTACATAAGGATCGTCAAACTCCTTACACCACCTCTTAATTAAGCCTAGCTTACCAGTGGCTTAATTGACCATATTAATTTTAATTTTCAGTCCAATCGGACCCCAAGATCATTAACTAGGTTAATTCTATCTAAGACACAACCACAAAAAGTATAGGAAGTATGAACTGGCTCGGGGAATGCCATAAGTTTGCATTAAGAGCTGTTCAGATTTAAAAAATCAGCCTAAAAGGCTGAGTTTATGTGCAATTATTTTCTGATTCAAATGCTTTAATAAAATCTGTATATATGACATCAGTTTGTAGATTTTCCTGAACACCTTTTATAACAAAGGATGTTAGCTCAAGCCAATTCGTTTCATAAATCCGTGCTGAGAAGGCGATATAATCTACGGGAATGTTGCAAGTCAGGAGTTAAAACATTCTCGCAGAATTTATGTATAGCCGACAATTTCGAGATACCTCTATAATTGTTTGCATCAGACATGCTGCTCTTCTTAAATTTGCCGTTAAATTCTGCTGCTCTGAGTTGAATAACTTTTCTTTATAATCGATAATTACCTTGTAGACTGACTGCAAGTTCATTACTTCGTTGATTCAGAATGTACATACATGGGGTCAAAAAAGTGTTCTGGGAGATCTGGGAAATTTTGTTATATTCTCTGCATGGGTATAGCGCTGCTCGGATCTGTGAAGAGCAATAGCGACAAGCGAGTTGGGAAATTTATTTATACATCCCTAAAGGTAGCTTAAATAACAGAATGTTAAATACTTTGCGTGATAATCAAAAACTACATTTGCACAAAGTTAGTATACCCTTTTTTGACCATTTTCAATGGTCGAAGGGAATAATTATAATAATTATAATTATCCAATAACGATGGGTTTCTGATATTATTAAGCTGAATACAATACGATATCATCCAAATTACAATCCGATCGAACCAATAACACAAAAATTATTCAAGTCAACATTTTCAGTACAAATGATTGGTATGAGCAGTGGACGTCAACGTCGACGTCGCGACACGTTGCGTTAGTCTTTACGCGTGTGTCTGTGTTCAAGTCAGCCATATATATTAAAATAAATTGTGCAGAATTGGTACGGTTGTTAAAAATTGGGAGAAGGGTATCATACTGTCCGGCGTGCCCGACTGTAGCCTTACCCACTTGTTTTGGTTGATATCTAGAAAAGGAACTACAATCAGCCAATCAAAAAGTCAGATTTGGAATGTTTAATATGAATGTTTATTAACTGCATATATCAACTGTACTCAAGCGAATCTGTTAATAAACTTTGATTCGAATTTTTACGAATGTTCTCCCGTTTTCATATGCTACACGCACAAACATATGTATATACGCACATGCATACATGCGTTAACATACATATGTACACAGACGTAGGCGGGCGAAGTGTGGCTAGTGTGTGTATGTGCGTTGGCAAAGAGAGTCTTTGCCGTGGCTCTTGCCTATTTAAGGACAGTAACGAAAAGAGAATGTTTACATGGTGTTTTACGCTGGGGAGAGAGTAATTGCCAGTGGTTGGAAAAGTTCTCATCCCTGGAATATTGCTAAAGCTTTTGATGATTGCTGTTCTGTTAACATACAGAAAAGAACCTGGTGTGGCCAGCAGATGGTTTATTTTTGTTAGGTCTTTGTTCTAGAAATTTTTGATACTTTGTCAAAATTTTCGGATTTAGAAATTATTTCTGGAGGAAATCATAAATTCTATATTTAGACATTAACAATATTTATAGTGACATTATTCTGACAGGCACACGCGTATGGAAATCAAATTTGAAGTGGGCATCGTCATCGGATCCGAAAGATGCTTAAAGAAAGATGGAAACATGGAAGCTGAATATAACTTATGCACAAATAAAATTGATCATGCGTTGGAAAGAAGAGAAATGCTCCTAAATAAAACAACAAGTTTTTAGCTGAAAATATATTTGGGAAACAGTTTAAGTCCGTATCTCTCAGAGGAATTTTTAAAAAGATGTTTTCCATTAAGATTGATGCTTTGGATCACTATATAAGAGTAGTTTTTCTCTTGTGGATTTTGTGTTCTAAGCAGTATCTAGAATAGTACAGTCCGTTGTTAGCATCATTTGTGTCCCCATTGTCTGGCAGAACAAAGCTTTGGCATTGGTGTTTCTTTGGCAACAAAAGTATGACAATGAGCTCCTAATTTGAATGTTATTTCGTCCTTTGTTGCCAGGATTTAATCATCTGTTCCTGAACTTTCCCGGGCTGAATGCTTTCCCATCATTAGAGTTGTCATTGTTTTCTTTTCGAGCATTATGAAAGAGACATAAAAGCTTGTGTGCTAGCGCTACTCTTTGTTACTAGTACTCCAGAGGGTAAACGAGTTTTGTTAAGCCCGTGACCAATATTTGATCGAAAGTGACTGATGGACTATTGTGGTAAGTCATAGATAGAGGGTCAATACTTCAAGTTGCTCTAGCCTCCTTATGGTAAAAATGGCCACAAACTGTGTATACTGGCAACGTGATAATTTGAAGAAATTATGATTTCAATTCAAATTTCAATTTCCTAAAATTGTGGGAATTTCCTGGCACGGAAAAGGATGTAACCTGCAACACCCTTGCGCTTACCCTCTCTACATGCCACTCTTACCAGGTCGACATATGGAAGCTTCGTGCGTGTCCCGTCAACGCCAGCGACAGTGCGAACGTGAAATAACTCGTAATTGAATTGACGCGGACACAGGATGCAGAATGCACCAGCGGAGACGGAAAATAAAAATCTAAGTAAAGAAAGAAAAACAATTACCTTAAGCGCACTAGGCGGTCTGAGAGCAGGTCTAAGAAACAGTAAAATTTGCCCATTTCCCAGTTTTGTACTTTTCCATTTCCTCATCATATGTTGAACGACTTTTGCCCGAACGACCTTTGCACTTGACATTGCCAGCTCAGTGGGTGGGCCACATTCTAGGAGTGGGCCGTATAATTAGAATAAAGCCAGCGTCAAGTGGATCAGTTCCGTGTCGAGTCCACGCTCTGGTTTTGTGTTGCTTTTTGTATTATTTTATTTCCACCCTTCTTGTGAACACACAAGTTCTTTAGGCACACTTGTATTCGCTCTGCTATAGTCTCTCTTTCGTCTCCCAGCGCAACTCAATGGCCGGCACGTGCATCCCGGCCGCAAAAGGCAACTCAATTGGACTTGGACTTGCGCCTCAGCTTTCTATTACGCTATATATATACTCTTCGACTATTTATAAAGGTCAAAAAGGGGTATACCATGACTTTTAAAATGTATGTAACACCCAAGAAGAGATATTAAAAAGTTTATTTTAAATATTGCCAGACTACCCAGCTGGTCGTCTATTTATTGTAATAAAGAAGCTATTAGGTGATTAGTAGACATCGATGCATCAGTTTTGCAAGTGAAAACGAGAATGCAATAGGCGGAAAAATTTTGGTAATTTACACGCACATATGTATTTACAACATCTAATATAGAAAACAGAGAAACTAGCTTGTATTGCACTAACGGTCAGATAGACTTAGAAAAGTATATATATATTATACCGACCCTAAGGGATGTATTGTAAGATATGCTGCTACTATCTGACCAAAATAAATCTACACTCTGTAAGGGTATACAAATATAAAGTGTTTTATTCATATAAAAAAAAAATAACCAACATACCATCATACCTTTTATATTTGTTTTTGCATATAACTTCAGGCAAACGAAAAAAATACTTTACTTAAATACTTTAGTTATTTATTTGAAATTATGATATCAGACTTTCAACAATTCATATACTTTCTTCAAATCAATGGCAAGGTTGAAGGAGGTTGCTAAGAATATTATAATAAATAAATATGTATGCAACTGACAGCAAGCATCAAGTCTGTTTTGTTATTCTATGTGAATCGTACAAATTTATAAGCCATATTCTTAATGTTTATACATATATGTAAGTCCCTTCTCCTGTGTAAGGGTCGTTGGACCATAATTTATTCCGCGTAACTTGTATATTTATTATAGATGATGATGAAGCTCATTCGACTTTGCTGCATGTTCTAATCAATAGAATATAATTTTATATAATTATTTTATAATGTTATATTTTTTTTCGCACAAAGCCGACAGAGTACGAGACGAGCAGTTTATTATTATAATTAAGTTTAACCCATTTAAATTTCACGCCATTTTAAGCCGAAATATTAATGCGAATTTGAATAATCAGTTTTAATTTACATTTAATGAATTCTTCATAATTTCTTTCAAGAATTCAGTAGCAGCCAAATGTTGCTGATTCGCAAGGGACTTTTCCAACGTGATAAAAACAAAAACTTATGCTGGACCACTATTATTTTCCGATTTGTTTTGCTCTCTCATGGGTTTGTGAAAAGAGCTAGCCATTATATTGTTGGAAATACGAGCAAAAAGTAATAAACCCTATTTTTACATATTTGCAAAGGTTGTGTTTATTTTAATGCTATGTAGAAGTTATTTACAGATGAAAACATCTTCGACTCCATAAAGTTGGCATATGTGGGTACAAATAAATATTCTTAATCGGTCAAAAGTGTAAGCCCAAGTTCTTATGAATTCTGTTCGTTAATTATTCATATTACAAGGAATTGTAATGTGTAAAGGAAATAAAAAGATTATTTGGTAAAGTTAGAGCGTGAGTAAGAACGGTGGTGGGTGGTGTGCTACCGTCTTAGGATGAATCAAAAAATTGATGAATGATTTGTTGAGCGAAAAAGAAAACTTTCTGACAGCTTCGAAGTCTTTACCTTTCTATTGCATTTTACTCTAAGACTTTGCCTGAACACCGCGCATTACCACCCAGCGAGACGTATTTGAGTAAAGTCAATGAAGCGATGACGCAGCGTGTCATCGGTGTAATTTGCAGCCACAAAGGAAGCCACAGGCTATAAGAGGCGGATTTGTCCTCCTCAGGGATTGTTGTAATATTAACGGTTTGCTTTACAGCTTTAGGGGACATCCCAGAGACAGCAGGATTGACAATGAAGCGCCCAATTGGGAATATGCTCGAAGAGAAACTTAAGGCCCTTTATTCCTGTTGTATAATATCGCTATCAGATTCTGCTTAGGTCGCAAGTCGTGCCAATGAATTTTAATAGTATTTGAAGCCAAATTTTTGGACTTTGCCAATTTCACAATACTTTGACAGCTTTGATGAATACTGATAACCGCATCTTATCTATGCATCTGCGACATCGCCAATCACCTTTTCGCGATCCGCTTAACCATATACATATATTAGATTTGATGCGAATATGAAGGTCTTAATGGAAATCGATAATAAGTTACACAGAGCCTTTACAAACATGTTATTCATCTACAGATAACGGCGAGCGTGAGATCGAATATTGACCATGTGGGGTCATACACAGGCCTTCTGCTTGTTACATACATTTACACAAAGTTTGTATTAGCTTTTTTGATTATTTTTAATGTTTGGTTGCAATATCCTGAATATTAACATAAATCGACCGAAAAGTAATACAAAGCTAAATGATAATGGGTCCTATCCGGTTCGTTCCGATTTTTAAACGTAGGTTATACAACGCATGCAAATATACCCTTTTTGGCTCTTTTTCATGGTCAGATTAAAGACAGAATACGATTACAATACACAAGTATCTACCCCTTCCAGGAGATGGTCTTGTGTTCGTATGATTCACATCATATGGACATAAAAAATCAACGAGTACGAATGTTGCGTCGTGTACATTTACAGTGAGTATCCGATAAGGATACTTTTCATAGCAGCACGTCGTCTGCATCTTAAGTAATTGTACACTTACATATACACCTATTACATAGGCACTACTACTCGGATAGTCTTTTTTAACATTGAAAAAAATAAATATATGATTTGTTTTGCAAATAAAGTTTGACACACACGACTGTAGCTTTTCGTATCTTTTTTATTCTTATTTGTTTATCATTTTCAGTTTATTCCGAAAATTAAATACAGATGCATTCCAGAGTTTCAAGTGTGTACTGTATTTTCAAGACATCTAGAAGGCATGTGTTTGTGTAAGGTAAAACAATAATTGAAGGTACGCACAAGCATACATGTTTGTATTTAATATGTACGTTCAAATTTACACACGTCAATAGTGCGCGGTTTGCCTTCATCCATTGTGCAATTGTAGCGAGTACAATAAAAAATGCTGTGCAACATTGGGGAGCAATTCGCTATTCGTAAGCAGTACTCTCATACCGCATTCGCTATTCACCCCTGCACGAAACGGCTCACGCCGACTTTTGTTGATTGTCGACAATGAATATAAAATGAATGTCTTCAGCATCTGCGAAATTACAGTAGTCCTTTACCATTTCAAACAAAACAGTGCTTTAACAAAGCCCACGCCCTTAGCCGTGAGATCTTTCCATCTTTCAGTTGAACGTCCACTTCAAATCTTGTTATTGTATTGCATTGCGCTAATGAGGTGCATCGTCTGGTAACACCAGGAATATGTACATGTTTTAATTATTTCCTGTTCTATCCTGGCTCAGAGGGTATATATTATACACTGTATCCAAGGTTTAAGGCTTTCAAACACCTGATTAAGAAAACGAACCTCTTTACTTTATAAAAATATATGGTAATCTTGTTCATCATATAAAAAACACATTTATAACATGAACTCAGTCTAAGACGATACGAAATTCGCCTCTTTTTCCTATTTATTACATTGCACTATGGTCGACTGTGGTGTATCTTCAAAACTCAACTAAAAAATTGTTTGCTATTATAATTGTACACATGTAACGGCAGCGTTAACCAGCACAGATTGTTATCTGTAGGATCATAAGTTAAGATCTGACAATAAGCACGATCCACTTTCTTCTCTACTACCGCGTTTATCCGTAGCAAAGTGTGTGAAAGAGTATGTGCTTAAACACCCAATGTGAATTGGCTTACCGACAAATAAACACTCTAAATTCATCCTAAATGTGTGAAATGGTGATTTATGGTGTTTCGTTCTTTGTTTACAAACTGACTACCAGTCTGCTTATATAAAAGCGTGAATTCGATTCATTCGCATAAACAGGAGCTATTTTTATACCCTTCGACCATTGAAAATGGTCAAAAAAGGGTATACTTACTTTGTGCAAAATGTATGTAACAGGCATAAGGAGGCTTGGCAGACCCCATAAAGTATATATATTCTTGCTCAGGATCACTAGCCGAGTCGATTGAGACATGTCCGCCTGTCCGTCTGTATGAGACAACAGATCTCAGCTATTAAAAATCTAGGGATACCAAATTTGGCATGAAGGTTCCTATAAATCATAGGCAGATCAAGTTTATATCAAACGTTTGATGCCACGCCCACCGCCCCCGCAAATCGGTTATTTGCGATTATTAAGCAAAGTATTAAACCCATAACGCTCTGCTTTGGTATGTATAAAGCTTAATGCAATATGAAAATATTCTCCAAATTTTTACGTTTTCAGTACAAATGTTCCGTACGGGCAGCAGGCGATGCACTGCTTTGAGCAGTTGACGCCGACGTCGACGTTGCGTCGTGTCGCTTTACACTTTACTCTTTCGATATGTGAGTGCGAGCGAGTAAGCTATATGTACTAGAAGTATTTGTGCTGAATTCTCAGTTTGAAATTATGAGTGTGGTTACACGTTTGTAACGGATTTAGAAAATTGGGAGAAGGGTATCTTACTGTCGGGCGCCCGACTGTAGCCTTACCCACTTGTTTAATTTCACGTTTATACTCTAGCATAAGGGCAGTATAACTGGCCAATGGAGTAATATTGGGTAATCACAGTTCCCTTTGGTAAACATGTTCTTTTGTTTTCAATTAACTCAGCTCCTTCACTTCGCTCACTTCAGATGCTACGTTGTTCACTTGGTCAGCTATTTGAAGTCACCGATATATTTATACCCCTTGACCATTGAAAATGGTCAATAATGGGTATACTAACTTTGTGCAACCGGGATATGTATGTAACAGGCAGGAGGCGTGGCAGACCCTAGAAAGTATTCTTGCTCAGGATCACTAGCCGGGTCGATTGAGCCGATTGCCCGTCTGTCTGTCCGTCTTTATGAAAACACAGATCTCAGCTATTAAAAGAGCTAGAGACAACAAATTTGATATGAATGTTCCTATAAATCATAGGCAGATCAAGTTTATATCAAATGTTTGATGCAACACCCACCGCCCCCACAAATCGGTAATTTGCGATTATTAAGCAAAGTATTAAACTCATAACGTTCAGCTTTGGTATGTATAAAGCTGAATTTAATATGAACCAATCCTCCAAATAACAAATAATATCGGACAAATAACACAGAAGTTATTCAAGTCAACGTTTTCAGTACAAATGTTCGGTACGGGCAGCAGCCGGCGCGCTGTTTTGAGCAGTTGACGCCGACGTCGACGTTGCGTCGTGTCGCTTTACACTTTACTCTTTCGATATGTGAGTGCGAGCGAGTAAGCTATATGTAGTAGAAGTATTTGTGCAGAATTTCTATTTGAAATTATGAGTGTGGTTATACGTTTGTAACGGATTTTAAAAATTGGGAGAAGGGTATCTTACTGTCGGGCGCTCGACTGTAGCCTTACTCACTTGTTTTCAAACTCTTTTTCTGTCACGAGCTAATTTTATTGTGGTTACAAATGAAAATCTTCAAAAAAAATGTACAGTGAAAAGCTATTTTTTTTGCTACGAATTTATCGCACAGTTTCACACAGTAAGTTGTATGTTCTTTTGTTATTGACTTTTTTAATAATGAACTTTATTATTGTTCTACTGTTAATAGAATTCATTAAGCTATAAACAAACATAATACTTTACTCAATTTAAAATAGCTATCATTAGAGCTCGGCTGCATGAATATAAAGAAGTATATAAAAAACAACGGGCAGTAGAAGGTAGCTTTTCTTTTTTATGCCTTTAAGCATTTTTGACTGAGCGACTTTGTGTCACGTCCTCTTACACCTGTTAATACATATTTAGTTAAAATACCAGCTTTTGAGCAATGGTCAATTAGTATTCAAGAATCTTGGGATAAGCCGCTTTTCTAGGTTTTAACTAAGAATATATGCATTTAGTTGTAACTTTGTTTAGTTGCTGCAATATTAACTGAAGACGGAAGGTGTGTAGGTGCGTGAGACTTAAACAAATTGAATTAAACTTGATCTGCGTAAGCTAAAGAGTCCTAGCTCTTATTACCTCTGATTTGCTTGTGCTTACTTGGGCAGAGCTTTCTGACCGATCCGAACGATAAACGAAACGAAGAATAATCAAAGAGAATTAAAAAATGAAGTACGATATTGTAATGAAAACAAACAAACAAAGCATGAGAGTGGAAAGCGGCATCAGCGATGGTAAACGAATAGAAGTAAATAGGCAAAGACAACACACGCATAAAAAACCAACAACAACGCTGTGCAAACAAAATAAAATAACGAAATAAAACAATCACAAAATTGTCCTTTGATCTTTTGTGCCGTACTGCTCCATCCATTCCACACTTTCATGACAGACTCAACAATTTAATTTTCTACTTAGTGTTGTTGTTGTTGGTACAGCAGATGAAGATGCTTTTGATGCCATAACCGAAATTAACAAGTTAAACAAATAAAATGAAATGAAAACGAAACAAAATAAGCGCATGATAAATACCCTGCACTTAACTTTGGCATTTTATTATAATTGTGAAAAAAACTGCTTTCACTTTTTAGCATTATTTATGTTCATAATAATTTTAAAGAAATCTGGAGGGAAAACAAAACATTCTAAGTTTTATTTTTTATTGCATCGACTGGGGTATGCTATGGAATATATACGCCGATCTAAAAATTAATACACCCTCTGCAAGGTTATACCAATTACTTGTATGCACAATTGCAATTATACAGTTATACTATCAGCTATAAAAATAATCCCACTTCGTTTATATACCATTTTTATTTTAACGAATTTGGTATAAGCCTAAGCGAAGAGTACGCAGCGAAAACATTACTTATCGCTTGGTTTTGCGTTCAAGAATAAGATACGTTTTGTCCAATTTTGAAAATTATTGGTTAAAAACATATAACCACACTTATAAACATACATACCATTCCAAGCACCAATTTCAGCTTAACTTGAATAACATCAAACGGATTGCAATTATAAAGATATGGCTATATATTCATCAATAATTATATACTTAAGCAGAATGTTATGACTTCAATACTTTTCATATTAATCATTAACTACCGATATGTGAAGGCGGTGGGCGTTGCATCTGGAACTTTAAATACACTTCACCAGTCTATGAAATACTGGAACCTTTGCCAAACTTTGTATCTCTAACTTTTATAATAGCTAAGACAGACATGACTCAATCGACTCGGGTAGAAATCCGGAGCAGGAATATATATTATATATAGTGTATTGGGTTTGACTCGCCTCCTTCTGCCTGTTTCATTTTCAATTGTCGAAGGGTATAAAAACTCGAAAGCAATTTAGAATTGCCGACATACATGATCCTCATATGTTCATCCATATGTAATTGCTTTTCTTTAGTTTTTACACTACAACTTTTCCACACCGTTTTGTTAACAAGTAACGAAGGCTACAGCTGAGCGCGGTTAACACTAACTAGTCTATTATAAAAGAAATAGAATTGCCAAATTTTATATCGATCACATACCATATTTATGTTGAAATTTTGAAGAGATATTTCAATACATACATAGTTTAAAATACAGTATAGTATTTCTTTTTAACGTCGCTTGCAGATTAAATAGAAAAACAAATCGGTTAGGCTACCCTTCGCCCGATTCCCAAAAACCGTTGCAATCGTGTAACCAGACTTATAATTTGAAACAAAGATTTCTGTACAACTTATTCTAAAAATGGGCGAGGGCTCTCACTCACAGAGACACGCGCGTAAAGATTAAAACAACGCGTCGCGCCGTCGAGGACTTCATATATCATATAGCCTTTTAGTCGGTCCGTCCGTCTGTCCGTCTGTTTCAACACGATATAGTCTCTCAATTTTAAAGCTATCTTTATTAAAATTGGATGACATGCTTCTAATTGCTAATTGTTTTCAAGATAGTGTTACCCACTTTGATTTTTATCAGGAAAAATGTTAGCCTGCGAAATTTGAACGGAATATAAGCAATATGTTAATATAGCTGGCGTTTTAATAGCTGGGATCTGTTGTCTCATACAGACAGACAGGCATGGGTCAATCGACTCGCCTAGTGATCCTGAGCAAAAATATATATCCATATCTTCCATATCGTCCAATCTTAATGAAATTTGAACGCAACGTTCGCAAGATGGTATAAAACTGTTAAACTAATATTGTGGCAGTATTTTTTTTCAGTTCATGGGGGCGGATGGAGGCTTGGCAAAAATCCAAAATAAACTTGATCAGTATTAATACATATTGCCACCAAATTTGGAAGCTCTAGCTCTTGAAACAGGTGTTTACACGGAAGGACAGGCAGAAAGACGCACAAACGGACAGACGGACATGCCTATATCGACTCGGCTGTTGAAACGGATTCATTCAAGTCGGTACGGCTACAGTCAGGTCAACATATTCCATCTCGCTCCCACTCACACACACACGCGAGTAAAAAGTAAAGCGAGGCGTCGCGACGTCGACATCCACTGCTCATAGCAGCGCGCACAGTTCATTTGTGCTCAGAACGTTAACCTTAAACGTATGTGTTATTAGTCTGATCGGATTAAAATTTAAAGAATATTTCTATATTGCATTCAGCTTTGTTCTTTCAATGAATTCATTTCAATACTTTGCTTAATAATCGCAAATTACCGATTCGCGGAGGAAATTGGCGTGGCAAAACACATTTGATATAAAACTTGCTCAGCCTATGATATATAGGAATATATATACTTGATAGGGTCTGCCACGCCTCCTTTTGCCAGTTAAAAACATTCACGCACACGACCACTCTAATGCTACAGCTTTTGTTAAGACGGCTGAAGTTACAAATTATGAAATTCATTAATATTATCTTGCATGACAAAAACAAATATGTTATGCTTTTTTTTAATATTGAACGTACTACAATAATACCCCACTTCCCCTAAAATTCTGTTTAATCAAAATAATTTATTTTATTGAATTAATAATACTTAAATTTATTCAATAAAAAAAGTAAAAGTCAACTTATAGCATGAATCTTGAATTGAAACTAGAATTTCTCCCACGAAGGTTGCATTTTGAATCATTCCAAATATTTTTGGTATAAACTCCGGCCTGCCGTCGGAATTTAACTTGGATTATTCTCGTTTGAGCAACTAACATAAAAAACAGACAACATATTGTCAAAAGCTACTACAATTTTTAAAATATCTTATATAATTATCTTACACAAAACTTAACACCAACAGAATGGTATATAACATGGATGTAGGCGTGGCGAAAAACTAAAGTACATTTTATTATCACATTATCACTCATTTAAAAGCTGAGATCTAGGTAAGCATACTGGCGGACAGTCAGACATGGCTATATTAACTCGGCTGTTGACACTGATCAAGTAAAACAATAAAGCAAGGCTACCTTCGGATTGCCGAAGGTTTTATAACCTTGCAGTTATACTAAATATAAAATACATTTGGATTGCTGCTGGTTTCTGTTTGCATACAAAAACCCTGATTCAGCCGATTGTTCCTATGGCAGCTATATGTTATAGTGGTCCGATTTTGATACAATTTTGACAGCACATTAAGAACGTAAGAATAAGAATAAGATTTGCCAAATCTTGTTGCAATATCTTGAAAAACAACAAAAATCGGACGATATCTTCTATGACAGCTATACGATATATCGGTCCAATCTGGCTCGTTCCGACTTATTTACAGCGTACAGCAATAAGAAGCTTGTGTGCCAAGTTGCATGAAGATAACTCAAAAACTGAGAGACTAGTTTGCGTTGCAACAGACGGACGGACGGACAGACGGACATCAATTTTTCGACTCCTCTGGTGATGGTCGATTCAGAATATATATACTTTATAGGGCCGGAGATGTCTCCTAAGGTGCGTTGCAAACTTCTGGCTAAAATTAATATACCCTCTGCAAGGGTATAAATATACTTTGTGGGGTCTGAGATGTCTCCTTCTGCTATAATACCCTTCTACTTTATAGCTAGCGGTAGCAAAAACAAAAGTTGTATGTTAGGGGCTGTGTAATACATATTTTTAATCATCCATTGTCCCTATGACAACTATATCCGATTTGGTTACAATTTCGGCAGCTCTTGGCATAGATAGTTTGATTGTGACATGTTGAAAAACAATGAGAATCCGCCGATTAGTTCCCATTCACAGTATTTATATAATGGGTCGGAGATGTATCCGCCAGTGCATTGTAAACATGTGTGCAATATTAATGAATTACCCTCTGCCAGCATGTAACAAATAAAAAAAGCTATTGTCGAGTGTGCTTAACTGTAATAACTGTAATGAAGTACACCTGAACTTCCACCCCATATAACTTCTATGTTAAATATGTAGTGTTGCATACTTATGATAATTTCCGAGTATATTATCTGACCGTTGCCAAATTCGCAGTAATCGTTTGGCTGTTGATAACTCCAATTATTGTATACAGCAAATATAAATATTGTACTTTTTAAATTTACCCGTGCGGATGGGGGCTTGGCGTTGATTTGCGTGCAATAATATACCAGATATAGCTTAAACATATGTTAGCTAACGCGGACAGGCGAACGAGAACTAAGAATATACAACGCAATTGAGCTGTCCCGCCTCCTGTCTGCTACATACATTTTCGGTTGGTATAAAGTTATAATAACCTTCTAATCTATCTGAAAGAAGCGGGCATAACAAAAAAGGAGGGTTTTCTTAGGCATTTAATGCCATTGCAACTTTTGGTTTGAACCAAAACCGATTATTTCTATACTTATACTTATATTATAATAGACGAAGTAATCTTAGCATTGTTCTTGTTGGGCCGTACCAACGGTTTTAGGGCTCAGGTGGAAATATTCGCGGGGCCCTACCAAGTGTCGTAGCGAGTTTTTTCTTTGCATGCTAATTGGAATTCAATTGTTTTTTTTTGCGAATTAAATATTTTTTTATTGACCATGCAACTTATATTTTGTTAATTTAAATATTAAAGAACTGTTCAGTGTTTGTTACTGTTACAGGAAACTGAAACAAGCAGGGTTAACTTCCAAAACGTAAACGACTGGACCTGATGGCACCTACATAAGCATATGTTGCATCGGTTTGATTTGAGGGAGCTTTGACCGTCTATATATACTATACAGGGTTCTTTTAAAAGGGTGTGTGCCGAGTTTCATAAAGACAGCTACAAAACTGATAGACTATGTTGACACTCCCCTGGATGCTTATTGAAGTTATACATATATGTATGGGGTCGTTTAAATAAACATTAAAATTAATAATCGAAAAAGCCAAAATTGTTGTAGTTTTGAAAATTATTATTTAAGTTATGATCTCTACCCTGACGATCAATATGTTTTACGTTATGTACTGAATCAGACTATATTGGTGGTATTTACTTTTTTAGTATTACTCAACTAGACCTATAACCTGAACTAGGTTATGTCATGAATTTAATTTTCCGTAAGACAGTGTTATTTTCACAATAAGTTTTTCAATTGTATTACAGTCACATTAACGTTTAGCAGTTATAACTTTAGTACTTGCTTTTTTAAGGTACATTAAATTTACCTTACAAATCATAATTACCGTAGGTCAAAAATAATTTCCAGCATTTCCAAATTAAAACATTGTTGCACAAGTGCTTATCTTCGTAGTGCAAAAAAACTACATGTACAAATATCTGTACATATGTATATTCCTCCTATAGTACAAAAATTCTGTATAAGAGCATAGTAAAGAAAACACACATTTGTAGATGGGTATTCTTACATGCACCTCCATATGTACATACTTGTACATACATAAATATATATGTTACACCTACAAAACAAATACACACATATGTATAAATGTTGATACTTTCAAATATACATTTATAGATATGCAGGCACATGCATACATAAACACGTCACGATTGCTTTACCAGCTAGCCAACCGAAACACATTGCGCAGTGACAATAGCAAATAATCGACAAGACAATTGGTTGAGACACACAAAGCATTCACCACCGCTTCTGCTGGAGATGGGACTTTCGATTGTAAGGGGGTTGCCTATAGAGCAGCAATGTACGGGGAGGAGCTACGACTTCTGCATTTACTTACATACTTATGTACATTTACATACATACATATGTACATACATATATTGTATTACACAATGTCCCTTGTACTCTTCGTTTCGTTGGCGTTGGCGTTGACGTCGTCGTTGATGGTATTCTATTGATTTTTAAAAGAAATAATATATTCTTTGCTTGTTTCCGAATTTCTATGGATATATATACACACATGTGTGTGAGTACGATTGTATCCGAATGAATGTATCTTAAAACTTTTGTACTTAGAAACATTAGCTCGATTATATATGTTCATAATAATACATATGTATGTATGTTTAGGTATCCCCACCCCTATAATTGTATCTGTATTAACACACGAACATTTGTACATATGTATGTATGTACATACATACATACACAAAAGAGAGAAAAGAAGGAGAGCACACGCGCAACAACTTGTGTGCGCAACAAAAATTTGTACAAACGAATGCACGCCCATCAGATTGGTAACTGCTTGTCTCCCTCTCTCGCTGCCATCATATACAAATAAACTTTCTCTCTCTCTCTCTCTCTCTCTCTCTCTATCTCCCTCTTTCTCTCTCTCTCTCGCTCTCTCTCTCTCTCTCTCTCTTTCTATTTTATAACCCACTCTCTTGATCTATCTCTCTCACTGCGCACTTTGAGAATATAATCATATATTTCTACGCGAGTGTGCAGTAGCTGTGACGTCAATTTCGGCTCTCATTTGAATTATTTGATCTCTTTCGCATTTTATCTCTCTTAGCAATGTGCAAAAATGCTTTTCTTCGTTGTACTGAAAGCCAAGAATGAGATTTAACCATTCGACCATCAGTACTCTTTGATGCGTCGATGCTAACGGTATATGCGAATTCGTACACGAGTCTGTCTGCGAGTTGCTGGCGCTGTGCCGCTGTCGAACCAGGAAGGTAACACCGCAACACTGAAAACCTTAACAAATCGCAATAGGAACAAGTAGAACGCTTTTGCTCTTTCTTGCGACTTCCTCTCCTCTGTCGCTATGAATATTTTTCCCACATTATAAGGTACTATTGAGTCGCAAATACTATTGGACAAATACAAAAAATCAAATCGAAATGAAACGGAACGAAACGGAGTGTACCGTTTCACCCAATCACGCTTAGATCTTTTTATTGATACGCGGGTCCCATCATACAACTGACGGCGATAAAAACGGTTTCATACAGTGATAAATTCGGTACACATGCATTACAAATATCATTTTAACTCGGAGAAATTCCAGAAAACTGTGAATATAGTGCCTAAAATGAAAATAATTTTTGAAATACTAATTACTTCTATTTTAAGTAATTATTTTAAACATTTACAATTGAAAATACATTATGTATTAGATAAAAACTAACGAATGAATTTCCTTCAGTGTTACCACTTTGCCCACCGTTCCAATTCGTACTAACTGCAACCATTTTTAAACCCTTCGACCATTGAAAATTGTCAAAAAGGGTATAAGGGTATTGTGCAAATGTATCTAACAAGCATAAGGAGGCGTGGCAGACCCCATCACTAGCCGAGTCGATTGAGTCATGTCCGTCTGTCTGTCTAAGACAACAGATCTGAGCTATTTAAAAAGCTAAAGACACGTTTGGCATAAAGGTTCCTATATATCATAGGCAGATGAAGTTTATATTGATGCCACGCCCACCGCCCCCGCAAATCAGTAATTTACGATTATTAGGCAAAGTCTTGATTTCACAAAGGCTTGCTTTGGTATACATAAAGCTGAATGCAATTTGCACATATCCTCCAACCCAATTACAATCCGATCGGATACAGATGTGACTCAAGTCAACGTTTTCAGTACAAATGTTCGGTAAGAGTAGCAGCCTGCGCACTGCTTTGAGCTGTTGATGTCGGCGTCAACGTCGCGACGTGTCGCTTTACTTTTTACGCGCGTCTCTGTGTGACTGCAAGCGAGTAATGCTCTTGTTGTAGAATAATTTGTGCAGAGTTCCATATTTAAAGTATGAGTGTGGTTACATGTTTGTAATGAATTTTTAAAATTCAGCAAAGGGTATTTGACTGTCGGGCGCTCTCGACTGTAGCCTTACCGACTTGTTTAACATTGTGTTTTGTCCTCACTTCTTTCTCACTTTGAACATAGACGAGCCATTCATAGCAGAGCACGGGCAGCTCTGTGCAAAGGTATTTAGAAGGCAAAAAGAGGCGTAGTATACATTTTCATGCACAAACTTGTCACAAAGGTTTTTGTGTACACCGTATACAGATTAAGTTTATTTTTAACTTTTATGGCGATTGCCATCAAAGTTCTCAAGTTTAAATTTTATTACAAAAATAACATATAAACTTTACAAATCAAGTTTTTCCATTTTGGGGCACATGACCGACCACATCTCCTGAATCAGCATTAGCTTGCTTCCCTACTATAGCTTTTTGCGTTATATCCTATATATCCTATGTACAAACTATCTGCTTATTGGTTATTGACTGAATAAGTTTGTTTTCAATTAAAATGCAACGCCCTACGACCACGCAATCAAGAATTTCGAATTTTCATTAATAGTTATCAAGGCTTAATTTGGTTAAGCAACATTGTGCTGTTGAATAAAAGTAGTAAGAGCGGTCATACGTTCCTTGAGGAATTTTTTAATTTGGTAGAGGGTATCTTACTATCGGGCGCACTCTACTGTACCTTACTTTTACTTGTTTCTTCTACTATTGATTTACATTTTGCCTTTTTATTGTAGGGTAAGTTGGACAGTATGACAGATATTGAGGCTAGTTTGCAGCAGCAGCAGCAACAGCAGCTGCAGAACGTGCAACGGATGCACCAGGAGAGTTGCCTGCAGGAATTTCAACAACAATTAAGTGCCCAGCTTGCAAATGGTCGCTTTGCACCTATGCCGCAGGAGCAAACACAGCAAGGTTCGACTGAAACTGCAGTGCCTAATAGCTTAATGCCATTCCTCCCATTCATGCATCCTCCGATGCCACTGATGCCGAATCATATAAGTCAACATCAGCTCTTTAGTCATAATCATAATCATCACGCACACAAGCTTGGAATGCAGCCCATGTGGCCCAATCCTGCAGTGGCAGCAGCGCATATTCAAGCTGCTCTGGCTGCAGCAGCAGTGGCTGCCGCAAGTGTCAATAATAATAACAATACACCGAACCCTGCGAGTTTGAATAAAACAAACAAGAGAGAGCTTTCCGTGGAGGAACTTCAGATTGCTGGAATATGTGACACAGTTTCTCTACTAGAATCTCCACCAGGTGTGTCCAAATACCACAGTCACAGCACGCCGCCGGACTCTCCACAAGGACGGTGTCAAAGTACCGAAGACGGCTTTGTTTCTATGAAATCATCTTCACCCGAGGAGCAAAATCATTCAGATGCACAGAATTCCGAAATGGATGCACCTCTCAATCTATCAAAGCCCAAGGGATCCCCAAGATCATCGCCATGCAGCTCCTACGTCAAGGAACGGGAGCATATGACTCCTATCGTACCCAGCCCACCGTTAAGCTGGAAAACTACTGGAACCAGTGTGTCCGCATCAGGTCTTCCTCATCAGCATCCATCGACGCCTTTGTTTGCAGATGTTGAGGCCAACTACTTGCAATCTCGTGTAAGTGAATAGTGTTATTGTTATGTTGACATTGGAGACCTGCATCCAAAGCGACAAGTGAAGTTAATTCATTAAAAAAAAACGTAATGTATGTACTCATACTCTTCTTTAAAACAAAAAATGAAAACTAGGGTAGACCAATCCCGAATTTTTAAAAACGAATTAATTCTCAACAACAACCTGTGTATTCGCTATCTATATATATATAAACACACAGAAGCAGGCAGAAAGCAAGAAGTTCCGATATCGAGTAGCGCTGAAGCACTTTTGTGGCTTGAATTTACGTTAAATATAACACCTTCTGTGCTTATGATTCGATCGGCTTGTAATTTGGAAGATAGCTAGCTACACATTAAACTATATGTATGTCGAAACAGGAAATGAAGACTTCAATTATGCCTAATAATCCCAAATTTTCTATTTGTTGGTGTGGTAGGCGTGACACCCAAATATAAATAAACTTGAGGAGCTTGAAAATAACCACATTCAAGCCAAATTTGGTTTCTCTAGCTTTTATATGACTTAGATTATGGTTAATGTCATAGCTTAATATACTCGGGTAGTGATCCTGCGTATGAATCCCAAATAGAAGCTGCCCGCATGCATTTAGATAAGAAATGGGACAGGTGTTTCGAAGAAAGCGTATTTAGTGTTAAATAGATGGGACAGATTTTGGAATTTAGGGAACTCCACAGTTTTGTGCTCGTAAGTAGTAAGTAAGTAGTGACGGGTGATTCTAAAAAAAAGACAGAGAAGGGTAACTGGCTAACCAAACTAACAGTATGTATCCCACCTCAAATGAAGTTAAATACTACACCAGGCATGGATTTACGATTCGATAGCGCACGCAAATGAAGTTAAAAAAATCCAATCAACTTAAAACCTCTTTAGACAAGAATTAAAAATTCTTTTGTACCATTTTATTGAACGTATATATTATGTATTGAAAACACTCAGACATTCTAGTACTTACGAATTGGACGATCCAGTGTGAATTATATCTCTTTTACGTAAAGATCAATAAATTCTGTAGACCTTCTCTTGAATAACCCAGGCACATTGAAGTTTTATTAACCATACTGGAAGTACAATATATTTTTAAAGAGTATAATAAGGAAGAGTTTGTGAAATAGACAGAAAAATGTGGCTAACCTGGGCCACACTGTCAATTTCCCCTTGCATGTGATTTTTAATAAATATGACCCCAAGCATGGTTCTGTGATTAGTTAAGAAAGAAAAATTTAATAAAGTAAGTCAGTTGTGATAGAAAAGCAGTCTTAAATGTTCATCGCATTTAAGGCCACGTAAGGCACCAACAATTAATTCAGCAAGCATCCTTCATGCCGAAATTGGTCTCTCTAGCTTTTATAATAGCCCACATCTGTGTGTTTAAACAGGTACCAGACAGACGGATATGGCTGAGTTAAGATCTTGACTAAAAAGAAAGTATATAGTCTGCGGGTTCCGCCACGCCACCTTCTCGCTATATCATTTTTATTTTTAATTGCCTGCTACGTAACTTACCCCACCAATCCAAAAGGAACAAATAACACCTGAGTTATTTAGTGTAACGTTTCAAGTAATAATGTACGCCAGTACGCGGCTGATATAAACGACGTCGCGCGTCATTTAAATGTGAAGAATTTTCTTTAAAATTGGTGAGTTAATACTCTTCGAACATTAAACATTAGCTGATATGTACTAACTAGTAACTATTAAAGCTTCGTCATGAAACGCTTATGATACCTACGTATATTCTATGAATTGCAGCCCGATCGGTTAAAAACATTGGAGTTATGCAAGTTTAACATTGGAGTTATGCTCTGTAAAGCGTTGCCTTCGTGTTGTTGTCATAAGTATGCATTTTATTAAATTATTATTTGTGTATGTGTGATTGACATAGCAATTTTGCCAATTAGCTGACAGTTGTTGTGGTTGCCAAGTGCATAAGGCAGTCAGCTGCTGAACGATAAGTTAGCGGTTCGACACCTAGGTTGGGCAGATTTTATATATTTTTTTTTTGTTATTTAATTTTATTTTAAGTCAGCGGTTCGAAGACAGGGTAAGGAATTTTTTCGTTAACTTAAATTTTTTTTTTTTACATATATTTTTATTATACCCTTCGACCATTGAAAATGGTCAAAAAAGGGTAGCCAACTTTGTGCAAAATGTATGTAACATGCATAAGGAGGCGTGGCAGACCCCATAAAGTATATATATTCTTGCTCAGGATCACTAGCCGAGTCGATTGAGACATGTCCGTCTGTCTGTCCGTCTGTCCGTCTGTTTGTTTGAGACAACAGATCTTAGCTATTAAAAAAGCTAGAGACACCAAATTTGGTATGAAGGTTCCTATATATCCGGGGCGGGTGAAGTTTATGTCAAATGTTTGATGCCACGCCCACTGCCACGGCAAATCGGTAATTTACGATTATTAAGCAAAATTAACATATCCTCCAAATTACAATTCGATCGGACAAATAACACAGAAGTTATTAAAGTCAACGTTTTTTTATGGTACACTATTAAAATCAACTCTGTAGCCTTCCCGGCTAGTTTATTTATGAACCTATTCGCAATTACGATAGATTTGTTTTTCGTGCCAATAGCTAATTGATTCTTTATTTTTGGATTATAGGGGCGAATATGGAATGCACCATCCGACTCCTGCACCCTAAACATTTCTGTTGCTAGTAGCTTGAGCGCAAGTAGCGCCGGCCGAGCTGCTCGTGCAAGCCGAGATTCCACAAATAGTTGCGGCACTAGTTCAGAGCGTTCAACAGTTCTTGAAACGGATTGCCATGGACTGAGTCAAACCCAATCGCAATCACACTCACAGGTGCAGACCTCACAGAAACATGGCCATAGTCACGGGCATAGTAAGCCTCATATAAAGAGGCCCATGAACGCTTTTATGGTCTGGGCTAAAGACGAACGCAGGAAAATATTGAAGGCGTGTCCGGACATGCATAATTCAAATATATCAAAGATTTTAGGGGCGCGTTGGAAGGCCATGTCCAATGCCGATAAACAGCCTTATTATGAAGAGCAGTCCCGACTTTCCAAGCTGCACATGGAACAGCATCCGGATTACCGCTACCGCCCACGACCCAAGCGGACCTGCATCGTCGATGGCAAAAAGATGCGCATATCTGAATACAAAGTATTAATGCGAAATCGACGCGCTGAGATGCGACAACTGTGGTGCCGCGGTAATAGCGCTCCGATTCCGGGGCCACCGTCCACGAGTGGTCCCACGGCTGCAAACACATACCAATTGCCAGAGCTAAACCAACCTCTTAACGAAGCCCATGTAGACGATTGTGAGACACCTCCGCCAAGTAGTGGAGCACGAACCAGCTATTTTTATCCGACCGAAAGCCTTTCGCCTTCAGGCTTTTCATCTGAGGATATTGAAATACCAGCGCTGCGTGATATGGATGATTAGGAGGATCACCAACCCCTATGGTGCTCCGATTTCATTTAACTTTGGAGGCTTGGATTAGTTGTTTATGGAGATGTGAATTGATGCAAAGAAATAACTCTAAGAAACTGTTTTTGCCTCTGTATTTTGCTTGTAAATACTTAAGAAATACACATCGCAAATTTAGGCTAGTATTTGTGTATTATTTATTAAGTTTCAGTTCAAGTGCCATTACATACATGTTCACATGCGTACATACGTATGTATATATATACTTTAAATTTTTTAATGAATGATTCGTAGTCGATATATTTTGTGCCATTCATGCACCAATGCCATAGAAAAATACAAAATAAATTTACAATTCATACAAAATACCTACATATTTATGTATACATAAATGAAAACATATAATAGTTAATAATTTTGGTTATAGAACTATCCCTGTTCGTCTTCAAACGTTAACCTTTGTTTACGTTAAAATGTAAGTGTGTATGTATGTACATACATATGTACATAAATATCAGTGACCAGCAAGGTATTTGTATTCTTTGAAGCTGTGAGCCCTACCAAACAGACACATAGTGAAAGTCGGGTGACAATGATAACCCCTCTTCCAATGAATCATAAATTCGGTGTTTGCGGTATACATAATCATCGTATACAGGTCTTTGATATTGGTTTGTACATGTATATGCATGTACGTACATATGGTGACAACACATACATGTGTATGTATATGAATGGATAATATGCATATAATATAATACACTTTTGCATATATACACACAAACAAATGTACTTTAAAAAACGCCATAGAGAATTATTTACTAGTTAAATAAAATTTAAATTTATTTCTTAAGAATTCAGATTTATTTTAACAATCAGATTTATACTAACAATCAAATAGTGTAGTTGATACGGTCTATATTATTTCAACAATTATAAATGTATGTAAATATACTATAGATATGCAAACATACATAACAAACACTTCAAATTTAATTCATACATACATACATATTTGTACATTCATTTGTGCGTACATACATATGTATTTTCTAAATGCAGTTATATATGTATTTAAATAAAAGGAAAATTTACATGATCACTTATACCATAACATGCAAGTTTAAATCAATATTTCGTCTTTTTATTTATATACCCGCTATAACCTATTTTTAAGTAGCGAAAAATACAGTCGAACTCATACGGCAGTAAAAAACCTTTTGACCAATTTTAAAAATCCGTTAGGATCACACTTAAAATTCCCAATTGGTGTTCAATTCACTTTGTAAACATTTGTTTTGCCGATATTCGATGCTAAAATACATTGATATCATGAAGTTTACCTTAACAATGGTATTAGCAACACTAAGAACAGGGTTGTCAGCTTACCATATTTCAGCATTGTGAAAATAAAAATTCCTAAAATTTTGGAATTACTTGAAATTCAGCATTACAATTTTTATCTATCCTTTTTTATCTCATAAAATGTTTGTATAATTGTCTAGAGCGATTTTGCCTATATGTAAAAAAAAATCACCTGAATCCGAATCCGGTGGCGGAAAAGAGCTAAGTTAATTTGTTAATAAAAGTTATTAACAAAAGAAAATTCACAAAACTCCGTTCAAAAACACTGCTTATCGATAAATTTGACACTTTTAGCAAGAATTTTTTCTGTGCTTACACACATGTGAGGCAGGGAAAAAGTTCATTGAACAGCACTATTTGTTAATGTAACCAGCACATGTTTTTTTTTTTTTTGCAATTCCAATTTGTAAATTTATAAGCAGAATGATACAATAAAACAATAAGCTGCAGACAAAAACAAGTAGGTAAGGCTACAGTCGGGCGCCCGACAGTAAGATACCCTTCTCCTAATTTTTAAAATCCGTTACAAGCGAGTAACTACACTCATCATTTCAAAAATAAATTCTGCACAAATACCTCCTCCTTACTGGCTCGCACTCACGACGCAACGTCGACGTCGACGTCAACTGCTCAAATCAGCGCGCCGGCTGTTGCTCGTACCGAACATTTGTACTGAACACGTTGTCTTTAATAACATCTGTGTTATTGGTCCGATCAAATTGTAATTTAGAGGATATGTTCCTATTGCATTCAAGTTTATACATACCAAAGCAGAACTTTATAAGTTTAATACGTTGTTTAATAATCGTAAATATTTGCGGGGGCGGTGGGCGTGGTATCAAACATTTGACATAAACTTTATCTGCCCGGGATATATAGGAACCTTCATACCAAATTTGTTGTCTCTAGCCTGTTACATACATTATTCACAAAGTTAGTATACCCTTTTTTTTAAACCATTTTCAATGGTCGAAGGGTATAAAACAAAATTAAAACAAGTCAGTAAGGCTACAGACAGGCACGCTCGACATTAAGATACCCTCGCCCAATTCCCAAAATCCGTTACAAACGTGTAACCAAACTTATAATTTGAAAAAATGAATTCTGAACAAAAAATTCTACTACATTGTACTTACTTGCTTTCACTCACACACACACGCGCGTAAGGAGTAAAGCTACGCGTCGCGACGTCGCGGGCGACGTCAACTGCTTATAGCAGCGCACAGGCTGCTGCTCGCACTGTACATTTGTACTGAGAACGTTAACCTTAATAAATTCTGTGCTATTGGTCCGATCGTATTGTAATTTGGAGGATATGTTCATATTGCATTCTGCTTTACACATACCGAAACGTTATATGTTCGCTCTCCGGGGGCGGTGGGCGCAGCATCGTACATTTGATATAAACTTCATCATATCTATAGGCATATGATATGCTAAATTTGGTGTTTCTAGATTTTTTAATAGCAGAGATCTGTTGTCTCAAACAAACAGACCGAGAGACAGACGGACATCGACTCGGCTAGTGATCCTGAGCAAGAATATATATACTTTATGGGGTCTGCCACGCCTCCTTATGCCTACCCTTATACCCTTTTTTGACAATTTTCAATGGTCGAAGAGTATAATAAGTCGGAAAGGCTGCAGTCACGCGGTGACTGTAAGAGGCCATGGATTTTCAGTTTATTTTTTTTTTTTTATATACCATAAAAAATATATAAAGAAATAAAATTTTTAATATTATGAAAACAAAAATTAATATAACAAAAAAGCAAGAGTCGATAGCATAAATTAGAACGAGAGAGAGATATGTGAATTTTTGGCGCGTGTCAAAAAACGTTACATACACACACACCAGCGTCAACTGCTTCTTCTGTAATTTAGAAGTCCTCATGTTTTGTGTATTGCCTCACACGCATATGTATATGTATGTATGTGTGAGCTTCGCGTGCATGTATTGAATGCATGCACGCATAAGTACAGCATGCAAAACATATTAAAAGGCAAAATATAACACTTAATATATAAATTATTAGATAAATATAAATAAATGGGAAATAATAAAAGAATATATATGCTTTATAAATATAAATGTAAACAAATATAAAATACAACACAAAAAAAATTAAAATAGCTAAATTCTTTTTTCGCCGTGAGAAATCGAACCCTGGCCGTTTGCATAGGAGTTCGTCATCCTAACAACTAGACTACCGTCGCTGCGTTCCGCGTCCGTTAAAATTGCATTTTTAGACCATTTGCTCAAAAATGTCATATTTGTCTTATACAACAATAACACTAATACTGGATTGAATGGGCACAAGAAAGACGAGTATTATTCATTTATATATAATAAGATTATTTGTTGAAATTTTATAAATGAAATCAAATTTTATAATGATGAAAAAAACTTCGTACAGTGCAGAACTAAATAAAATCAAACCGCCTTCCCGAGAGGGGTCGAACCTCCATCCCTTTGCTTGATTGCCGGCTGCTCTATACATTTGACTATCGCTGCAATTATTCGCTATGCAGCTAAGTTACTATTTCGATCTCATACACACACATAACCATTTTCGCATTAAAAAGATCGAAAAAGCACGTGGCTGGCAAGGCAGCTTGCAGGCAAGGCATCACAAATCAATAAAAAATGTTAACTCGGGTAACTTCTATGTTTATTAGCCGATCGGGTTGCAATTTATAGAATAGGTTCACAACGTATTTACCTAGATGTATGCCAACGCAGAAAGTTAACACTTAAATACTTTGCTTAATAATCGTATTTCAAATTAAATTTCTGATTTACGGGGGCGGTGGGCATGGTACCCGAAATTTGAAAACGACATTTACTGCCTAGGATATACAAAAATCTCCATGCCAAATTTGACAGACAGACAGACATGGCTAGATCGGCTCGGCTAGTGATCCTGAGGAAGAATATATATACTTTATGGGGTCGCAGATGTCTCCTTCTGCCTGTTACGCACATTCCGACAAACCTAATAGACCATGTATTTTTTTAAAATCCATGGCCTAAAAAGAAATTAAAATCAAAAAGGATGAACAAATTAATTGAAATGAAAACAAAAATAATAAAAATGAAAATGAATCAATAATAATTTTGAAACTAATAAGTAAATAAAGAAAATGAATAAATGAATGAAGGCAGGCATGCACTGCCGCCTTCAAGGAAAAAAAGGCGCGAAAGCGATAGCGCTCCTCTGGCCACACGCGGTTCAGTTTGGTCTCGAACACCCACAAACAGTATAGCGCTGCACGTTATGATGCTTTTCCGCGATAATCCTTTTGAACAATTGATCTTGTTTTATTTAAATTTATTTGCCTCTTTAAAATATTGTGTCGTGCTTTTTCGTTTTCCAACAGTGAAAAGAAACATATCGAGCACGATAGGTGGCCCAGGCAATCGATATTATCCCCACTCCACTTCCCAACTGATCGTTCGGATCGGCCGATTTGGAGTTGCCAGACCGGTCGATAATCGGTGTGACTCTGGGTGTGGTGAAAACCGTTGTTCAAATTCAAATTTAAATTTGAATTCCTGAATTTCGAAACGAGTATGGAGGCAAATCGCTCACCAAATAAAAATATAACAAAAACAAAAAAAATAATACACGGGCCTCACACCCTCAAGTTTAATTTCATGCCACTGGTCTGAAATTAAGCTTGAAAAAAAATTGAAGGATCGTGTAGAGTTTCAACCTATAAATGTGGACGAAGTATGAGTGCATGGGACACCTAACCTGGAGTCGAAGTCTAGGTCCATAGGTCTTTAGCATGGTAATATCCCAATTCCTTGCCCGACAAGTCTTCCAAAAGATAAAGGGTGTTGCCCAACTTCCCTTTAACGCGGACTTTCGTGCCTACTGGCGCCAACTTTGCATAGAAATTGGTGGCAGCGTTGCTCAGTGCGAAGTTACGTTTAATCACTACTTGGCCAACTTCAAAGGAGCGTGGTTTGGCCCTTAGGTTAACTAGCTACGTTGATTCTGCTCGAACGCCTTGAGAAGATTTTTATCAATCTTCGAACGAATCAACTGCAGACTATCCGGCCTTGCCACGTTCGCTTCGGCATCGCCAAGCATGCTAAGCTTTCTCAGCAACTGGTAATCGGATCCATGCGTCATCATGTGTTGCCCAAAGACAACCAGATATGGTGACATGCCGATGGACTGATGCAAAGTTTTTCGTAGCGATGAATTGATACTACTAAGGACTACGTCCCATTCCCTTTGATCACCCTGCACATAAGCTCTCAGAGCCGCATTAATTGAGCGATTCACCCGCTCCGCTGCGTTCGACTGCGGAGCATACGCACCCGTGCAGATGTGACGGACTCCGAACTTCGTCAGAAAGGTCGAGAACGACTACTTCCGGTACCCCAAAACACGAAAAGATCTCTTCCGGGTAAATATAGTCGTCTACCACTTGGAAATCGGGAACCTAAGTGGACCGAACATTCTCCCTCAACCGTCGGTACTCCTCTGACTGAAATGCTTCCGAGTTGAGGTCGATTTCGCTAAGGACTTCTGTGTTTAACATGCAAATCTCTGCTTCCTCGAAAGAACGGGATAGCGCATCCGCAACCACATTCTCACTCTCCTTGCGGTGCTCAATCTCGAATGAGAAACCTTGTAGCTTGATCGCCCATCGAGCCAGTCTAAGATCTGACTGGTTCATCAGCCAGTATAAGCTTGCATGGTCTGTCACCACCTTGAACGGATGACCCTCGATGTACATGCGGAATTTTTTGATGGCCAGAACTACCGCCAAGCACTCGAGTCCGGTTACTGTATAGTTGCGTTGAGCCTTATTCAGCTTCTTGGACATGTAAGCAATGGGTCGCTCACAGCCAGACTCGTCGCACTGCGCCAAGACAGCTCCGATACCATGCAAGGATGCGTCGCACTGGAGAACAAAAGGTTTCTCGTAGTTCGGATGAACTAGAAAAGAAGCAGAGCACAAGCACCCCTTTATCTTAATAAAAGCCTCCTGAGCTCGGTCATTCCACTAGAATGCCTTTCAGAAGCTCCGTTAGGGCGAAAATAACGCCTGAATAATTCGGAATGAACCGCTGATATTTGCCAGTCATTCCTAAAAACCTGCGAAGCTGCTTCTGCGTCTTCGGAACAGGAAATTTCTCGACCGCGCGAATCTTGCCCGGATTAACCTGAAGCGTTCCCTCGCCAACAATGAATCCAAGGTAATCCACCTTCCTGAGACAAAACTGACTCTTCTGGGCGTTGATGGTCAGTCCAGCCTTACGCAGCTGAGTTGCGACCTCCGTCAAATGGATGAGGTGTTCCTCAAAAACTGGAAGAAAGCACCAGAAGATCATCCAAGTAGACTAAGACGTGCGACTTAACTCGTAAGGAATCACGATGTCCATCAGGCGACTCATCGTTTGAGGAGCGTTGGTCAATCCGAAAGGCATGCGCTTAAATTGGTACAATGGCATATTGGGTACCGTAAAAGCAGTCTTAGCGCGGGAGTCCTGATCCAGACAGATCTGCCAAAATGCATACTGGAGGTAGCCTGCTAAGGATCCCATCCATGATTGGAATAGGATACGCATCCCTCACAGTCACTGCGTTCAGCTTCCGTGCATCTAAACAAAACCTCACCTTGCTAGGTTTTATATGCAAGGTGACTGGAGAAGACCATGGAGAACTAGGAGCCTCTTCGATCACTTCCATAGCCAGCATTCTATCGATCACCGCGCACAGGAGACTCTCCTTAGCCGGAGACAAGGGGTAAAACTTTAGCTTTATTGGCTTTGCGGCTGCTGTATCGATAGTATGCTGGATGAGTGTCGTCAGTCCTAGGCCATTCTTCTCAAAGGATGGAAATATGGTAATTACGCATCAAGCTGTGATTTTTGGACGTGAGTCAGGGATCAGATTTGCAGAAGACTTAATTTATGGATGCTAGAACGATGGAGATGTTGAATTGTTTCCAGAAGTCCATTCCACAAATGAGCTCCTGTCTAATGGTTGGAACAATCAAAAATTCGAACTCGGTATTCACCGAGTGATACGTCAGGGGAACAGCAATTAACCCAACTATCTCCTGCGTCTGCCCATCCGCCGTGTGCACCACGTTCTTCGTCTTGCCGAACACACACCCCTTCTCAACTAACTTCTGTGCCAACTTGCCACCGATAACGCTTTTGTTAGCGCCGCTATCATGGAGTGCCAAGTGATCCTCACCAAAGACGTTGACTTGGGTGAAAGGGCGTATGTCACCGCTTCAAGCCCCGTATGCGTCGCCAAAATTCACGCATATGGGTTGCAGACCTAGATCTACTTGAAACGATAGCATCGACTTTGAAAATCTCAGCTCTTCGCTTCAGATATTCGCGTAGACGCACGTGATACGGTTTAAAATGCTGTGGAATTGTCAAATCCGGTATTTTGGTCATGTCTGGTGAAATGGAAAGTCTGGTAGGATAAAGTGGCGCTGCAGGTTCGGAGATTAGCGTCGGATGTCGCCTCTCGGAAGTCTGCGAGCATCCTGCGTCGGGTTTTCCGACTTGGCCTTGCACCTGTCACAATTCGGCTTATACACGTCGACAGCACCACATCCGTAGCAAAAGATGCGTCTTGGCTGAAGACAATCCTGATAACGATGCCCTACCTCCTCGCAATTCCAGCATTTAAAATTGTCGAATTTCCGCTTCCGATGCCTCTTTTGGCTCTGGCGAACCTCAACCGCGATCTCGCTATCCGACATAGGTTCTCGGAGGGAATCAGCGATAGCCAGCATAGCATCCAGAAAATCATCGAAGCTTTCGTTGCTACCTTGCTTACGACGACGCATAGCATCCTTGATGTCCCTGTCCGTTTTCTGGTCCTGGTACCACACTTGCAGGCGACTACACAACTCGTACCAGTCCAGATCGCGAACCGTGCGATGCACTCTCCAATAAAACGAGAGTGCTGGGCCAGAGAACAAAAGATGAGCAAATTGGGACAACAATGAGAAGTTGCCGTTGAGGCTCTGGGTGGTCATGCAATTGACTCGAAATATAAAGTCTCCGAGAGGAAGGTCATTGGGTGATCCAGTGAACTTAATACGCCAATTCGAGATGGTGTTTGAGATCCTATCTGGGCGATCAATATCTGAATAGCCGAAAGAAACACGAGCTCCATGCTGCCTTCCACCTAAACTATCTTCAGGCCTCGAATCGTTGTTCGTGCGGCGAACTGATGGTGCTGCCTCGCCTTCCTCCCCGTAACGAGGATCATCTCGAGTATCTCGAACATATTGGGTCACATTAAGATTGCGGAACGCGGCGGAGATCTGCTCGGCAATCACGGCCGACATGCTATCTCTATAACTCGCCATCGAGCTAGAGATGAGCCTATTAATTCGCTCTTCTGCGAGCGCAGCTGCATCAGGAGTTTTAGTCTAACGTTGGGTGTTCCCCCGAGACAGACAGACCTGTGAAAATGGTGTCTGCAGGTAGTCTCGATGAGGTCTGGGTCCTGATTGGTGTCATTGCAGATGGTACAGTCCATCGCGATGTTCATCAGCTCCCCTACCCTCTCGCTACCCCGTTTTACCGCTATAATAAAATCCCAAAAAAAAAAAAATGATGAACTTGGTCAAAACTACTCGGTTCCAACCCCAGTTCATACAAAAACTTATGTTCTCCTAAATGTCAGAGGGACTACGATAAAGGTATCCCACAAGCTACAACAAATACAATAAGTTGTAAGGTAGTTGCAATTGTGCAGACAAACACGTACATATGTATATTTTAATACGCCAAACTCAAGGATGTGAAAGTTGTACAAAAAGAATTTAATGATATGATATAATATTCATGCAAGATTAGAGGGCTTACCTAAGTTAAGGAAACATAACAGCCATTTTGTGCTGTGATCGTTCATTAGAAGTAGTTCCGATTACTGAAGCTACGTTAATAAAAATAAACTGCGTGAAGCTCTAATCGGTAGCTGAGGATCGTGCCGAATCTGTCCAGCACAAACAATCTCAGCCATCACGAGTCGAGGTGTTTGTTCGATGGAGCTAAGATATGGTATCGAACCGATATAAACCAATTCGATAGTTCCATGCCCTATTCCACCATCGAACGCCACTGATAATCCTCTGAATCGAAAATTATCAAACTCGGATAGCTATATGCAATCGGTCTGGATCCGATACCCACCAGAGTAACCAGCAGTTCCAGATTGCATTTAACTATCGGCTGCATCAAAACAAAAACTAACAAGTGGGTAAGGCTACAGTCGGGCGCCCGACAGTAAGATACCCTTCTCCCAATTTTCTAAATCCGTTACAAACGTGTAACCACACTCATAATTTCAAACAGAGAATTCTGCACAAATACTTCTAGTACATATAGCTTACTCGCTCGCACTCACACAGCGATGCGCGTAAAGAGTAAAGCGACACGACGCAACGTCGACGTCGGCGTCGACTGCTCAAAGCAGCGCGTCGGCTGCTGCTCGTACCGAACATTTGTACTGAAAACGTTGACTTGAATAACTTCTGTATTATCGGATTGTAATTTGAAGGACATATTCATATTATATTCAGCTTTATACACACCGAAGCAGAACTTTATAAGTTCAATACTTTGCTTAATAATCGTAAATTACCGATTTGCGGGGGCGGTGGGCGTGGCATCAAACATTTGACATAAACTTCACCTGCCCCGGATATATAGGAACCTTCATACCAAATTTGGTGTCTCTAGCTTTTTTAATAGCTGAGATCTGTTGTCTCAAACAAACAGACGGACAGACGGACAGACAGACGGACATGTCTCAATCGACTCGGCTAGTGATCCTGAGCAAGAATATATATACTTTATGGGGTCTGCCACGCCTCCTTATGCCTGTTACATACATTTTGCACAAAGTTAGTATACCCTTTTTTGACCATTTTCAATGGTCGAAGGGTATAATAAGTCGGAAAGGCTACAGTCACGCGGTGACTGTAAGAGGCCATGGATTTTCAGTTTATTTTTTTATACCCTTGCAGAGGGTATATTAATTTTAGCCAGAAGTTTGCAACGCACCTTAGGAGACATCTCCGACCCTATAAAGTATATATATTCTGAATCAGCATCACCAGAGGAGTCGGAAAATGTATGTCCGTCTGTCCGTCCGTCCGTCCGTCCGTCCGTCCGTCCGTCCGTCCGTCCGTCCGTCCGTCCGTCTGTTGCAACGCAAACTAGTCTCTCAGTTTTTGAGCTATCTTCATGAAACTTGGCACACAAGCTTCTTATTGCTGTAGGCTGTAAATAAGTCGGAACGAGCCAGATCGGACCGATATATCGTATAGCTGTCATAGAAGCTATCGGCCGATTTTTGTTGTTTTTCAAGATATTGCAACAAGATTTGGCAAATCTTATTCTTATTACGTTCTTAATGTGCTGTCAAAATTGTATCAAAATCGGACCACTATAACAGATAGCTGCCATAGGAACAATCGGCTGAAATCAGGGTTTTTGTATGCAAACCTGTTTTATTTTTGGAAATACCGCACTTTATCAATACTTATTAATGTTACACAGTAACCCGCCCTTAGTTTTTCCATTTAAATATCTCAGACGTTTATATTCTATAGCTGTTATAGGAACAATCAGTCAGTCCGTCTGTCTTTTGCAACGCAAATTAGTCCCCCAGTTATTGAGCTATCTTCATGAAACTTTGATCACAAGCTTCTTATTTCTGCCCTCTGTAAATATGTCGGAAAGGGCCAGATCGGACTGATATATCGTATAGCTGTCATGGAGCCTATCGGCCGATTTTCGTTATATTTCAAGATATAGCTATCAGGCTTACCACATCCAAATCTAAGTGTGTCCCTAATAATAAAGTTCGAAATCGAACTTTTATAACTTATAACGATCAACGATCGGCCTAATGAAGGTTCATGTTGCAATTTTATGGAAATCTGAGTACTATTACATGTAGCTGTTAAACAAAAAATCATATAGCTGTTATTCAAACAGATCCTTTACAACACAAAGACATTCGACCAAATGCTGTTTCTAAGAATGGTATACTGATATATGCAAAACAAAATATATCGGAAAACATAACATTCTTATATGAAACAGTTACAGTTGATAATGTAAGAAATATATACCAGTCCATAACATTTAAATACTTGCATACAATAGTCCTAGTTGTTTATAGGAATCCAGCTTTTCCTATTACAAGGTTTCGAAATGAAATCAGAAATGATGTTGAAAGGCTACCGTCAGCTGAAAATAATACAAAATTGGTAATATTAGGAGATTTTAACATTTGCCGATCAACAACCACTGATCAGCTCGAGTCTACTTTAAATAATAAGGGGTTATGTCCATTGTTAAATGTGCCAACAACAAAACATTTAACTCAAATTGATTGGATATTTTGTGATAACACAGTAAGCGGTGCTGCCGCAATCACTTATCAAACTCCATATAGTCACCATGACGGCGTGTTCCTTAGCTATAATCACTAATTAAAAAATAATTTATTTTTAAATATTTAGTTAATTTATTTATTTTATTATTGAAAATAAAGAATATATGTGCAATGTTGTTTAAGGTATTGTAAATATTCCTCCTCGAGGATTGCGACCTTGTCGTGGTGAGGAGGCTGAGTATTCGAAATTATAAGATGATGATATAATCAATGTACTGTTATAATTGTTCAATAAATACCACAGAAACCAGCAGCAATCCAAATATATTTTATATTTTGTATAACTGCAAGGGTATGAAACCTTCGGCAAGCCGAAGGTAGCCTTGCTTTCTTGTTTTTCTATACCATACAAAATATATATAGAAATACAATTTTTAATATTATAAAAACAAAAATTCATATAACAAAAAAGCAAGAGTCGATAGCATAAGTTAGAACGAGAGAAAGATATGTGAATTTTTGGCGCGTGCCAGAAAACGTTACATACACACACACCAGCGTCAACTGCTTCTTCTGTAATTTAGAAGTCCTCATGTTTTTTGTATTGCCTCACACGCATATGTATATGTATGCATGTGTGAGCTTCGCGTGCATGTATTGTATGCATGCACGCATAAGTACAGCATGCAAAACATATTAAAAGGCAAAATATAACACTTAATATATAAATTATTAGATAAATATAAATAAATGGGAAATAATAAAAAAATATATATGCTTTATAAATATCAATGTAAACAAATATAAAATACAACACAAAAAAAATTAAAATAGCTAAATTCTTTTTTCGCCGTGAGAAATCGAACCCTGGCCGTTTGCATAGGAGTTCGTCATCCTAACAACTAGACTACCGTCGCTGCGTTCCGCGTCCGTTAAAATTGCATTTTTAGACCATTTGCTCAAAAATGTCATATTTGTCTTATACAACAATAACACTAATACTGGATTGAATGGGCACAAGAAAGACGAGTGTTATTCATTTATATATAATAAGATTATTTGTTGAAATTTTATAAATGAAATCAAATTTTATAATGATGAAAAAAAACTTCGTACAGTGCAGAACTAAATAAAATCAAACCGCCTTCCCGAGAGGGGTCGAACCTCCATCCCTTTGCTTGATTGCCGGCTGCTCTATACATTTGACTATCGCTGCAATTATTCGCTATGCAGCTAAGTTACTATTTCGATCTCATACACACACATAACCATTTTCGCATTAAAAATATCGAAAAAGCACATGGCTGGCAAGGCAGCTTGCAGGCAAGGCATCACAAATCAATAAAAAATGTTAACTCGTGTAACTTCTATGTTTATTAGCCGATCGGGTTGCAATTTATAGAATAGGTTCACAACGTATTTATCTAGATGTATGCCAACGCAGAAAGTTAACACTTAAATACTTTGCTTAGTAATCGTATTTCAAATTAAATTTCTGATTTACGGGGGCGGTGGGCATGGTACCCGAAATTTGAAAACGACATTTAGGATATACAAAAATCTCCATGCCAAATTTGGAGTCTTCAGCTTTCTTAATAGCTGAGAATCAGACGCTCATACAGACGGACAGACGAACAGACAGACAGACGGACAGACAGACATGACTAGATCGGCCGGCTAGTGATCCTGAGTAAGAATATATATACTTTATGCCTAAAAAGAAATTGAAATCAAAAAGGATGAACAAATTAATTGAAATGAAAACAAAAATAATAAAAATGAAAATGAATCAATAATAATTTTGAAACTAATAAGTAAATAAAGAAAATGAATAAATGAATGAAGGCAGGCATGCACTGCCGCCTTCAAGGAAAAAAAGGCGCGAAAGCGCTAGCGCTCCTCTGGCCACACGCGGTTCAGTTTGGTCTCGAACAAGCACAAACAGTATAGCGCTGCACGTTATGATGCTTTTCTGCGATAATCCTTTTGTATAATTGATCTTGTTTTATCTAAATTTATTTGCCTCTATTTGGCGTGCTTTTTCGTTTTCCAATAGTGAAAAGAAAAATATCGAGCACGATAGGTGGCCCAGGCAATCGATATTATCCCCACTCGTTTTCCCAACACTGATCGTTCGATTTGGAGTTGCCAGACCGGTCGATTATCGGTGTGACTCTGGGTGTGGTGAAAACCGTTGTTCAAATTCAAATTTAAATTTGAATTCCTGAATTTCGAAACGAGTATGTAGGCAAATCGCTCACCAAATAAAAATGTAACAAAAACAAAAAAATAATAAACGGGCCTCACAACCTGAGCAAGAATTTGTATACTTTATGGGGTCTGCCACGCATCCTTATACCTGTTACATACATTGAACAAAGTAACTAAAAACTTTTTATGATTATTTTCAATGGTATACAAAAAACAAGTAGGTAAGGCTACAGTCGGGCGCCCGACAGTAAGATACCATTCTCCCAATTTTTAAAATCCGTTACAAACGTGTAACCACACTCATAATTTCAAACAGAAATTCTGCACAAAACTTGTAATACATATAGCTTACTCGCTCGCACTCACACAGCGACGCGCGTAAAGAGTAAAGCGACACGACGCCACGTCGACGTCGGCGTCATCTGCTCAAAGCAGCGCGCCGGCTGTTCGTACCGAACATTTGTACTGAAAACGTTGACTTTAATAACTTCTGTGTTATTGGTCCGATCGGATTGTAATTTAGAGGATATGTTCCTATTGCATTCAGCTTTATACATACCAAAGCAGAACTTTATAAGTTTAATACCTTGCTTAATAATTGTAAATTACCGATTTGCGGGGGCGGTGGGCGTGGCATCAAACATTTGACATAAACTTCATCTGCCCGGGATATTCATACCAAATTTGTTGTCTCTAGCTTTTTTAATAGCTGAGATCTGTTGTCTTAAATAAACAGACGGACAGACGGACATGTCTCAATCGTCTCGGCTAGTGATCCTGAGCAAGAATATATATACTTTATGGGGTCTGCCACGCCTCCTTATGCCTTTTACATACATTTTGCACAAAGTAAGTATACCCTTTTTTGACCATTTTCAATGGTCGAAGGGTATAAAAATATTGCCGTCAGTCGAAAAATTTTTGAAAATAAAAATTGCACGATTGCCACACATTTGTGTGCAAGCACACACACAAGAAATTCATGTTCATTGTTTGCGTTGTATTAGTAAGCAGTGTTGTTCAACGAAATATTTTATTGTTTTTTGTTTATAACTTTGAAACCACTTAACTTAGCACTTCTCCGCCGGATTTGGATTCAGATGGATTTTTTACATATTATAGGTCGAATTCCGATTTGCGATTAACTATGAGCCCATTCTCCAGACAATTACCAATGTTTGTTTTCAAAATGAAATTCTGCTTGAGCGTAAAATGTTTCTCGTGCATACAAAGAGATGAGCTGTTTATTTTTGCCGATGGTTACGTATAATCACCCATATTTTGATAAATGATCATGGTCGCACTGTTAATCAGCTGTGTTTATTGTCAGTTTGCGTTTGAAATTTGATAAGGCATGTGCTGGTATAACTTTTTCTTCGTAACCCAACAACATTTTGGACGCTTATTTGTGAATGTTACCAATTTATACAAATTTGCTGTTTCTTAACGGCGAATCCTCTTGGGTTTTATTTTAAATGATATATACATATGCCAAATTTGGAGTCTTTAGCTTACTTAATAGCTGAGAATCAGACGCTCATACAGACGGACAGACAGACAGACGGACAGACAGAAAGACGGACAGACAGACATGACTAGATCGGCTCGGCTAGTGATCCTGAGTAAGAATATATATACTTTATGGGGTCGCAGATGTCTCCTTCTGCCTGTTACGCACATTCCGACAAACCTAATAGACCATGTATTTTTTTAAAATCCATGGCCTAAAAAGAAATTGAAATCAAAAAGGATGAACAAATTAATTGAACTGAAAACAAAAATAATAAAAATGAAAATGAATCAATAATAATTTTGAAACTAATAAGTAAATAAAGAAAATGAATAAATGAATGAAGGCAGGCATGCACTGCCGCCTTCAAGGAAAAAAAGGCGCGAAAGCGCTAGCGCTCCTCTGGCCACACGCGGTTCAGTTTGGTCTCGAACACCCACAAACAGTATAGCGCTGCACGTTATGATGCTTTTCCGCGATAATCCTTTTGTATAATTGATCTTGTTTTATCTAAATTTATTTGCCTCTATTTGGCGTGCTTTTTCGTTTTCCAATAGTGAAAAGAAAAATATCGAGCACGATAGGTGGCCCAGGCAATCGATATTATCCCCACTCGTTTTCCCAACACTGATCGTTCGATTTGGAGTTGCCAGACCGGTCGATTATCGGTGTGACTCTGGGTGTGGTGAAAACCGTTGTTCAAATTCAAATTTAAATTTGAATTCCTGAATTTCGAAACGAGTATGGAGGCAAATCGCTCACCAAATAAAAATGTAACAAAAACAAAAAAATAATACACGGGCCTCACAACCTGAGCAAGAATTTGTATACTTTATGGGGTCTGCCACGCATCCTTATACCTGTTACATACATTGAACAAAGTAACTAAAAACTTTTTATGGTTATTTTCAATGGTATACAAAAAACAAGTAGGTAAGGCTACAGTCGGGCGCCCGACAGTAAGATACCATTCTCCCAATTTTTAAAATCCGTTACAAACGTGTAACCACACTCATAATTTCAAACAGAAATTCTGCACAAAACTTGTAATACATATAGCTTACTCGCTCGCACTCACACAGCGACGCGCGTAAAGAGTAAAGCGACACGACGCCACGTCGACGTCGGCGTCAACTGCTCAAAGCAGCGCGCCGGCTGTTCGTACCGAACATTTGTACTGAAAACGTTGACTTTAATAACTTCTGTGTTATTGGTCCGATCGGATTGTAATTTAGAGGATATGTTCCTATTGCATTCAGCTTTATACATACCAAAGCAGAACTTTATAAGTTTAATACCTTGCTTAATAATTGTAAATTACCGATTTGCGGGGGCGGTGGGCGTGGCATCAAACATTTGACATAAACTTCATCTGCCCGGGATATTCATACCAAATTTGTTGTCTCTAGCTTTTTTAATAGCTGAGATCTGTTGTCTTAAATAAACAGACGGACAGACGGACATGTCTCAATCGACTCGGCTAGTGATCCTGAGCAAGAATATATATACTTTATGGGGTCTGCCACGCCTCCTTATGCCTTTTACATACATTTTGCACAAAGTAAGTATACCCTTTTTTGACCATTTTCAATGGTCGAAGGGTATAAAAATATTGCCGTCAGTCGAAAAATTTTTGAAAATAAAAATTGCACGATTGCCACACATTTGTGTGCAAGCACACACACAAGAAATTCATGTTCATTGTTTGCGTTGTATTAGTAAGCAGTGTTGTTCAACGAAATATTTTATTGTTTTTTGTTTATAACTTTGAAACCACTTAACTTAGCACTTCTCCGCCGGATTTGGATTCAGATGGATTTTTTACATATTATAGGTCGAATTCCGATTTGCGATTAACTATGAGCCCATTCTCCAGACAATTACCAATGTTTGTTTTCAAAATGAAATTCTGCTTGAGCGTAAAATGTTTCTCGTGCATACAAAGAGATGAGCTGTTTATTTTTGCCGATGGTTACGTATAATCACCCATATTTTGATAAATGATCATGGTCGCACTATTAATCAGCTATGTTTATTGTCAGTTTGCGTTTGAAATTTGATAAGGCATGTGCTGGTATAACTTTTTCTTCGTAACCCAACAACATTTTGGACGCTTATTTGTGAATGTTACCAATTTATACAAATTTGCTGTTTCTTAACGGCGAATCCTCTTGGGTTTTATTTTAAATGATATATACATATAAATGTTTATAACTGCTGAGCAAGTTATTATTATTACTTATCGCCGCAGGCAAAAAATGTTTGAAAAAAAATCGCTCGAGCATAGCACGGCAAATCTAATTTTAATGGGTTGCTAACATTGCGCCGCAGTCAAAAAATTTTTGAAAAAAAAATCGCGCGATTTTCTTTTCAAAAATTTTTTATCTGCGGAATACATGGTTTGGAGAATATGGCGCCGCAGGCGAAAAATGTTTGAAAAAAAAAATCGCGCGATTTTTTTTTTTTTTTTTTAATTTTTCGCCTGCGGATTACATATTAAACGATCAGACAAACAGAGCGTTATCCATTTTCAAATGCAAACTGACAACAAACACAGCTGATTAACAGTGAGACCACGTCATTTATCAAAATATGGGTGATTATACTTTTTTGTGATCTGGTTACACTGGTCAATTCGGCCTGCAAAATGTATGGAAATCGGCCAGTTATCGGAGGCTATATCTCCTAAACTAAGCCGAAAATTTTTACTTATTATTTTCGTCTTATCTCGTCGAGTTCTATAAGGATCCGTCGTCAGATCTTGGCGCCCCAGTTACCGCAGTATCCCCAACTCGTGAAATAATTGACAATTTTGGCTTGTGATGAAACTAAAAACTAATACCAGATTTGAGCCCACGACTTTGTGATCGACGGTCATGTCTATCCCCTCATTTGCATTAAATTACTATCTCAATTAGAGGTGAGCACGGGCCGGGCCGACTGGGCTTTGCTAATAAATCGTTTTCGGGTTTTTTTTCGTGCGAGCCCGGGCCTTAGCTTAAAAGCCCGGCAGGTACGACCACTCAAAATAAATGTGCGTTGAACTTGTTAAAAGTGTGCCCAGCTTAAGCCATATGCAAGAAACAACATTTAATTTGCATCGATTAATAATCGCACTGTTGAGCAGTCGATATTTTATCGATCAATAAGAGTTACAGCTTTTATTTTTACTCAGCAACACTAAAGTGACAAGTTGAAAGTTTTCGCGCCATCGGGCCGGGCCGGACCTAAATTTTGAAACTCCAGGCTTGGGCCGTGCCGGGCCTCAAACAAGAGGCCCATGCCAATCTCTAATCTCAATCTCACACTCATAACAAATAATGAAACCTTTTGCTATGCAAATAGATAGTGTTGTCAAGTGGGAAAACCCGAATTTCGGTACTTTTTATGCTTTTTATACTTGAGCATTATCCGATGGTGGAGGACGGAAAGAAAGCAAATTGAGAAATTAACTGTTTTGTTCGGCACCTCGAAGTGTATACAAACGACGTTCGGCTAACAATTTCCAGTGTGCAGCAACTTACAGTTTTTCATTTCCATTGCTGCTGCAAGTAAATTGTATAATGTACGTGTAAGTATTATTGTCAATAATCAACATGTACGCGACAAAGCTGTGTGAATATAAGTATATGTTTATACGTATATTTTCTTTTGTTAGTAACTCCTAAAATACTTAAAATTTTCATCCTCCGCCATCGGATTATAGTTCAGGAGACCGAAACACACAGTTTTGCAAAAAAAAAAATTTGTAAAAAGTAAAATTTTGGAAAAGCCCGCTTTCAAAACAAATACCCTAATTTCTTATAATAATTTCTTTGGACAAATTCGATGCCATTTCCAATGGCGTTGACTCCTTAATTGCACCTCCAGTTCTAGGCCAATTTTGTTCAAAGTTCGCTTTGATTGGACTAAGCCAGTTTTTGTTGGTTTGTTAACCTATATGCTTTTCTTAACTTTAAGTGAGCAAAGTAACTGCGATATAAGTATGAGATTAAATACAAATCAAAGAACGGCTTGGGTTAAGTCCAGGTTCTTAGACTGAAACAATTACTGAAAAATAACGCTTTTCTGCTTACCGTTTTAAAGTGTATATGCGTCAATTCGATGCTGAAGGAAAAACGTTCTAGAGACCGTCATTCTTCTTTCTTTGCGTTTCGCGACGCGTTGCTTCATGTGTTTCGTTTTCACCTTGAAGCATTTCGCTTTGCTAATATGTAATCTGTGAACCAGGATGACACCTAAATATCTTGTTTTGACACGATTCATCCATAGTGAAACGCATCATCCCACATGATTAAGTGTTATCTCGTTTAAATGCTTGTCTCCCAAAGCATTATCATTTGGCTATACATCTAATTTACAAAGCCCATTTTGAGAACATGTTTTCTAAATAAAAACAAGTCGGTATAGCTATCGAGCAACCCATTACGAACATCTAGCCCCACTAATAATTTCAACTAGAGAATTCGTCAAAAATGATTCTACTAAATATGGGTTTGTCGCTCTCACTCACGTATTCACACACGTAAAGAGTAAAGCGACGCGACCGGATTTGAGGAAATTTTCAAATTGCATTCAGCTTTAAGTATACTGAAACAGAAGGTTATGAATTCAACAAGTCGGAAAGGCTTCAGTCGAGCGCGCCCGACTGTGGTATACCCGCTGCAACTATGCGAGAACAATACGTCTAATAGTATCAAAATTGTTTTGACTATGAAAGTTGCACGTGGATCTTAATGGATGTTGCAACATTGCTTTCAGTGCTTTCCAGTTATAATTTACTGAAGGGCTTTTAATTATGAATGTGTAAAAGAGACGCCCTATGCCTATCATCCAACCAGATCAGTCGTTTATGTTGTGTTGCTGCAAAATATCACTAAAGATTCTAAATGTCTTTAATATAGTAATTTTTTTAACACCGATTTTAAAAGAAGATACAGCATAATGCAAAAAATAACAATAAGAACAGAAAAAACAAAAAAAAAAAAGAAAGAAAATTATCCACTTTAGGACTTGAACCATGGACCTCCAAAAAACTGGGCCTATGCAGTCTGCAACTACTACTGTATAACCGCTCTGCCATTAACGCAATCTGAAATGGATCGGCAAAGTTACATTATGAAACTATTCAGCTTGTCGTACAGGACAAAAAAATTATTATCATGTCGTATAGTGCGTGTAAGACAATACCAACTCACTCCCCTTAAAATTGTTTAAATGTTTAAATAAAATACTAAACTTAAAATATTTTAAATGCTTGAAAAATTCCCAACTGCATCGGGTACGATTTGAACTCGCACCCTTTCGCTCGACAGTCAACGACAACATCCTCTCAGCGACCGCAACTTTTATGGAAATACCACAAAATTGCAAATTTGATAAGTGCAACTAACTTTGGTACATATATGTAATTGAAAAAAAAGTGCTTGCCGCCGGAGTTGAACCTGTATCTTGCATGTCTAACAAAATAAAGCAGACAAAACACGTGGTTACATGGTACTACTATTTCTTTAATATCTCCCAAATTTATCGTCCAATCGTACTGAAATTTTAACGAAACGTCCGCAAGATCGCTGCTGTAAAGCTAAGATTGCGGCTGCAATTAATGGGGGCGGGTGGACGCGTGACAAAAATCCAAAATAAACTTGATCAGCCTGCAACTCTAGCTCTAGCTCTTATAACAGCTGAGATCCAGGTGTTCACACGGACGGACAGACATACGGACATGGCTCAATCGGCTCGACTAGTGATCCTGAGCAAGAATGGTGTGGGGAGGGGGGAGGTCTGCCATGCCTCCTTATGCCTGTTACATACATTGCACAAAGTAATTGTGCATACAAAGTATTTGTCCAGAAATCTTTGTTTTAAATTATAAGTGTGGTTACACATTAGTAACGGGTTTTGGGAATTGGGCGAAGGGTATCTTACTGTCGGGCGCTGTCGACTGTAGCCTTACTGACTTGTTTGTACTAATGTACAAAAAGCGCCATTTGCGTGCTGCGGCATAATGATAAAAGGTAATTGTCTAGATAGCGGGCTCATTGTTAATCGCGACGTAAAAAAGTCGGGATTTGACCTATAAAATGTAAAAAATTCACCTGAATCCAAATCCGGTTACGCTGAAGTGCTAAGTTAAGTAATTAAAAAGTTATAAACAAAAAACAATAAAATATTGCGCTCAACAACACTGCTTACTAATACAACACTATGCACATGAATTTTATGTGCGTGTGCTTGCAACCATATGTTAAGCAAATTTGGCGCGAAAAAACATGCAGACAAACAAAGTTTAAAAAGAAAAGAAAATATCGCCGTGAGGCGAAAAAATTTTTGAAAAAAAAATATCGCGCGTTTTTTTTTCAAAAATTTTTTTGAATTACGGCGATATTTTGTTTTCTTTTTAAACATTTTTTTTTGGGTGCAGCTTATTGTTTTATTGTAACCTTCTGATTATAAATTTTATTATTTGAATTGCGCGGACAAAAAGTGTTGGTTACAAGAGGAAAAGTGTTGTTCAATAAACTTTTTTCACTGCCTTACATGTGTGTGTAAACACAGACACATCAAATTCGTGCGAATAGTGTCAAACTTATCGATAAGCAGTGTTGTTTAATGCAGTTTTGTGCATTTTCTTTTGTTAATATCTTTTAAACTACTTAATTTAGCACTTCAGCGTAACCAGATTTGGATTCAGGTGATTTTTTTTACATATAAAAGTGAAAATCAAAAAATTCTTGCGTCACGATTAACAATGAGCCCGTTATCTAGACAATTACCAAAATATTTAACCATTCAATTACTTTAGCAGTAACAACACTCTGCTCATGGAATACCTTTAATAATAAAACTACTGTATATCGATTTATCTTTGTTTTTTAATTTATTGCGATAAATAAGGGCCATCACTGTAACATAAAATGGCGAGCTGTATTGAAATGCATTATAAAAAATAAGTATACATCTGATTTGCTGCGTTCCCAATAAAAGTGAGTTTACCTACAAATTTTGCAAATGTTGAAAATAAAAATGATTCATCAAAAAGTATTATTTACAAATTTTGTGCAACACATGTGTACGTTTTCGTTTTGAGTGTGGGTTGTAATCGGTGGGAATAAAAATTGTATATATGTACATAGTACAGTATATATCGTACAATAATATTAGTAGAATCGTTGGATAACTACTATTTAACTCAAAGAAGTACAGACGAAAGATATATTATTATAAAAAGGGAATTAAAACAACCATTAAAAAACTAACAGAACACACCACGTATAAGTAAAGTACCAACTTGCATACATACGTTAATGTACATATATACCTATTTATGTATGCCTAAATCCGATTTAAACGTAATAAAAACTGGCATGCATGTCTCTCAAATTGGCACGTAAATATATTTATATACCTCAAGAATTTTTGTATAACATTAATATTAGCAATATATAGTTTTATGATCGTAGTATTGTGAATTATAAATTTAAAACCCCTAAAATTTGTGCACAAATAAAGAATTATTCCAATTTATTTGTTATTGATTTTGCAGTAAATGTAAGTTCGAGTCGTGTGCAGTCAAAGTGGGCCGAGATATTGTAACTTTATTTTGCCGTTCCTTGGATCGGGTCGGTTTTTATTCTGGGTTATAAATGAACCAAAATCAAATCCAGCAATTGACCTTGCACCTATCACAGGCACTTGATCAAAATTATGATGTGAGTTTATTTGCGACAAATATTCATATTAATTATGTATTTAATATGTATATTCTATTGAAAGGTTGTTAATATGGAGACAGTGCTTTCGGTTATCTGTGCATTGGAGGGAACTACAATCACAAAAGAGCAATTGGAGGCCACCAGATTGGCCAAATATATAAATCAGCTTCGTCGTCGCACAAAAAATGAGTCATTAGCACGGCGGGCCAAATCTCTTTTAAAGAAATGGCGTGAAATGGTCGGTATTCAACAGACAACAAGTGATTCTCAACCGTTGCAGCCGCAGTTGCAATCGCAGTCATTTAAGAATATTCCGAATATTGTTAATAGCATTTCATCAGAATCGGTTATAGCAGAGACGGTAGATCGACTTCCAGCGGTGATTTCGTCTGCTTCAGATTCTTCAGAAATGATAAACTTTTCAAACCTAATAAGGCACATTAATATTGAGAATTCAAACGATTCAATTGTCAGCAAAACAATTCGAAATCAACAAACTGTCGGTAGTAAACCAGAAGCATTTATAAACGAGCATTCTGCGAATTCTTTATGCAGTTTAGAGAAGTTAAATGAACCTTCTATTGTCATTGATATTGTCACAGATTCCGATGAAAATAATGAACAGCCAGAACGGCTCAGCACATTTGCACCTTCATCATCTCTATCATATCCTTCACTATTCCCAAAAAACCAAAAAAAAATTAAAAAGGATAAAAAGCATAGGGAAAGAGAAACTAGAGTCAAGCCTTCATGTTTTTTACAACAACAGCAACAATCATCGAGAATTAATGGTTTTACAGATGGAAAAGTCCCAACAGATTCAGGTATGTTGCTACTTACACATTTATATCTAAACTCAAACTAATATTATTATTTATTTTTCACAGAAATTCTGTCATTGTCGAATAGCTCCATGAGTTCTATCCTATCGACTGAAGTAATATCGGGAAATTCGCAATCACAAAGTAAATTTCTTGCTACAAATACAACCCCGGATTTAACATTTGCCGGAAGGTTTAAGTCGGTTGTTAATCGATTAGATAATTCTGTATTGCCAAGTGACCAAAAGGAAACCGCTAATTTGGATACAAAAAATAATGATGAGATTGTAAACAATGATGATTCGAGCACATCTTGCAGTCGTTTGTCGGTTTTTGAAGATTTCGATACCAAGGAACAACAACAAATATCTACGTTGAAGCCCTATTACAAGAAGGCATTTGGAGAACAACCTATGGCTCAAGTTCCTAAAAAACGCGGTCGCAAAAAAGGTTCAAAGGGAGTTGATTCAATCATCGCGAAAAAAGAGTCCAGTCTGTCTCAGCAAATATTTTTTGGTTCAGCTGCAGGTGTAAAAAAAGTTAAAACTACCAAAGAGCTCTTTAATGAAATTCAAAGCAGAAAGCTCAGCATATCCGTTAATCGCTGTGAGACATCAACAGGAGTAAATAAAAGTACCAATCACAATATTCAAACACGACCAGCATCATCTTGCTCAGGTTTGGTGAATTTTTAAATTTTAAAAATTAATATCATTAATTAATAACACATTTCTCTTTAGAAACATCAATTAATTCTCCGCACACATTGGAAGCCAAAAGTACACTTGATGGTACGGTTACATAAATTTAGTGAAGCAATTAATTTATACAGCTTTTTTCCAGATGTTATAAATACTGACAGTGAAACCCTATCATCGGAAAGGCAAACTTCACCCTCTTTTGACAGTAATAGCAATTATTCAATTCTCCAAAATTCGTCTGTAAAGAACATCGATGTTTCAACAGCACCACTAAATCACGATGTAGATAGTGTCAGAACACAACTAATGCACCTAGTACATAGCTTAAGCAGTCCGCTGAGTGTTACGGACACTGAAAAACTGTATGAGGCCCTATTAGTGCCATGTACATGTCACATTGTTGAAGAAATATTAAAGGAACAAGAACCTGATGAAGGCAGTAATGCAGCTAACCAAAAAACTAAAACAAACATAGTTCAAATTTCTGGAAATTTGAGTCAGTTACATTCGCAACAAACTAAAATTGAGAACAGCAATGATAACAAAAGTTTATCAGAGGAGATTACGACTTCGAAGCCAAAAAAATCCATATTCGATTTAGATTTTGATGATGCTGATGACCCATTGAGTTCTATTGTAAAAGATGTGAAAATGCCAGATAAGAGTTCGAATTCAAAAATTTGTTTTAATAATGTAAAACCTAACAGCGCGTATGGTAATTCGGCTGAATCCAATAGTTGTTTGGATATACAGTATCAGGAAGAAAACGATGTGAGTGATATTAATATAGCAGTGGCTTCTCCATCACTATTCACGTTGCACGAGGATTCGAATTGTCCAGCAAAGCAGCGGTTCAATGTGCAAACAATGGATGTTACTGGCTTTCATATAAACGCACTTCATAACTATTATATACCCAATATAAATGGAAATTGGAATAACGTTGATATATTATCAAAACCATATCCAACAATATCGGAATTACTTTCAACGTTGGAAACGTATACCATAAGCGATGGCGCTGATGTTGTTCCTAAGTATGGTTCACTCACGTTCGGTCGAATTCGCAAAGATCTTAGTACTCTAAAATTTGCAAAAAGTTTTAAGCGGAAAGTATTTAAATCTTCTATGGCACCGTTTTTAGGCATTGCAAAATGTTTGCCTTCCTGTCGCCGGGCAGCTAACAGGCGACGGTGTTCTAAAAGAAGGACCAAGTTATCAGAGTATACGATAATTGACAAACCTTTACGTGTTGATGTTGGTATATCATTGGATGACTTAACAAAGGGTCATATACAATGCGGATTTGACCAAGACACACATAATAGTGGTAATTTACTTAGAATGTCTGGGGAAAGCATTGGAACCCCACATACAATAAATATATACAAGGAAAGGAAAAACAGCAATAGCAGCAGCAATAGTTGTTTAAGTCTGAAAGGCACACCGTCATCTATAAACGAAATGGTTAGGAGTCGAAACACACATTCACAAGGAACTCTTGTCGAACGAAATCGCAAGAAGCGGAGAAAAGAACAAACCATAGGACAAGAGACTCGAATAAAGCGCATTAAAATTGCACTTAATGGCAATGCGTCTACACAGAGGCAGACATTACACAGTAGCGAGGAGGACACTGGCCAAATATGCAAGGATATTAAATATATAGATAAAAAGACAAAGGATAATGAATATGGTGCTGAAATGCAACCCGATCTGAGCGATACAGAAAATGAATCAAGTCTCAGTCGTAATACTGAACTCAGTAATGACAATGGTACTGATGTTGAGGAAGAGGAATATGCAATCGTTCAAAGACCTTTAATGAGCGGCAACTACAATAATCACATTGTTTTGACAATAAAAAAAACACCCAGTAAAATCAATTCGCCGAGCACTCGCGATGTTGAGTCTATAATTAATCCTATAAAAGATAATCACTCACGTACAATTTATCAAAATAATTCAGTTTCACCATGCGGTCAACGGAATGAATATATAATGGGAGTAGCAAATGAGTCCTGCACTAACAATTCACATCAAAACTCTCGCTATTGCTGCCGACGTTTTGGGCACAGTAATCGTTTTCGACACCAAAAGTTCAGTTGCCAACATGAGACAATAGACTTAGAACTAAAACATATATTTAGCAACAATAATTTAAACCCGCGACCAATTCTAAAAGCGCATAAAAAATTGTTTTTTGCGAATGAATTAGATAGAGTAGATAGTTCAGGACAAAAGGAACGAATAATTAATTACAGCAGCAGTAGTGACGAAAACGAAAGTGAAAGTGAATGTGAATTTGAATTCAATCTTGAGAAAAGGAAAAAAGATTTTTTCTGGTCTAGAGGTCAGAACGAAAGATCAGAACCCAAAACTAAAATCAAGATTCAAGCTGAAGCGGCGGCTGTTAGCGAACAAGAAAAACAAACTATGGAGTCATACTTATCCTCTAGTGATGCATCCGTAAATACTCTCGTTTCAACTGACAGTGAAAATGATGCACCACAGGTCAATAAAACGGAAGATTTACTATATATTAATAATGGCATGCTGCCTTCATTCGATTCAATTTCAGAGAATTGTGGTGATAACAAAAGTAAAAGCTATGATCACTTAAATGTAATTAAATCATATAGTAATTTTGAATATAGATCGGGCATTCGGACTGTTGGCCACGACGAAACTATCCACTCCAAATTTCAACAGTTTAAGGAATGGCATGAAATTCTTCAACTTCAGTCCTATAACAATGAACCATTGGTAGTTTTGCCTTATGTTGTGCTAGAATAAACATTAAATATCAGAACATAAAGATATACCAGTTTTAGCAACAAGAACGATAAATTAAATATTTTATCTTCTCTTCTCTGTTTTGACTCGGTCATATAATATTCATTATTCAAATTATGCCTTTAATCTAAACGTTCAATATAGTTAGGAAAAATGTATTTAATTGAAGTGAGTCAACTTGAATTACATTTTGTTATTGCGATCATAATTACGCAGTTTCTTTTTTTTAATTTGTGCTTCATATATGTAAACATATGTGCTATATGAATAAAATGTACATAAAATGTAAATAAAATAGATATACGCTGAACTTATGTGATGGTTGCTTATATAATTTTGCAGGCAAGTAACGTAAGCAGCTGGAGAAACCGTTCAATCATGTCACCCCAACAATCCCAACAGCAAATTCTGCATTCAATTTTTTTTCACACGGGCACAGCGGCAACTGTCAACATATGTTTTGACCGCGCTATTCATATGGTATTATAAAAACGACGATCAAGTTGCAATTTGGTTGGTAGGGACAAACACTTTACCTTATACTCGTATATAACTGCGTTGGCGGTGGGCGAAGCATTGCAAATTTTAAAAATACTTCCTAAATATTAGGCTACAGTCGAGCGCGCCCGACAAAGTACCCTCGCCCATTTTTATACCCTTCGACCATTGAAAATGGTCAAAAAAGGGTATACTAACTTTGTGCAAAATGTATGTAACAGGCATAAGGAGGCGTGGCAGACCCCACAAAAGTATATATATTCTTGCTCAGAATCACTAGCCGAGTCGATTGAGACATGTCCGTCTGTCTGTCCGTCTGTCCGTCTGTTTGTTTGAGACAACAGATCTCAGCTATTAAAAAAGCTAGAGACACCAAATTTGGTATGAAGGTTCCTATATATCCGGGGTAGGTGAAGTTTATGTCAAATGTTTGATGCCACGCCCACCGCCCCCGCAAATCGGTAATTTACGATTATTAAGCAAAGTATTAAGCCCATAACGTTCTGTATAAAGCTGAATGCAATATGAACATATCCTCCAAATTACAATCCGATCGGAACAATAACACAGAAGTTATTCAAGTCAACGTTTTCAGTACAAATGTTCGGTACGAGCAGCAGCCGACGCGCTGCTTTGAGCAGTTGACGCCGACGTCGACGTTGCGTCGTGTCGCTTTACTCTTTACGCGCGTCGCTGTGTGAGTGCGAGCGAGTAAGCTATATGTAATAGAAGAATTTGTGCAGAATTTTTGTTTGAAATTATGAGAATAGTTACACGCTTGTAACGGATTTAAAAAATTGGGAGAAGGGTATCTTACTGTCGGGCGACCGACTGTAGCCTTACCTACTTGTTCATCTTACATCTGTGTCACAGTATTCAGGAGTCTACATTTCAAATTTAAAGCTTTTAGCTTATATAATGGTATACATGTTAAAATGTTTGATTCGATTTGAAATAGCAAAATTCAGCCTTCTTTCCGATCCATATTACACATATACATATGTATATAAAACAAGAAAGCAAGGCTACCTTCGGCTTGCCGAGGGTTTCATACCCTTGCAGTTATACAAAATATAAAATATATTTGTATTGCTGTTGGTTTCTGTGACATTTATTGAACAATTATAACAGAACATCGATTATATCATCCTCTTATAATTTCACATACTCAGCCTTCATTATTCGATCATTCGATTTTGATGAAACTTTATTATTGATTGTTCCTATAACAGCTATAGAATATAAACGTCTGAGATATTTAAATGGAAAAACTAAGGGCGGGTTACTGTATAACATTAAAAGTATTGATGCATACACAAACCCTGATTTCAGCCGATTGTTCCTATGGCAGGTATATGTTATAGTGGTCCGATTTTGATACAATTTTGACAGCACATTAAGAACGTAATAAGAATAGATTTGCCAAATCTTGTTGCAATATCTTGAAAAACAACAAAAATCGGCCGATAGCTTCTATGATAGCTATACGATATATCGGTCCAATCTGGCTCGTTCCGACTTATTTACAGCGTACAGCAATAAGAAGCTTGTGTTGGAAACGTATACCATAAGCGATGGCGCTGATGTTGTTCCTAAGTATGGTTCACTCACGTTCGGTCGAATTCGCAAAGATCTTAGTACTCTAAAATTTGCAAAAAGTTTTAAGCGGAAAGTATTTAAATCTTCTATGGCACCGTTTTTAGGCATTGCAAAATGTTTGCCTTCCTGTCGCCGGGCAGCTAACAGGCGACGGTGTTCTAAAAGAAGGACCAAGTTATCAGAGTATACGATAATTGACAAACCTTTACGTGTTGATGTTGGTATATCATTGGATGACTTAACAAAGGGTCATATACAATGCGGATTTGACCAAGACACACATAATAGTGGTAATTTACTTAGAATGTCTGGGGAAAGCATTGGAACCCCACATACAATAAATATATACAAGGAAAGGAAAAACAGCAATAGCAGCAGCAATAGTTGTTTAAGTCTGAAAGGCACACCGTCATCTATAAACGAAATGGTTAGGAGTCGAAACACACATTCACAAGGAACTCTTGTCGAACGAAATCGCAAGAAGCGGAGAAAAGAACAAACCATAGGACAAGAGACTCGAATAAAGCGCATTAAAATTGCACTTAATGGCAATGCGTCTACACAGAGGCAGACATTACACAGTAGCGAGGAGGACACTGGCCAAATATGCAAGGATATTAAATATATAGATAAAAAGACAAAGAATAATGAATATGGTGCTGAAATGCAACCCGATCTGAGCGATACAGAAAATGAATCAAGTCTCAGTCGTAATACTGAACTCAGTAATGACAATGGTACTGATGTCGAGGAAGAGGAATATGCAATCGTTCAAAGACCTTTAATGAGCGGCAACTACAATAATCACATTAAAAAGTATTGATAATGTGCTGTATTTCCAAAAACAAAACAGGTTTGCATACACAAACCCTTCAGCCGATTGTTCCTATGGCAGGTATATGTTATAGTGGTCCGATTTTGATACAATTTTGACAGCACATTAAGAACTTAATAAGAATAAGATTTGCCAAATCTTGTTGCAATATCTTGAAAAACAACAAAAATCGGCCGATAGCTTCTATGATAGCTATACGATATATCGGTCCAATCTGGCTCGTTCCGACTTATTTACAGCGTACAGCAATAAGAAGCTTGTGTGGCAAGTTGCATGAAGATAGCTCAAAAACTGAGAGACTAGTTTGCGTTGCAACAGACGGACGGACGGACGGACAGACGGACATCCATTTTTCGACTGTGGTGATGCTGATTCAGAATATATATTTTATAGGGTCGAAGATATCTCCTAAGGTGCGTCGCAAACTTCTGGCTAAAATTAATATATCCTCTGCAAGGGTATAAAGATCCAATGATTTAGGCATTTCGTTTATTTTCGATTGAAGAATTTCTAATTTATGTTTTGTCATATTTTATATTCATTCGAACATTGAAAATGGTCAAAAAAGGGTATACTAACTTTGTGCAAATGTATTAACAGTCATAAGGAGGCGTGACAGACCCCATAAACTATATATTGTTGCTCAGGATAACTAGCCGAGTCGATTGAGCCATGCCCGTCTGTCTGTTTGAGAGAACAGGTCTCAGCTATTAAAAAAGCAGAGACACCAAATTTGGTATGAAGGTTCCTATATATCCGGGGCAGAACAAGTTTATGTCAAATGTTTGATGACACGCCCACCGCCCCCACTAATCGGTAATATATAAATAAAACTAGTAATATATAAATAAAACTAGTAATATACATATAAATACAACTAGTAAGAAATAAAGCAACCGACAGAAACAGACTTAACATGGCAATGATACGAAGCACGGAAAATCTACCTAGTGAAGAGACTAACAACGAGAATTGCCAGATTTGTGTCAAGCCCTTGTGGAAATTCGATTCTGGGGAACGAGTTTTAATCACCTTGTGTCTACAGATGTCATGACAGATGTATAGCTGACTGAATGCGGCAATTCAAAGAATGTCCAATTCACCAACGGCAGAGTCACCTAAAAGACTTAGTGGTGGTTAAAAACCCAGACATAGTTGCAGATACAGATAGAATTTTGTCCCTAGAACCATATACTTCTGCAGCTGTGAGGCAGCCACATTCGGCTCATGTAGCTTCGCTAATACCGGAGCGGTTGCTATAGAACACCCACACAACACACGATATAAGAAAGCGGCTCAAACCTAAGGTTTCATCGACAAAACACAGCAGTTAACAACACGTTAGACTATAGGGAGTCAGGGACGGGGTGCAACTAACGCAGACAAGAGGGCACCTAGGAGCAGTGGAGGATCCAACAATAGGTCAAACCAAGAATCGTCCCGGGTCATCAATTATAAACTGTTAGGGAAGCACATTGAAAACATCGTGGCAAGACAAGTATCGCCAGAAACCAGCCAACAAGGGCTTCACAGCCACGACAACAATCAGCAATCTAACAGATCTACATATAGAACGGGAATAAAACCCGAAAAGGTCACCCAGCTTATTCACAGCTGGTATTTAAAGATTGATGGGTCAGCCAAAGGAGTCAAGATTGAGAAATTCCTTTACCGAGTGGAAAACTTACCAAAGGACTGCCTAAGTGGTGAAATAGAGGCCGTTTGTAAAAACCTCCACATATTGCTAGTGGGAAAAGCAAGGGAATAGTACTGGAGGTATAGAAAGGAAAACCCTGTTATAATTAGAGGCAATTTTGGAGCTGCATTAAGAGAACAGTACACTGACTATAGGACAGACACAGATAGGTTAGAGGAGATAAGAGCAAGGAAACAGAAGATAATCATTTGAATCATTTTATGACGAAGTCATGATTTTGTCCTCTTGAATGTTTAACCCCATTTCCGAACAGCAGCTGATTGAGATGCTCACTAGGAATCTGCTTCCCGACATCTATATCGCATTTGCGCAAATTTATCCAAATGAGGGAGAACTATTTAGGATAAGTAGCAGTTCGTAAGTTTCCAAAGACCGTACTCAATTCAACTTTTCCAAAAAGAAATGTGTAGCGTTAGACGAAAAGATTCCTTGTAAAAACGCAGATCCTAACTTGAGCGAAATAGTGAGAGTACAGACGTCGATTCGATACACCGATACACTGGTGTTGGAACTGCGAGGTAGATGGACATGGGTGGGACATGTGCATCAAAGAGAGAAATGTTTTTTGCTACGGTTCTGGCGAAAAAAATATTTTCAAGCTACAATGCCCAAGGTGTCTTGCTAAAAAGGCGGAAAACCGAGCGAGGGGTCCATTCGTGAGTCAGACACGAACGGCCCCGAAATAAAACCAAAATCTCCATTACCAGATTTACCGGCTATCTCAGTAATTCTGACAAAAGCTACGCCCTTACCTGACTTAACGGCACAAAACCGGATATTTCTAACTCGCCTATTCCGACGTCTCGGACGTATGAAGAAAGACTTGCTAACTATAATAAAGTTCGATCTCGTATTTTGGAGCTAGTCCTTCGAATGGGCCTAAACGATCGACACAACGGATGAGTGAATTTTTGCGAACCGTTAGATTAACGAAATGTTTATTGGTCTCATCGATAATAAACAAAGAGAAAGATGGCCGTTTCTACGCGGCTATTTCTTTTATGGGAAGGACAGCAGAATGGTTGTTAGATACCGGGGCAAATATTAGTTGCATGGGTTCGACGTTAGCAGCGGAAGAATAGGAGACAACTCCAGAATTTAAGACAATAAATTTTCTAGTACCTACAGCTGACGGCAGATCGCATGCTGTCTTAGGTTTCCTATCAACAGTGGTGAAATATAAAGGTCAAGAGCAACTTTTAAAATATTTCGTAATTCCTTCCATAGAGAAACCACTAATATTAGGGATAGATTTTTGGAAGGGATTTAAATTAGCATCAGAGCTTATTTTTAGCTCTACAAATGGAGGAGCGACTAGCGATTAAAACGGAAGCACATCAAGAAGTGTTAAATACAGGGCAACGTTAACTGTTAGAGGCGGTTAAAATATTAATTCCCTCATTCGCTAAATAAGGTTTGAGAAAAACGTACTATAAGAACATAAAATTGAAGTGGAAAATGCATCACCCGTAAAGCAAAGATATTATCCAGTACCTCCGGTAGTGGAAAAGCTGATGTATGAAGAGATTGACCGAATGTTACAATTGGAAGTAATAGAAAAGTCCAGCAGCACGTGGAGCTCTCCAATGAGGTAAGAAGTTAAGCCAGAAAAAGTGCGATTATGCAAAAATTCTCGCAAGGTAAATGAATGTACAAAAAAGGATGCTTACCCTTTGCCGAGTATAGAAGGGATATTCGCACGACTACCGCGAGCTAACGTGATTTCTAAAATCGACCTCAACGACGCCTATTGGAAAGTTCCACTGGCGGAAGATTCACGACCGATCACAGCATTCACAGTACCCGGCCGACCATTGTACCATTTTCGGGTAATGCCGTTTGGGCTATGAAAGGCAGCTCAAACGATGAGTCGCTTGATGGATGAGGTGATTCCACCTCATGTTGATCTCTGCGTAGTTTCTTCAGATTTCGAATCACACCTAGCAGTGTTGATCAGACTGACAGAACAATTTAAATATACAAAAATGACTCTGCGTTATTGAGGTGAAATATTCAGGTTTGATCATTGGACGTGGAGGGATATCAACAGACCTAGGGAAGTTAGAATCTCATGTAAACTAGCCAGCACCAAAATTGGTGAAGCAAATATGAGGATTTTTGGGTTTAGCAGGATGGTATCGTAGGTTCATTGGAAATTTATCGGAGCTGACGACTTTATAACTAATTTATCAGCGGAAAAGAAGAAGTTCGGATGGACTGAAGAAGCACAAAAGCCGTTCGATCAACTCAAAGCCGCCCTAACGCCAGCCCCGGTTCTGCAAAATCCGGATTTCAGAAAAATATTCTATCTACACTGCGATGCGAGCGGTTATGGCGTAGGGGCAGTGCTCGTTCAAATGAACAAAACAAATGAGGAACGACCAGTAGCCTACATGTCGAAAAAACTCAACTCGGTGCAACGAAATTATATTATATGTCACAGAAAGGGAATATCTAGCAGTGATACTATCGAAAGATTTGGATGTTATCTAGAATTACAGGAGTTTGGAGTGATAACGGACCATTCCAGTCTGTCCTGGTTGATGCGATAAAAACCCTACTTAAATGATGCTTGGAAAGGTGGCTATGCATCTGCAGGGGCACAAGTTCTCGATAAGTCATCGCTAAGGAAAAGAACATATAGTTCCGAATGGTTTGTCCACTATGTATAGCGACGAGCTGGAGGTAGTGGAGAACTATGGGCCGAAAGTAGACTTAGATTCTCCGATTTGTCAAGAGGTCACACACAACAAATTGAAAGAGCAAATATTATCCGAACACGGTTTACACCCGGATCTTAAAATAATTGATAAATATATAATATATATAAAAATAAATATATATTATATATATATACGGAACATGACAATGGGGCATCTGAAAGTAACCAAACGGGAAAAAACTTGGAAGTAATTCAAAGGAGTTTCTACTGGCCAGGGATAGTGAGTCAAGTAAGGGACTACGTTAGGCAATGTGAAGTGTGTAAGCAGACTAAAGCTCCAAATATGACACTAAAACCGCCTATGGGTCCGCAACCCGAGACCTCCCGACCATTTCAAAGACTTTATATTGATCTACTTGGACCTTGGACCACGTAGCAGGCAATGACATATTGGATTGTATATTGTTCTTGATAATTTCTCGAAATTTTATTGGCTAGGTCCTCTCAAAAAATTCACCCCAAAAGCTATTATCGAATTTTTGTAAGACCAAATCTTCTTTGCTTATGGGGTGCCGGAGTTAATTGTGAGTGATAATGGATCGCAAATTGAGGCTCATGATTTTTAAGCCTTCTTAACAGCGTTTAGAGTGCAGCATCAATACACCGCAGTGTATTCGCCGCAGTCTAACGTGTCAGAAAGAGTCAATAGATCTATTAAAACAGCAATAAGGGCATGTATACAGAATGACCGCAGTGCCTGGGATCATCATATACTCGCAATTAGTTTCGAGTTACGGAAAAGCATACACAAAGTATCAAATGTTCACCCTATCAAGCCCTATACGGATTTAATATGATTACACACGGCTGCCAGTATAAACTGTGGGGAAAATTAGGACTGCTGGGAGAAAATGTAGAACTGTGTAGAAGAGATCAACTACAGTTTTTGCGTAAGCAGGTTAAGCAAAACATGAAAATTGCATATAAGCAGCAAGCTGAGCGGTACAATTTGCGGACAAGGAAGAAAAATTTCGTGTAAGAGAGAAACAAGGTAGCGCTTATTTCATCCTAAAGGACTTACAGAGCTAGTAGGAACCTATCCTGCAAAGGACATACGACCATAATGAAATCGACACATTTCTGTTTCGTTCCCTACGGAAACCTAGGAACGAAACAGTGGGTGTAATAGACATAACTTACATTTAATCTTATAAAAAACTAGTCGGAGAGGCTACAATCACGCGGTGACTGTAAGAGGCCATGGATTTTCAGTTTATGTTTATATACCATCAAAAATATATATTGAAATACAATTCTTAATAGAATGAAACAAAAATAAGTGCGCAAGGCTACAGACGGGCGCGCTCGACAGTAAAGCGACACGACGCGACGTCGACGTCGGCGTCAACTGCTCAAAGCAGCGCGCACGCTGCTGCCCGTTCCGAACATTTGTACTGAAAACGTTGACTTGAATAACTTCTGTGATATTTCCAAAGACCGTACTCAATTCAACTTTTCCAAAAAGAAATGTGGCAGCGTTAGACGAAAAGATTCCTTGTAAAGACGCAGACCCTAACTTGAGCGAAATAGTAGGAGTACAGGCGTCGAGTCGAGTGTATCGGTGTTGGAACTGCGAGGTAGAAGGACATGGGTGGGATATGTGCATCAAAGAGAGAAAGGTTTTTTGCTACGGTTCTGGCGAAAAAAATATTTACAAGCTACAATCCCCAAGGTGTCTTGCTAAAAAGGCGGAAAACCGAGCGAGGGGTCCATTCGTGAGTCAGACACGAAAGGCTCCGAAATAAAACCAAAATCTCCATTACCAGATTTACCGGCGCGCACGCTGCTGATCGTACCGAACATTTGTACTGAAAACGTTGACTTGAATTACTTCTGTATTATTTCTCCGATCGGATTGTAATTTAGAGGATATGTTCATATTGTATTCACCTTTGTACCGAAGCAGAACGTTATTAGTTTAATACTTTGCTTTGGGCGGTGGGCGTGAAACCCGAAATTTAAAAACAGCGCTTACTGTCTAGGATATACAGGAATCTTCATTCAATTGGAGGGTCTAGCTTTCTTAATGCTGAGAATCAAACGCTCATACAGACGGACAGACAGACAGACGGACAGACAGACATGGCTTGATCGACTCGGTTGGTAATCCTGAGTAAGAATATATATACTTTATGGGGTCGCAGATATCTCCTTCTGCGTGTTACGTACATTCCGACAAACCTAATAGACCATGTATTTTTTTAAAATCCATGGCCTAATAAAATTACAAATATAAAATTAAATTAAAAATATGTGTATAATATAAGTTGAAAGTAGGGATATTATTTTAAAATTTTTATTTAAAATTATTTTATTATTATTTAATCATTTATTTATTTATTTAATCTGGGAATGAAAGATAATTTTAGTTGATCCAACATTTGTTGCTAAGGATTGGGGAAACCCAGAAAACCCAATCAGATCAAAAGTATTGTGTAAATGGATTAAAGCGCTCGTAACGCCCGAGGAGCGCAGTTTATTTATTTATTTATTTATTTATTTAACGTCAACTAAGAGCAGTCGACTCAAAGACTAAAATATAATAAAATTACAAATGTAAATTTAAATTAAAAATATAAGTATAATTTAAGTTGAAGGTAAATATTATATTAAAAAATATATTTTTTGTTTTAAAATTTGTTATTATTAATTAATCATTAAATTATTTATTTAATTTATTTAATCTGGGAGTAAAAAGATAATTTTAGTTGATCCAACATTTGTTGCAAAGGATTGGGGAAACCCAGAAAACCCAATCAGATCAAAAGAATAGTGTTAATGTTTTAAAGCACTCGTAACGCCCGAGGAGCGCAGTAAACGAATAGGAAGGTCGCGAGATCGTTAACTTCTAGCCAGGTGGGAAAGTAGTGAAAGTTTAAGATTATTAGTCGATTGGCTGTTAGATATAATAAAGTAGTATTTGTTGTAGTCAGAACATAATACCCTGAACGGTTCGTGCAAGGCATAGTTCGACCTACAACTAGGAAGAGTTAGTGGAATATAATTTCTTGTTAGTCGGCAAGGGACAGAGAAGTGTAACCGGCTAACCAAGTCATCACTGTCAATGTCGCCTTTAATAAGGTTATTGATAAAAACCACACCAAGCATAGTACGCCGATTGGCTAAGGAAGGTAGATTTAGTAGAAGAAGTCTGTTAGTATAGGAAGGTAGTCTTAAGTTTGAATCCCAATTAAGTCCACGCAATGCGAAAATTAAAAAGTTCTTTTGAACGGATTCAATGCGGTCCTTGTAGGTTGAAAACTGAGGACACCAAACACATGATCCATACTCGAGAATAGGACGCACAAGTGAGGTATAAAGGGTCTTAGTTATATAAGGATCGTTAAATTCCTTAGCCCACCTCTTAATAAATCCGAGTACACTCATAGCCTTATTCACTATGGAAGAAATGTGCTCAGAGAACTTGAGTTTAGCGTCCAGGCGTACTCCAAGGTCGTCCACAGAGGTAATTCTTTCCAGAGGACAACCACATAAGGTGTAAGTTTCGTACTTAGGACTGGCACGAGAGAATGTCATCAACTTGCATTTTGAGCTGTTCAGATTTAATAGGTTTGCACCACACCAACTGTTAAAACTATTGAGGTCGGCTTGAAGGGATGAATGACAGGAGGCGTCTTTAAATTGAAAACAAAGCTTTACATCATCTGCATACATAAGAGTACGCGAATTATGTATGGCCGAAGGAAGGTCATTGATGAAAAGCGTAAAAAGAAGGGGACCTAAATGGCTTCCCTGAGGAACACCAGAAGTAACTTGAATAGGGTCAGAAAGAGCATTTTTAAAGAAGACTCTTTGTGTTCTGTTGGCCAAATAACTTATAAGCCAGCTTAAAAGATTTGGTGAGAAACCAATAATGTTTAGTTTATGTGCAAGAAGGGAGTGATTTACTGAGTCAAATGCTTTACTGAAATCAGTATAAATGACGTCAGTTTGAAAATTTTTCTGAAAGCCCTTTATTATAAAGGATGTAAGCTCAAGTAAATTTGTCGAGGAGGAACGACGTTTTAAAAATCCGTGCTGACAAGGAGAAATGACGGATCTACAGAAATGCTGCAAGTGAGGAGTTATGACATTCTCGAAGAGTTTAGGAATGGCCGACAATTTTGAGATACCTCTATAGTTTAAAGCATCAGACTTGCTGCCCTTCTTGTGAAGCGGTAAAATGAAAGATTCCTTCCATATGGTAGGAAAGGTGGAAGTTTTCAGGGACAGCGAGAAAAGTTTGAGCAATAGCTTAGAAAGAGGATCGGCACAGTATCGAAGTACGCAACTAGGAATTCCGTCAGGACCAGGTGAGAAAACAGGTTTTATCAAACATAAATCCCTGAAAATCGAACTTTCGTTTAATTGTGGGGCGAAAATGCCAGTTGAACTGGGAATGGTGAAAGGATAAGAATTTACATCGCGTGTTGAAATTGAATAGGTCGTTTGAAAGAACTTAGCAAACAGATCAGCCATGTCCTGGTCAGTATTTGCATTTGCACCTTCAAACGATAGCTTAGATGGATAGGCAGATGACTTACGCTTCATGTTAACAAAATTATAGAACTGTCTGGGATTCTGCCGGAACTGAATCCCGCAACGAGTCAAATAATTTTTGTAGCATGTAGCGTTGAGAGCAACAAAATTTGACCGAACAATAAGGTATCTTGAAAAAAATAGACGAGGAATAACATCTAGTATATTTTTTAAAGAGTTTAGACTTTAGATTTTTAAGACTGGATAGTTCTTTAGTAAACCATGGGGGTTTACTCGAATGCCTCGGATAAGAAAAAGGCACACAAATGTCAAAAAAGTTATTTAATGTTTTATAAAATAAATTAAGAGCCATATCCATATTGTTACATTTGTAAAAATTAGACCAGTCATAATTTGAAATTAAATAATTAATTTTATCAAAATCGGCTTTACGAAAACAACGCGCTCTCTTACACGACGTAACTTTTTTATCCAATACGTTCAAACCAGTTTCAAAAACAATCTCGAACGTTGGATGATAGGGATCTTCTGGTTGGGTAAGTGGGTGGACTCTAGTCAGAGTTACCATACTCTGATCGGAGACAAAGCATAAGTCGAGTGTTCTATTTAGAGAATTTTGTAGGTGGTTGACCTGCAGCAGAGAAATGTCATGCAGGCCGTCAATAAGATCGTGTTGTTGTGAGGGCATCAGGAAATTTGCCTCATCACTTGGTGTCCAACTACACTCAGGTATGTTAAAGTCGCCAAGGACTATGAGGTGGTCTTTGTTAGATAACAAATTGAAGACATACTTTATTGCAAGCAAATGTTGAGTGTAGATAAGAATATCCGACGAAGGTGGGATGTACGAGCAGGTTATAAAAACCTGGAAGCCGGGAAGGTGTAATTTTACACAAATGAATTCAATATCATATTGAATCTCCGGGTGTACATGTTCTGACGCGATATCAGAATTTACCGCAATAAGAACACCGCCGCCCCGCCGATCATGACGATCAAACCTATAAGTTGTGAACTTGCTTGGAAAAATTTCAGAGCATAAAATCTCAGGTTTTAACCAAGTCTCAGTGAACACAAGCACATGGGATTCAAACGAAAGGCTATTTAAGAATAACGTAGGTAGCTTGCTACGCAGAAAGTAGTGAAAGTTTAAGGTTATTTATTAGTCGATTGGCTGTTAGATATAATAAAGAAGTATTTGTTGTAGTCCGAACATAATACCCTAAACGGTTCGTGCAAGGCGTAGTTCTACCTACAACTAGGAAGAGTTAGTGGAATATAATTTCTCGTTAGTCGGCAAGGGACAGAGAAGTGTAACCGGCTAACCAAGTCATCACTGTCAATGTCGCCTTTAACGAGGTTATTAATAAAAACCACACCAAGCATAGTACGCCGATTGGCTAAGGAAGGTAGATTTAGTAGAAGAAGTCTGTTAGTATGAAAGATAGTCTTAAGTTTGAATCCTAATTTAGTCCACGCAATGCGAAAATCTTATCCCATACGTTCAAACCAGTTTCAAAAACAACTTCGAACGTAGGATGATAGAGATATTCTGGTTGGATAAGTGGGTGGACTATAGTCAGAGTTACCATACTCTGATCGGAGACAAAGCATAAACCGAGTGTTCGATTTAGTGAATTTTGTACGTGGTTGACCTGTAGCAGAGAAATGTCATGCAGGCCGTCAATAAGATCGTGTTGTTGTGAGGGCATCAGGAAATTCGCCTCATCACTTGGTGTCCAACTACACTCAGGTATGTTAAAGTCGCCACGGACTATGAGGTGGGCTATGTTAGATAAGACATACTTTATTGCAAGCAAATGTTGAGTGTAAATAAGAATATCAGACGAAGGTGGGATGTACGAGCAGGATATAAAAACCTGGAAGCAGGGAAGGTGTAATTTTACACAAATGAATTCAATATCATATTGAATCTCCGGATGTACATGTTCTGACGCGATATCAGAATTTACCGGAATAAGAACACCGCTGCCCCGCCGATCATGACGATCAAACCTATAAGTTGTGAACTTGCTTGAAAAAATAAAATAATAAAGCATAAAATCTCAGGTTTTAACCGAGTCTCAGTGAACACAAGCACATGGGATTCAAACGAAAGGCTATTTAAGAATAACGTAGGTAGCTTGCTAGGCAGGCCCTTACGTTTTAATAGGTTAATGTTCAGAATTTTATTAGTTTTGTGAAGTCGCATTTTTGGAAGTGGTGGCCTGGTTTGGCAAAGGTAGTCTAACCGGTTGACGATTCTTTTTTTTTCTTTGCTTCGAATTCTTTAACCACAATATGATCAGGCCAGAGGTTAGCTGAGCATATTTGGTTAAATAAATCGTTCGAGACACTTATTTTAAAGAATGATATATCCCTTTCATATGCAAACTTAAATTGTTCCACCTTTAAATCTTGGGATTGAGATTTGGCTTGGATATAAGCCATGACATCTGAAGATGTGAGATCAGGGGCTAGCCTCGAAACAAATATGTGCCTCTTCGGTGGAATTCCGGTGACAGGCTTAGGTCCCACAGATATAGGACCAGTGGGAACAGGTTGTGCCGATAATCCCAAAGGCGAACTTGCCTGAGGGACTATCGGTTGGGTAATTAGTATTAGCGGTTTCACGGGAATAGAAATCGCAGATGGAGTATTGGGCAAAGGCGAACTGAGCTCCACGGGCTCAACAGACACATTTTTCTGTACTGCTGATCTCGTAACTACAGCTGTAGTAAACGATAGCAGCGGCAACGTCACTGGTGTGCTGAGTTGGTCACGTTCTGAGGCTGATAGGCACTAGTTGACGGCTGCTCCTTTTGAGCTGATTTATTGCGTTTGGGAGACTCATTTAGTAGCTTAAGGCTATTAAATGAAGTGTCCAGCCCGGAGAACTGATCGGCAAGTTTGCGAAAACTACCAAACAGTTCCCTAAATCCCGTCCTAGTTTGGCGCTTGAACGATACAAAAGCGTTCTCAACCTCACGACACGCGTCACAACAATAGTGCAGCCCGTTTCGCTTGGCTACAGTTGGGCCACTGAAGCCCGCACATTTTGCATGAGCAACGTTGTTGCAGATCCAACAACAAATACTTGCCTGAGCAGATGTAATCTGCTTTTGGCAGGTTTTCTTGAAACATGCAATTTCTCCTTCCATTATTAGGGGTGACCACTGTAAAAAATGCACACAACAAAAATAGAGAGAGAGGAAAGGTTTGGCATACATAGAAACTGTGATAAGAAGAGCGCGGTAAGAGAGCTTGTGCTACAGTGCACAACAACAAAGATCAAAGAAAGAGTTAGTGAGAGCCCGAGAGAGTCGAATTCGCTCACGAAAGTCGATGTAAAACAAATATTTTGCAGCAGCAAAAACAACGTTTCTAAAAATAGAAACGTAAACAAATAAAATTGAAAGCAGAAAGCGAAAAACTCTTTTGCAAACAAGATTAGTTTGGCAAATTAAAAGAGTGCACTCGCGTAGTATGATTTATGTATATCAGCAGGTTAAGTGATAATGTTAGTATTTTTTAGAGTTATTAAACACCGATTGCTTTATTATTTAACTAAGCTTCGGAGAGCAAGAAAAAAACGCGTCCGTTCACTTTGAAAGAGAATGAATAAATGAATTTACGCGCCAAACGGTAACATTTGCCGTTCAAGTAAAGGTGATGGCCAAAGAGGGTGAAGAACGGCGTCTCTCCTGTCGCCGAATGGATGGAGTTACGAATCGCGACTTCGATTTCAGCCAAATGTGCATCCCACTACTGATGGTCCTCCTTCAGGTAGCTGCGGATTGCGGCCAATACGCTGCGATTCACTCTTTCCGCTGCATTGCTCGATTGTGAGTATACGGGTGTCCTTATATGCTTGATCTCAAAATCATCTACCATTTCCTTGAAGGTCTTAGAGGCGAATTGCTTCCCGTTATCCGAGTGGATAACTTCTGGCACTCCGAACATGAAAAATACCTCCTGCACCAGGAATTCCATCACGGACGCCGCTAATGCCTCTCGCATCGCCTTAAGGAAGGTGTACTTCGAGAAATGGTCCACCACGATGAAAATATCGGCGTGTCCTCTCCTTAACCGCGGATACTTCCCTAGGAAATCAACATATATTTTCTGGAAGGGCCTCTCCGTCTCCACCTTTTCCCCGATTCCCACTTGCATGTGATGATTTGGCGCCTTTGTCTCCTTGCAAGTTTCGCATGCTCGCACATAGTCCCGGACTTGCACGGCCATTCAATAATATTGCCTGCAGAGAACTTCCAGGGTCTTCGCTTGTACTCCGTGCGCTGCTGTTGGTTCTTCGTGGGCCCGTGCTATCAACGTCCCTGTCAGATCTGACGGAATCCAAAGCTTCCACTCCGATCCTTCCATCTCGTCACTGAGGCATTTCTGTGCAACCATCCTTCGTCTTGAGGTCTGGCAGGTACCGCTTATTCAGCTAGGCCTCTCGTACCAACTCTTGGTAATCGTTCGCACCGAACGCCGTGGTCTCGAAACCCAGCAGATCGGTGGGAGCCATATGGACCTCTTCCACGCTGCGTGAGAGAATATCTGCTACCACGTTTTCCGACCCCTTGCGATGCTCTATCGCAAAATTATAGCCTTGCAGCTGTAGTGACCATCTGGCCAGCCTTCCTGAAAGATCCTTCATGGTCATTAGCCACTTCAGACTCGCGTGATCGGTTATGCAGGTGAAAGGCATTCCCTCTATATACGGTCGGAATTTCCTAATAGCCATGATCGCTGCCAAGCACTCCTTCTCGGTCACGGTGTAATTCACCTGGTGCGCATTAAGTTTTGCCGAAAAGAAGGCAATAGGCTGTTCCTGGCCCACGTCATTCCGCTGGAAAAGCACAGCTCCGACTCCAAGGTGTGATGCATCGCACTGTACAAAAAAGTGTCTCTTGAAGTCGGCATGTACTAACACTGGAGCTGTGGTGAGTGCTTCCTTGAGATCTTGCATGGCAATTTTTGCCTCAACGCGAAACACAAACTTTTTATTCGTCTTTTTAAGACATTCTGTTAATGGAGCTGTTAGCGACGCAAAGTTTCGGATGAAACGACGGTACCGTCCATCCGTTCCCAGGAATGCCCTCACTTCCTTCATTGTTCTGGCTGCGGGATTCATTTGATGGCCTCCACTCTGCCCGGATACATTTTCAGCAGTCCCCCTCCCGCCACAAATCCCAGGTATTTTATAGTCTTGAAGCAGAAATTTGACATTTGTAACCCTATTGTCAGTCCTGCTTCTTTTAGACACTGCGCTACACGGCACAGGTACCGCAGATGTGTCACGAAGTCTGGTGCGAGGATCAAGAGATAGTCCAGGTACACGAATACGTTTGTTCGGATCTCCGTAGGGATGACTTTGTCCATCAGCCTAACCAGCCGCTGTGCCGCGTTGCAGAGGCCGAATGGCATGACGCGAAACTGGTACAACGGTTGACCTGGCACTCGTCCAATTCGATCTGCCAGAAGGCAAATTTAAGATCGGCGCTGGAGATGTATTCTGTCTGGTCCAGCCCGGAAAGGATTCCCTCGACGCTGGTTAGCGGGTAACCGTCCTTCATTGTCAGTGCATTCAGTTTCCTTGCGTCTAAACAAAAGCGTTTCTTTCCAGGCTTGGACACTATCGTCGTCCGGTTGCTCCATGCGCTCTTGCTCTCTTTGACGACTCCAAGCGCAAGCATCTTGTCGACCTCCTCCTCGGTGACTGCTTGCCGTGCGGGCGACATGGGGTAAAGACGGTCTTTGAACTCCTTGGCTTCCTCTATCAACTCGATGGTATGGGTGTTAAGCTGAGTCCTGCCGAGACCATGTTGCTCAAATGTTAGGAACTGCCTTTGCACGTTGTCGTTGCATCCGCGGCGTCTTTCGTTCTGCCCTCTGTTGCCTCTCGTCCGGTAATTTCGGGTGCAAGCTCGAATGTACGCCAGAAATCGATCCCCAGGTTTGCTGTCTGCTCCAGATAGGGGCACATGTAAAACGGAACCATCCTAAATGTTCCCAAATATTCCACAGACAATTCCACGCGACCGATTATGGGCCGATCCTCTCCAGCGGCGTTGCGAATTTTTGCAAAGAACCGTGTCATCGGCACGTCTATGCTCTCCAGCAACTCTCTGCAGCCTCGACCCAGCAGGCTGACAGATGCCCCGGTGTCAAGCAATCCCCGAATTCGTTCGGCACTTATTTTTATATCCGCGAACGGTCTGGGATCGTTCGCTTGTTTGCGTACGACGGCAGCCGCAACTTCTTTCCGCTTCACTCGTCGTTGCCGGAAGCGCAATCTCGCGTTTTGGACCTTGCGTGACACGAGCCGCATGCCTGCCAGTTGGTGTTCTCCGAAAATTCTGTTTCTGGCTTCGATGTATCGGCGCATCCTTTCCTCTAGTGGTACTGTATTCTTTATGCTCTTGTCTATGTCCTTATTAATTATTTATTTTCTTAATATAATAGGGTTCTTAATGTCTATGCTCTGCTGTTGCGGTCTCTCTCCGGGCGTGTTCCTCCCGTTTGGTTACACCCGGGCGTTTGTTTCCCGCACAATTTGGGCATTTCGGCTTCACTGTTCCAGGCTTCCCACAGCGATAGCAGAACAGCTTCCTGGTGTCCGACTTGCAGTCGCGGAACGAGTGTCCTGTCTCTCCGCAATTCCAGCACACCATCTTATCTGGGGCCTTCAATGTGCGCAGCTCTTCCACAGTCTGGACTGGTGTCTCTTCTACATGGTCCTGTGGCAATGCCACCTCGTGGACGCAAGGCCTGAAACTGGCGGAAGGCGTTTGCTGTTGGTAGTTTGTCCGCCCAATTCTGCTGCTTCGTCCCGCAGCTCATGCACGGTAAATATGTCCATAGCGTAGACATAACGTGCGACACTCTCCTTGAGACCCTTTTTTATAACTTTCACCAGGTGTCTCTCCGCCATGGGCTTGTTGAGTCTCGACGCCAGTCTACTCTTTGGTGGACATATTCCTCGACGCTTTCCCCTGCCTGCTGTTCCCGTTGCAGGAGCTCGTGCATGCGGTCATGCTCCGTCTGGTGGCTGCGGAAATGTTCCAGTTGCATTCAGCTGGTCACGGTCGAGTGGCGTACCCAGTACCACTACCTCGCTCTCCCGGTAAGGAGCACATGGATCGTGCGCAGGATCTCCGACCACGGACATCGGAACTGCCTCTGGAGAAACTCGAGCCTGAATATGAAATCCTCTACTGAGTTGTAGCGGTCCTCGGCGTCAAAAGACACGTCCCACCGCTCGACTCTGGTGTTCGGGATCGGGCTCACGACGTTAATCCGTTTCCGCATGGTCATTCATCGGCCCGTTATTTACGGAGGATTTGCGCGTCTTCCGTGGGCCTACTGGACGCGTGCATTTGCCGTCTTTGCTCGTTCGACCCTCCGATTGATCCAGATGCGGCGTTCAGTGGCCTAAAAACATCATTGAGTAGCTTCATCATAGCCAGTTGGCTCTGACGCATCTCATCCTTCAGTGATTGCGCTACTTCGGTCTCGTAAAACTAACGGTATGTATTCGCCGCTTGTGCAACCGCTAGGTATACCGCCGACCTAATCACGCTGTCCAAATTTCTTTCTAGTGCGTCTGGCTGCTGCTCAACACCGTCTTTGCCGTCGACTGGATCGTCATCGATTTGGCTTCGGATTTTGTCGATCCTCCTGGGCGTTAGTAGGAGTCCCTTGTTTCCCATTAACATCTACGGACCGACTGCAGCCTCTCCATTGGTGGACCATGTTACGTCCCATGCCTCTGGCACTGGCGCCTTCGACCGTAAGTGGTGCTCATCAACATCTTTTCCATCGTTTTTACTCATTTTTATTATACCCTTGCAGAGGGTATATTAATTTTAGCCAGAAGTTTGCAACCCACCTTAGGAGACATCTCCGACCCTATAAAGTATATATATTCTCACTCAGCATCAACAGAGGAGTCGAAAAATCGATGTCCGTCCGGCCGTCCGTCCGTCTGTTGCAACGCAAACTAGTCTCTCAGTTTTTCAGCTATCTTCTTATTGCTGTAGGCTGTAAATAAGTCGGAACGAGCCAGATCGTACCGATATATCGTATAGCTGTCATAGAAGCTATCGGCCAATTTTTGTTGTTTTTCAAGATATTGCAACAAGATTTGGCAAATCTTATTCTTATTTCTTAATGTGCTGTCAAAATTGTATCAAAATCGGACCACAATAACATATACCTGCCATAGGAACAATCGGCTGAAATCAGGGTTTTCGTATGCAAACAGAAACCAGCAGCAATCCCAATGTATTTTATATTTGGTATAACTGCATGGGTATAAAACCTTCGGCAAGCCGAAGGTAGCATTGCTTTCTTGTTTTACTTTTTGTTAAAAACAACCGGTGTTTTCTACTTAAATTTATTTTTAAACCGAAGTTCGGACAGCAGTCCGTTCACGACGCGTGTGCATGCTCATTGAATTAGTCAAACTAATTTTAGATTTTTTTGTGCATTGGTACTGCCTCTTTTGGAGCATTTGTTTTTACCTATCACTTTTCGGTAAGCGACGTAGTTGTTAGTGGCTCACCGCTATTTCTCTCTCTACTTACCTCTCCTAATTCTTTGAGCATGCCTAAGCAGCTCTCACGCTTTGCCGCTCTCCCACTGTTCTTTCTTATTATTTGTGCTCTCTCTGCTCTCTGCCTTTTACACGCGTTAATTTCTTTCTCTCGCGCTCATCCCTTTTCTTGTTTTTGTTTGTTTTCTTTTTTGGCTGATTTTATTTCTATAGTTGGTGTCCCCTATAATGGAAGTTTTAATTTGCTTCAAGAAATCCTGCTTTAAGCAGGTGACTGCCGCCCAGGCAAGCATCTCGTGTTGGCTATGCTACAACGTAGTACACGCGAAGTGTGTTGGATTTACTGGCCCGACGGCTGATGCCGTAGCCAAGCGCACTGGGTTGCGTTATTGCTGCGATGTGTGTAGGGAGGTGGAGAACGAGGTGTTCGTTTATGCGTCAAACTAAGACTGGATTCAGGGAATTGTTTGTAACTTTACGCAAACTTTCCGACCAGTTCTCAGCGCTTGATTCATCTTTCAACAACCTTAAGTTATTAAATGAATCACCAAAGCGCAAAAAATCCACATGAAATGAGAAGTCTTTAGTAAGCGCCACCCAGCTCCCTCGAATTGACCAGCCAGGCACGCCAGTGACCCAGCCGTTGATGTCGTTCACCAATTCCCCAATGGTAACGAGGTCTGCGGCAGTTAATAGTTTTACCGACGGCGTGTTCAAGTTCTGGTTTACCAGAGGAGAACCTATTCTCTGGAGTTACACCAGAGGTAAAAAGATTTTTGGTGTTCCACATAGGAAACAAATTTTTGTTTCCAGGCTTGCCCCTGACCTCACATCAAATGATGTAACAGCTTATATTCAAGAAAAAATTCAAGCCTTGAATATTTGGACGTTGGACGCTGAATACAATGAATATATTAACAAGTGGTCCAACGACGCCAAGCCGATGCTTATTGCGCTCGGAACCCAGACGAAGTCCACCTCCCGCCTAACCGACCGAGAGGCACCGTCGCATAACGGACGACACGGAAACGCGGTAATAATGCGAATAGACACGCGAGAAGATATTAACGCAATAAGGATAAAGAACGCGGATAGAAGATATTATAGAGCATGCAAATGAAAATAAAGAATTAAAAAGAATATCGAGGAAGATAATATTACTAATTACGTGCTAGATAGAGAAGAATTAAAGACTTCATAGTAGCACTAGAGTTAGTGCCAGCTTTGACGTGTTGAAGTTTATTGTAGTCCGAACAAAATACCCTGAACGGATCGTGCAGTGCATAGTTCGATCTACAATAAGGAAGAGTTGGTAGAAGGTAATAACGAGTAATTCTGCAAGGGACAGAGAAGTGTAGCTTCATTACAAGGGCCTCACTGTCAATGTCACCTTGCATAAGGTTGTTAATAAATTATACCCCTAGGGATGGCAAATTTAATAATAAAAGTCTATTATTATAGGAAGGCAGTCTTAAATGTTCATCCCAGTTAAGGCCACGTTACGCAAACAGTAAAAAGTTCTTCTGTACGGACACGATGCGTTTTTTATGAATAGTGTACTGGGGACACCATACGCATGAACCATATTCAAGAATCGGCTGAACAAGTGAGATGTAGAGGGTCTTTGTAAGATAAGTATCGTCAAATTCCTTAGACCAACTCTTAATAAAGCCTATGACACCCATGGATTTATTGACCATATTAGAAATATGATTGTAAAACTTCAGTTTTCGGTCCCAACGGACACCCAAATCATCAACTAGGGTGATTCTTTCCTAGACACAACCATAAAGAGAATAAGAGGATATTGTACTGGAATGACATCAGTTTGCATTTAGAGCTGTTCAGGTTAAGAAATTGGCACAACACCACAAATAAAAACTATTTAGGTCGGCTTGTAAGTGTGAGTGACAGTTACTTACAATCCAACTAAGTAATTTTGGTGAAAACCCTAGAAGGTCAAGCTTATGTGCCAGAAGGGAATGATTCACTGAGTCAAAAGCTTTATAAAAATGACATCAGTTTGAAGATTTTCCTAAAATCCTTTTACCACAAAGGATGTCAGCTCAAGCAAATTTGTCGTAGTTGAACGACGTTTAATAAATCCGTGTTGAAATGGCGAAACAACGGATCTACATAAATGTTGCAAGTGAGGAGCTATATATTAAGATTCTCTTGCAAAGTGAACGGACGCGTTTTTTTCTTGCTCTCCGAAGCTTAGTTAAATAATAAAGCAATCGGTGTTTAATAACTCTAAAAAATACTAACATTATCACTTAACCTGCTGATATACATAAATCATACTACGCGAGTGCACTCTTTTAATTTGCCAAACTAATCTTGTTTGCAAAAGAGTTTTTCGCTTTCTGCTTTCAATTTTATTTATTTACGTTTCTATTTTTAGAAACGTTGTTTTTGCTGCTGCAAAATATTTGTTTTACATCGACTTTCGTGAGCGAATTCGACTCTCTCGGGCTCTCACTAACTCTTTCTTTGATCGTTGTTGTTGTGCACTGTAGCACAAGCTCTCTTACCGCGCTCTTCTTATCACAGTTTCTATGTATGCCAAACCTTTCCTCTCTCTCTATTTTTGTTGTGTGCATTTTTTACAGTGGTCACCCCTAATAATGGAAGGAGGAATTGCATGTTTCAAGAAAACCTGCCAAAAGCAGATTACATCTGCTCAGGCAAGTATTTGTTGTTGGATCTGCAACAACGTTGCTCATGCAAAATGTGCGGGCTTCAGTGGCCCAACTGTAGCCAAGCGAAACGGGCTGCACTATTGTTGTGACGCGTGTCGTGAGGTTGAGAACGCTTTTGTATCGTTCAAGCGCCAAACTAGGACGGGATTTAGGGAACTGTTTGGTAGTTTTCGCAAACTTGCCGATCAGTTCTCCGGGCTGGACACTTCATTTAATAGCCTTAAGCTACTAAATGAGTCTCCCAAACGCAATAAATCAGCTCAAAAGGAGCAGCCGTCAACTAGTGCCTATCAGCCTCAGAACGTGACCAACTCAGCACACCAGTGACGTTGCCGCTGCTATCGTTTACTACAGCTGTAGTTACGAGATCAGCAGTACAGAAAAATGTGTCTGTTGAGCCCGTGGAGCTCAGTTCGCCTTTGCCCAATACTCCATCTGCGATTTCTATTCCCGTGAAACCGCAAATACTAATTACCCAACCGATAGTCCCTCAGGCAAGTTCGCCTTTGGGATTATCGGCACAACCTGTTCCCACTGGTCCTATATCTGTGGGACCTAAGCCTGTCACCGGAATTCCACCGAAGAGGCACATATTTGTTTCGAGGCTAGCCCCTGATCTCACATCTTCAGATGTCATGGCTTATATCCAAGCCAAATCTCAATCCCAAGATTTAAAGGTGGAACAATTTAAGTTTGCATATGAAAGGAATATATCATTCTTTAAAATAAGTGTCTCGAACGATTTATTTAACCAAATATGCTCAGCTAACTTCTGGCCTGATTACATTGTGGTTAAAGAATTCGAAGCAAAGAAAAAAAAAGAATCGTCAACCGATTAGACTACCTTTGCCAAACCAGGCAACCACTTTCAAAAATGCAACTTAAAAAATTAAAAAAAATTTGGCCATTAACCTACCAAAACGTAAGGGGCCTGCCTAGCAAGCTACCTACGTTATTCTTAAATACCCTTACGTTTGAATCCCATGTGCTTGTGTTCACTGAGACTTGGTTAAAACCTGAGATTTTATGCTATGAAATTTTTCCAAGCAAGTTCACAACTTATAGATTTGATCGTCATGATCGGCGGGGCAGCGGTGTTCTTATTCCGGTAAATTCTGATATCGCGTTAGAACATCCGGAGATTCAATATGATATTGAATTCATTTGTGTAAAATTACACCTTCCCGGCTTCCAGGTTTTTATAACCTGCTCGTACATCCCACCTTCGTCTGATATTCTTATCTACACTCAACATTTGCTTGCAATAAAGTATGTCTTCAATTTGTTATCTAACAAAGACCACCTCATAGTCCTTGGCGACTTTAACATACCAGAGTGTAGTTGGACACCAAGTGATGAGGCAAATTTCCTGATGCCCTCACAACAACACGATCTTATTGACGGCCTGCATGACATTTCTCTGCTGCAGGTCAACCACGTATATACATAATTCACTAAATCGAACACTCGATTTATGCTTTGTCTCCGATCAGAGTATGGTAACTCTGACTAGAGTCCACCCACTTACCCAACCAGTTGTTTTTGAAACTGGTTTGAACGTATTGGATAAGAAAGTTACGCAGTGTAAGAGAGCACGTTGTTTTCGTAAAGCCGATTTTCATAAAATTAATTTAATTTAATTTCAAATTATGACTGGTCTAATTTCTTTCAATGTAACAATATGGATAAGGCTCTTAACTTTTTTTATAAAACATTAAATAACTTCTTTGACATTTGTGTGCCTTTTTCTTATCCGAGACATTCGAGTAAACCCCCATGGTTTACTTAAAAAGTATTCAGTCTTAAAAATCTAAAGTCTAGACTCTTTAAAAAATATCTTATTTAATCTTATTGTTCGGTATAATTTTGTTGCTCTCAACGCTACATGCTACAAAAATTATTTGACTCGTTGACTCGTTGCGGGATTCAGTTCCGGCAGAATCCCAGACAGTTCTATAATTTTGTTAACATGAAGCGTAAGCCTATCAATCTAAGCTATCGTTTGAAGGTGCAAATGCAAACACTGACCAGGCCATGGCTGATCTGTTTGCAAAGTTCTTTCAAACGACCTACTCAATTTCAACACGCGATGTAATTTCTTATCCTTTCACCATTCCCAGTTCAAATAGCATTTTCGCCCCACAATAAAACGAAAGTTCGATTTTCAGGGATTTATGTTTGATAAAACCAGTATTCTCACCTGGTCCTGACGGAATTCCTAATTGGGTCACTCGATACTGTGCCGATCCTCTATATAAGCTATTGAAACTTCCACCTTTCCTTCCATATGGAAGGAATCTTTCATTTTAACGCTTCACAAGAAGGGCAGCCAGTCTGATGCTTTAAACTATAGAGGTATCTCAAAATTGTCGGCTATTCCAAAACTCTTCGAGAATGTCATAACTCCTCACTTGCAGCATTTCTGTAGATCCGTTATATCTCCTTCTCAGCACGGATTTTTAAAACGTCGTTCCTCCTCGACAAATTTACTTGAGCTAACATCCTTTATAATAAAGGGCTTTCAAAAAAATTTTCAAACTGACGTCATTTATATTGATTTCAGTAAAGCATTTGACTCAGTAAATCACTCCCTTCTTGCACATAAACTAAACATTATTGGTTTCTTACTAAATCATTTATGCTGGCTTATAAGTTATTTGGCCAACATAACACAAAGAGTCTTCTTAAAAAATGTTCCTTCTGACCCTATTCAAGTTACCTCTGGTGTTCCTCAGGGAAGCCATTTAGGTCCCCTTCTTTTAACGCTTTTCATCAATGACCTTTCTTCGGCCATAATTAACACGCGTACTCTTATGTATGCAGATGATGTAAAGCTTTATTTTCAATTTAAAGACGCCTCCTGTCATTCATCCCTTCAGGCCGACCTTAATAGTTTTGATGTGAACAGCACAAAATCCAAGTTGATGACATTCTCTCGTGCCAGTCCTAAGTACGAATCTTACACTTTATGTGGTTGCCCTCTGGAAAGAATTACCTCTGTGGACGACCTTAGAGTACGCCTGGACGCTAAACTCAAGTTCTCCGAGCACATTTCTTCCATAGTAAATAAGGCTATGAGTGTACTCGTATTTATTAAGAGGTGGGCTAGGGAATTCAACGATCCTTATATAAATAAGACCCTTTATACCTCACTTGTGCGTCCTAATCTCGAGTATGGATCATGTGTTTGGTATTCTCAGTTTTCAACCTACAAGGACCGCATTGAATCCGTTCAAAACAAATTTTTGATTTTCGCATTGCGTGGACTAAATTGGGATTTAAACTTAAGACTACCTTCCTATACTAACAGACTTCTTCTACTAAATGCCTATCGGCGTACTATTGTTCGTGTGGTTTTTATTAATAACCTTATTAAAGGCGACATTGACAGTAATGACTTGGTTAGCCGGTTACACTTCTCTGTCCCTTGCCGACTAACGAGAAATTATATTCCACTAACTCTTCCTAGTTGTAGGTTGAACTATGCCTTGCACGAACCGTTCAGGGTATTATCACTAAGCAGAGAACACATAGAGGCGTCAAATAGCGTTAACATGCCTGCTGACGCTATGCCCATTTTCAGATACCATCGGGTCTCGGCTCCCAGTCGGAAGGAGACACGAGTATCAACTCCGAAAACACGACGACATCAATTCAGTCGGACAACGACTGCGGAACGATGAGCACGGGTGTTTTTTGATGCGCTGTGCCGTCGTTTCAATGTATGCGTTATGTATGCACATGATCGCATATGAAAGTATGCGTAGCTGGTGAAGTTTGGCAATTGCATGGCCCAGCACCAAGTCCATTTTTCTCTTTCAGAGTCGAAGCCTACAGACCGACAATGCGATCGCATGTGTGTGAGTGTGTCTGTGTTTGTTCTTTGTTTTGTTGTTGTCAAAGAAACAGCTGGCATGCGCCCATTCATCCCTTTGTTTTGATTTTTTATCTGTAATCTTTTTTTTGATTTTATGATATGCTCATTTTTTACTTTTAATATAAATTATCTAAGTGAGCTAGACTAATTTTTTAATATAGAAAAAATTTCGTTAACATCGATTTTAAAAGAAGATAGAGCATAATGCAAAAATAAAGAAAAAGAACAGAAAAAACAAAAAAAAATGTATCCACGTGAGGACTTGAACCACGGACCTCAAAAAAACTTGCAATCTGCAACTATAACCGCTCTGCCATTGGCGCATTCTGAATTGGGTCGGCAAAGTCGCATTGTGAGACCATTCAGCTTGTCGTACAAGACAAAAACAAATTATTATTGTATCGTCCCGTCCGTCGTGCGTGTAGACAATACCAACTCACTCCCCCTAAAATTCTGTTTAATTAAAATACTTAACTTAAAATGTTTGAAATGCTTGAAAAAAAAGCTAGTACCCCAAAAACCCAATAACATCGCGTAGGATTCGAACTCGCACCCTTTCCTCTCGACAGTCAACGATCACATCCACTCAGCCACCAAAGTCTATTACGCAAATGCCAAAAAATTGTAAATATGAACACACTCACACACATGCGATCGCATTGTCGGTCTGTAGGCTTCGACTCTGAAAGAGAAAAATGGACTTGGTGCTGGGCCATGCAATTGCCAAACTTCACCAGCTACGCATACTTTCATATGCGATCATGTGCATACATAACGCATACATTGAAACGACGGCACAGCGCATCAAAAAACACCCGTGCTCATCGTTCCGCAGTCGTTGTCCGACTGAATTGATGTCGTCGTGTTTTCGGAGTTGATACTTGTGTCTCCTTCCGACTGGGAGCCGAGACCCGATGGTATCTGAAAATGGGCATAGCGTCAGCAGGCATGTTAACGCTATTTGACGCCTCTATGTGTTCTCTGCTTAGTGGTATTATGTTCGGACTACAACAAATACTACTTTATTATATCTAACAGCCAATCGACTAATAACCTTAAACTTTCACTACTTTCTCACCTAGCTAGAAGTTAGCGATCTAGCGACCTTCCTATTCGATAATTCCGCTCATCGGGCGTTACGAGCGCTTTAATCCATTAACACACTACTTTTGATCTGATTAGGTTTTCTGGGTTTCCCCAATCCTTTGCAACAAATTGTGACGCCGCATAAAGAGCGTCCCATTTTTATTGATATTTATTTTTTTAAGTTTTCTCATTTTGTTAAATAAACCTTAAAGTTAATTATACCCCATAGTTTTATTAAGTAAGTGGTAGCAGAGACATAGGCAACGGTATAGGCAGAGACATAGGCAAAGACATAGACAGAGACATAGGCAAAGACATAGACAGAGACATAGGCAGAGGCATAGGCTAAGTCAAGCACGCAGGGTACCAGGCTTGAGCAAACGCCCGTTGTCCGGCGCCCATGCACACAAGCAACGGCGCCTTGACAAATTTTGCAGCGCGTGTGTAAGCGTCTTGACGAATTTCGGGCAGAGCGTGTGTAACGGCGTCCTGAAATTTCCAAAAGCAAAGCGAAGCGAGCAGAGGCAGACGAGCAAAGCGTAGCGAGTAGAGGCAGCCGAGCAGCGCGAAGCGAGCAGAGGTATGCAGGCAGCACGAAGCAGACGAAGTTGTGGACGCAGCAGAACACACGAACGGAACGATGCAGGCGACAAGTCGCGAGCCGAACTAGGCGAAGCTACAAGTCGCGCGCCGATCTTGGCACGCAGCTCCCTGCGACAAGTTCGCGAGCAAAGCCAAGCGAGCCAAGCGACACGAGCCGAAGTATGATCGGCCCAGCATAACCAGCAACCGCGGGCAGCGCCGCCCAGGCAGCGACCTCGGGCAGCGCCGGACAAGCAGCAGACGAGAAGCGTCGAAATGGTAGCTGCAAAATTAGGTCATAGGACAGAAGTTTAAGGCGAGTGAAACAGGCCAAACGCGAGCACTCCTGAAAATAAAAAGTGAAAAGTAAAAATATATATAGTGAAAATTTAGAAGAATTCAATGCAAACGAGATCGAGGTAAGCGGTGCTAAATAAGAAAGTGAAAGATAAAAGAAGTAACGTATGGTGCGAGGTAGGCAGGGACACGGAAAGACAGAGACATAGGCATGAAAAAAAGCCCGTTAGGGAACAAGCTTAGGCGACGATACCCGTAGTCACGAGCGTTCCCCCACGACCTGCTGCCGACCAGGTGCGCAGCGAAAACGCGGTCAAAATGCCAGGCACGGGGAATTACCCTTATACGCGGTTCACGAGTACACATGGAAGACGTGGACCACGTGTGCGCGTGAAGAGGGTATGTTCACTGTACCCAACAATAGTCTCAGCTTCTCCTAATTTGCCATTGATCCCTCCCCTCTCTTTCTAAAAGCCTTAGTGGTCCTAGTTATTTATAAATTTTCTGTAAAGACCCTGGCTAGACTGAGATTTGTACCCTAGCCTGAGAAAACATCCTTACAGATGGCGCCCGAGCAGGGACTACTAAGACTAGACATTTAGACAGAGAAACTTTAACATTTTTTAAAGTGGATTAAAGACCCACAGAGGAAAATTCGCAGGTTATGTTAGGCAAGCACAGAAAACAGCAGTGCCCGGCATCGAGTATAGCATGGTTTTGAATAGGGTATAACGGTAAGCATAGGTAACGTAGATTTTTAAAAGTCTGTAGGACAGATTGTACACGTGTTTTCTGGAAATACTAGAACGAGGCGTGCATAGGGAACATAGTTTGTTTTTCCTGAGTTAGTAGAACAGACTGGGTGGCCTAGGCCTTATATGTACAGAGTAAAGTTTCTGACCGTGGACAACTTGGTGTCCACCAGAGCGATCTCTGGATTTCCCATACAAGTGCAAGTTGATGCACAGCCTCCTCGCGGCGTCACCTGGGTAGCTATGCTAGCATCCGCTAGGTAGTGAGCTAATGTGTACAGCGCGTCATCCGGACGCTAAACGGTTGTACGCAGGGCTTGGGACCCGCTACGTAAAATAATACAACCAATGAAAACCAAAACATCAGCCTTGGATGAGATACCCCTACATTTTGACGACCACGGAACGAAAAAGGACTATGATTTAAGGATATGCCCCTGGAATGTCCGGACCCTTAATAGGGAAGGTGCCACTATCCAGCTGGCGGAAACCCTCAAGTCAGTCAAGGCTGACATTACTGCCATACAGGAAATGAGATGGACAGTACAAGGTTGCTTCAAAGCAGTATCCTGTGCCATCTACTACAGCTGCCATGCGGAGAGGGGCGAATTCGGATGCGGATTTGTAGTTAGCAGTAGACTTCGCCACCATGTCTCTAGATTCACTCCTGTGAGTGAAAGGCTAGCTACAATCCGTATCAAGGCTAAATTCTTCAACATCAGCCTAATTTGTGCGCACGCCCCGACGGAAGAAAAGGATGATGCCGTTAAGGATGCGTTCTACACGAGACTCGAGGACGCATATGACCGTTGCCCAGCCCACGACGTGAAGATTATCCTCGGGGACTTCAACGCGAAGGTTGGTCGGGAACGTATCTTTGGCCCCACCGTCGGACAGTTCAGCCTCCATGAGACCGCCTCGAACAACGGTCTCAGGCTGATTGACTTCGCCGCGGCGCGAAACATGGTAGTAAGTAGCACCAGATTCCGGCATCTCGATATCCACAAGGCCACATGGCGGTCCCCTGATCAAAAAACGAAAAACCAAATTGATCACGTTGTGATTGACGGAAGGCATGCCTCAAATGTGCTGGACGTTCGTACGTTTCGAGGAGTGAACATTGACTCCGACCACTATCTTGTTGCAGCCAAGATACGCATGCGACTCTGCAATGCAAAAAACGTACACCCCAGCACACAGCGAAAGCTGGACGTCGCTAAGCTGCGATCACAACGGGCAGCCGAAGCCTTCTCCACTCACCTCTCGGGATTGCTCCGCCAGCCTGAATCTTTACCCGAAGACGCAGACGGATACTGGACACACATATCCCACTCCATGCGCACCGCCGCAGTTGAAACCATTGGGTTCAAGAGATTGACACCACGAAACCAATGGTACGACGAGGAGTGTCCCAATGCACACGCTGCGAAGAACGCGGCCTATAGAAAAACGCTTCAGACCGCCGCAACGCGAGACAGTTATCGAAAGAAGAGGAGGGAAGAGAAGCGTCTTTTCAGACGGAAGAAACGGGAGCAGGAAAGACGCGAGTGTGAGGAAATCGAGATGTCTCGAGGCATGAACGATGCCCGGAAATTCTACCAACGGGTCAATCGCATGACCCAAGGTTTTAAAACCGGTGCACTGAATTGCCGAGATGGGGATGAACACCTGGTTACGGATACGCAGGATAAGTTGCGAATATGGAGAGAGCACTTCGCCAAGTTGCTCAATGGCAACAACATCGCTGGAGAAGACACACTGACGACACCAATCAGCGACAACGTGAATATTCCACAACCTAGCCATGACGAGGTCCGAGACGCAATAATGCGACTCAAAACAACAAAGCAGCTGGAGCGGATAGCTTACCTGCGGAATTGTTTAAGGCCGGCGTCAGCGAGCTGATATGGTGCATGCATCAGCTCCTTTGCAAAATATGGCTAAGAGAAGGCATGCCCAACGATTGGAATCTCAGTGTCCTTTGTCCTGTCCTTAAGAAGGGTGACCCGACGATTTGTGCCAATTACCGGGGAATCAGTCTCATCGCCATCTCATACAAGGTCCTAGCAAGCGTAATCTGCGAAAGACTAAAGCCGTATGCCAACACACTGATTGGACCTTATCATTGTGGCTTTAGACCTGGTAAATACACCATAGACCAGATCTTTGCATTACGCCAAATCCTGGAAAAGACCCACGAGAAACAGGTCGACACACACCATCTCTTTGTCGACTATAAGGCTGCTTTCGATAGCCCGATAAGAGATCGCCTATTTGCCACCATGTCTGAGTTCGGTATACTTGCGAAGCTGATTCGGCTGTGCAGAATGACGTTGAGCAGCACTACAAGCTCCGTCAAGGTAGGAAAAAACCTCTCCGAACCTTTCAATACCGTGCGAGGTTTCAGACAAGGCGATCCCCTATCGTGCAACCTCTTCAACCTGGTGATGGAAGGGGTGCTGCGAAATGCACATCGAAATGGCACTATTTTTTATAAAAGTGTCCAACTACTTGCATACGCCGATGATATCGACATCATTGGACGTTGCAAGCGAGATGTTACAGCAGCATTTTCCGCGATCGAAAAGGAGTAGCAAAAGTGGGTTTGGAGGTAAACGAGGGTAAAACCAAGTATATGCTGTCCAGTAGTAGGGAATCCCAGCGCCTAGGATCCCAAGTAGATGCTGGCAGCTATACCTTTGAAGTTGTCAAGGATTTTATATACCTTGGTACCGCCGTCAACTCAAGCAACAACATCAGCATGGAGATCAAGCGGAGAATCACATCTGCCAACAGGTGTTACTATGGGCTCAGTAAGCAGATGTGTAGCAGAGCTCTCTCTCGACCGACAAAACTGACACTCTACAAGACGCTCATCCTACCCGTGCTCTTATATGGCGCAGAAGCATGGGTACTATCACAAACGGATGCAGCAGCACTTGGAGTGTTCGAGAGAAAGATTCTCCGTAAGATCTTTGGTCCTGTTCGCACCGGGAACGACTTTCGCATTCGAATGAACCACGAACTGTTTGAGCTCTACGGCGACATTGACGTAGTCCGGCGCATTACAATACAACGTATGCGCTGGCTCGGGCATGTTGTGCGTATGGACGAAGAAGCTCCAGTAAAAAAGGTGTTCGAGACGACGTTGGACGGCGAAGGGGACGACCACAGCTCCGATGGATGGACCAAGTGGAGGAGGACCTGGCTACGCTTGGTGTAACCAATTGGAGGAGGCGCGCAAGGATCAGAGGCTGCTGGCGCGAGACGCTGAGGTCGGCCGTAACCCGATGACGGGTTGAAATGGCCACTCAAGAAGAAGAAGAAGAAGTAGTACAGACTGTACGCCTGGTTTCGACTACTGCGCACGCGGGCGCTTGCGCAAACTTAACCTTACTATTTTTTCCACTGCTTAACCTTTTTTCCTTGCGCCGGCGCAACCTGATTGGTGACACCACCCAGACCGGGACCTATAAGACTCGGTGAGAATACCGAGAATGGCAGTCGAGATCGAGCACACAAGCAAGAAACATCGAGTATAAGTTGCGACAATTTAATAAACGGGCATAAACTCTTCCTTCTTCAAAACGTGTTGAGGAACCTTTGCCAACAAGAAAACATTTTTGCTATTGTTTCGGTAAATTTTCGTATGCGACGGCAAAAGTGAAAAGATTATTTCTCCGTACGGTAATAGTCTGCAGTGAAATTAAAGTGAAATAAAATAATAGTCAAACATGGGAACGCATCGGATCGCTTTTCGCCGCAAGACCGAACTATTCGCGATTTTTAAGAAGTTTAGCCAGGACACCAGTGGTACCGTAGAGGGAATGCGTATTCGCCTGGTGGCTTTCATCAACCAGGGCGAACCATCAAAGGAGCAGCTGCAACGTTTATTAGACCTGGAAGCCAGCCTGGGTAACGCGCCCACCCCGGACGCTAGAGAAGCTCGGTCACGAGGACCATCACCAGTCTGCAGAGACCCGATCGTCGACGAGGTATTACCAATCCCGGTAATGGACAATCGCCGCGCAACCAGCCCCGCCACAATGAACCCGGCACCCGCTCTCATGCCGGCGCTAAAAGTACCTGCCGTGAGTGATGTTAAAGGATATGGACCAAGACGGATGGAGCCGAACGAACTGGCAGACCGAATCCACCGATGGGGCGTATCATTTGGTGAAGAAGGAGCGGACCCATGGCGTTCGAGATCTAGAGAAGGCAGCGATGTACCAAATCAACGCGGTTACCACAAGCAATCGCGAACACGGTGTTCGGCCGAGCTGAAGACTAATTCAGAGTAAACAAGCTCTACCAGGTAACATGGGAGGAGTTCAAGCAGGAATTTATGGACTCTTTCTTACCATCGCGTTTTTTTCAACGGCTCGAGGACGAGATCCAGAGTAGGGTACAACGACCGGGCGAACCATTTCGGGATTACACTCTAGGGTTGAGGACGATGATGCAACGTGCCGGATACAACAGGGAACAAGAGTTAGAGAGGATCTACGACAATTTGCTGCCGGAATACCAACTGTTCACACGAAGCCACGAATTCGACACCCTGGCACAGCTGAATAACGCTGGTGATGACCTACGAGACGACTAAGGAGTTACAGCGAGACCGAGGAACAGGACAAAAGGAGCAAAAAGGGAAAAACCGAGGCTCGCCCTTACTCCGACCACGAACGAGGTGGTAGCAAATCCAGCGTTACCCGGAACTGTTGCAGCGATACCACCCAGCGGAAAAGGGAGCAGCGGACAACGCCTGTGCTACAATTGCGGCCAGCCCGGACATATATTCTGCTGGGATTGTGGACGACGCAACGTACGCACGGTGGACTGTTGCCGCAGAGTCGGGAAATGCTGCGCGTCTTCAACCAATGGGCACGTTTTGGAGACGCCACCTCAAAGTTCCCAAAAATAACACCGCTGAGATGCAGCAACGGCCGTATCATCGCGCATGTCAAGTTCGAGGAGACAGCGACGGATGCCACGATTGTCACCGGAGCCACACGCAGTTTTATAAGCGAGCGGATGGCTACCCGGTTGAGGACACCAGACAACGAACGAGCAGCATTGATCAGGATTACACTGGCGGACGGATCTACCAGGGACGTGACACGAGCCTTGCGGGTGAGGATACAACTCGGACAGAAGGAGACCACCGTGCCAATGTTGGTATTACCTGTCATTCTGGACGACGTGATCCTGGGGATGGACTTCCTGTGCGGCATCGAAGGGAGCCTTGATTGTGGGTAAGCGCGGTTGCACTTGCGAAACAGATTAGAGGCAGCAACCACCGGGTTGCACCACAGCACTACGGAATAACCCATTCAGGCGACCCAAGACAGGAAACGAAGCACATGGACAAGGCGCAGAGGACCACATAACCAAGGCACGAGACGAGACTCACGGACCAGGCACAGAGAAACAACCAATCAGGACAGGAAGCAAAGTACACAGACAAGGCACAGAGGAACCACACAGGGCACAGGACGAGTCTACCCAGCAGAGCGGAACGGACCATACTTCAAAACGAGGCGGAGTAGAGGACCGAACCACCAGGGCAGGACACGAGCAAGCAGCAGAGAAACAACAGAGAGCACAGAAGGAGTTTAACCAGCAGGGAGGAACGGACCATACTCCAAAACGAGGCGGAGTAGAGGATCGAACCACCTAAGGAGCCCAGACTAAGCGGCGACGCCGTAAGACAAGGCGAGTTGAGAGGCGTCGAGACACGGGAGACAGAAGCAGAGACGGACGAAGAACAGGTGGAGGCCTTTCTACAGTCGGAGCTGGCGAAATTCGACAGTTTGGTGGGGGTGTCAACCATTGCGGAGCACACCATCACGATGCGGGATGAGTATCCAATAAAGCAGCGATACTACCCTAAAAACCCGGCCATGCAGAAGATCATCAACGAGCAAGTTGATGAACTTCTGCGAGATGGTAGGATCGAGCCTTCCAGGAGCCCATACAATGCACCCATTGTACTGGTGGGTAAAAAGACGGGAGAAATGAGGATGTGCGTGAATTATCGCCAACTCAATGCGAAATCCATCCCCAACGCTTACCCATTACCACAGATCAACCACATCTTTGCAAAATTTAAGGATGCGAAGTACATTTCCACGTTGGATTTGAAGAGCGGGTATTGGCAGATACCTATTGCCCGGAGCAGCAGAGAATACACCACGTTCACGGTACCTGGCAGAGGTGTCTTCCACTGGAAGGTGATGCCATTTGGATTACACTCGGCCCCGGCGACATTTCAGCGAGCATTGGACGGTGATATTATCGTGGTGGAACGTTCTCTACAAGAGCCCTTAGACAACCTTCGAGAGGTGTTTCGGAGACTTCGGAAAGTGAACTTGCGCCTGAATAAGGCCAAGTGCAGTTTTTTCCAGAAGACCACCATTTACCTGGGGCACCAGGTAAGCGACGGCGGAATCCACACCGATCCAAGCAAGATCGCCGCGATCAAGAAGCTGCAGCCACCAACTACAGTTAAGGAGCTACGGAGGTGTCTAGGCATCGCTTCCTGGTACCGGCTGTTTGTACCCAACTTTGCCACGTTAGTGCAACCTATGTCGGCATTACTGAAGAAGAGTCGGCGGTGGATCTGGAGTGAGGAGCAGCAACGAGCGTTCGAAGCATTGAAGACCAGTCTCACGGAAGCACCAGTGTTAGCCTGTCCGGACTTTTGCGAGCGGTTCACCCTACAAACGGATGCGAGTGACAATGGACTGGGAGCGGTCCTGACACAGCAGATCCAGGGAACCGAACGGGTTATCGCGTACGCGATCCGGCGGTTTTCGAGAGTCGGTACTCAACGACGGAAAAGGAATGCTTGGCCATTGTATGGGCCATTAGGAAGTTGCGGTGTTATCTGGGGGTGCGTGGATAGCCCGGATGTTGGAGCTGATCGACAAGGAGCCAGAAAAGTACCCGGATTACCAGAGGAAGAACGAGCAGTTATATCGACGAGAAGGATTTCGACCGGAGGACGAGGATTTCACGCCATGGAAGTTATGAGTACCGAAGTCATTACGCCAGCGAGTATTGCACGATCAGCCGACCAGAGGACATCAGGGAGTGCGGAAGACCCTGAAGCGGATCCGTCAGTGATACTACTGGCCAGGCCTGATTCGGGAAACCGCACGTAACGTAAGGAAATGCGAGACATGCCAGAAGTTCAAAATCAGCCAGCAGAGACCTTCCGGACGGATGCACACACGACAGGTATACGCGCCATTTGACTTACTCTGTGCGGACTTCGTAGGACCACTCCCACGCTCCACACATGGGAATACCATGCTATTGGTATTCTTTGACGCCTTTTCAGAGTGGGTGGCGTTGGTGCCCTTACGCAAGGCCACAACGGTACACCTGATGCGCTCGTTCCGGGAACGAGTTTTGGCCAGGCCTCAAGACGGTGGCCGAGAATGCACAACAAGCCAGCGAGGATCAAGGACGGTACTACAACTTACGCCGTCAATACTGGAAGCCAGCCGTCGGGGATCTGGTTTTGATGCGGCAACACCACCTGTCGAAGGCAGTCGACCGATTCGCCCCCAAGCTCGCACCTCGGTACGACGGACCTTACCGAGTCAGCAGTTACGTGTCGCCCACGATTCTACGCATTCAAGATATCAAGACGAAGCAACGTCGTAACGCAGGACTGAACGACCTGAAGGCATACCACGAGGAGGACACGACCAGCGGAGGTCACCAGGTATCTGGGGGCAAGGGGATATTTGGAGGGTACCCACGTTTGACCACCGTTTACCCCGCCAAGTGGTCGAAAGAGTGCAGGGCCACTGGGAGCGACACCCCCGCAACCCGGCGTCATTGCTGGGGGACGGAGACGGCGCACGGTTCCGAGCGCGCATCAACGCCCGAGGAACGGGGACCATCACCGAACGTGGCCAATGAAAGAAACGGCGGATTTTCTTTTCTTCATTTTTATACCCTTGCAGAGGGTATATTAATTTTAGCCAGAAGTTTGCAACGCACCTTAGGAGACATCTCCGACCCTATAAAGTATATATATTCTGAATCAGCATCACCAGAGGAGTCGAAAAATGGATGTCCGTCTGTCCGTCCGTCCGTCCGTCTGTTGCAACGCAAACTAGTCTCTCAGTTTTTGAGCTATCTTCATGAAACTTGGCACACAAGCTTCTTATTGCTGTAGGCTGTAAATAAGTCGGAACGAGCCAGATCGGACCGATATATCGTATAGCTGTCATAGAAGCTATCGGCCGATTTTTGTTGTTTTTCAAGATATTGCAACAAGATTTGGCAAATCTTATTCTTATTAAGTTCTTAATGTGCTGTCAAAATTGTAATCGGACCACTATAACATATATCTGCCAGAGAAACAATCGGCTGAAATCAGGGTTTTTGTATGCAAACCTGTTTTGTTTTTGGAAATACCGCACATTATCAATACCTTTTAATGTTATACAGTAACCCGCCCTTTGTTTTTCCATTTAAATATCTCAGACGTTTATATTCTATAGCTGTTATAGGAACAATCAGTCAGTCCGTCTGTCTGTTGCAACGCAAATTAGTCCCCCAGTTATTGAGCTATCATCATTAAACTTTGCTCACAAGCTTTTTATTTCTGCCCTCTTTAAATACGTCGGAACGGGCCAGATCGGACTGATATATCGTATAGCTGTTATGGAGCCTATCGGCCGATTTTCGTTATACTTCAAGATATAGCTATCAGGCTTACCACATCTTTTATAACTTATAACGATCAACGATCGGCCTAATGAAGGTTCTTGTTGCAATTTTATGGAAATCTGAGTACTATTACATGTAGCTGTTAAACAAAAAATCATATAGCTGTTATTCAAACGCATTTTTGAATGAGAACTTTCCAAATTTAGATTTTATGACCAACAGATCCTTTACAACACAAAGACATTCGACCAAATGCTGTTTCTAAGAATGGTATACTGATATATGCAAAACAAAATATATCGGAAAACATAACATTATTATATGAAACAGTTACAGTTGATAATGTAAGAAATATATACCAGTCCATAACATTTAAATACTTGCATACAATATTCATAGTTGTTTATAGGAATCCAGCTTTTCCTATTACAAGGTTTCGAAATGAAATCAGAAATGATGTTGAAAGGCTAACGTCAGCTGAAAATAATACAAAATTGGTAATATTAGGAGATTTTAACATTTGCCGATCAACAACCACTGATCAGCTCGAGTCTACTTTAAATAATAACAACAAAATGTGCCAACAACAAAACATTTAACTCAAATTGATTGGATATTTTGTGATAACACAGTAAGCGGTGCTGCCGCAATCACTTATCAAACTCCATATAGTCACCATGGCGGCGTGTTACTTAGCTATAATCACTAATTAAATAATTTATTTTTAAATATTTAGTTAATTAATTTATTTTATTATTGAAAATAAAGAATATGTGTGCAATGTTGTTTAAGGTATTGTAAATATTCCTCCTCGAGGATTGCGACCTTGTTGTGGTTAGTATTCGAAATTATAAGAGGATGATATAATCGGTGTACTGTTATAAGTGTTCAATAAATACCACAGAAACCAGCAGCAATCCAAATATATTTTATATTTGTATAACTGCAAGGGTATGAAACCTTCGGCAAGCCGAAGGTAGCCTTGCTTTCTTGTTTTACTTTTTATCTCAAACCCCGGGGAGGGAAGGGGGAAGCGCGTCCCATTTTTATTGTTATTTATTTGTATAAGTTTTCTCATTTTGTTAAATAAACCTTAAAGTTTATTATTCCCCATAGTTTTCTTAAGTAAGTGGTAGCAGAGACATAGGCAAAGGTATAGGCAGAGACATAGGCAAAGACATAGACAGAGACATAGCCAGAACCAATGCAAACGAGATCGAGGTAAGCGGTGCTAAATAAGAAAGTGAAAGATAAAAGAAGCAACGTATGGTGCGAGGTAGCCAGGGACACGGAAAGACAGAGACGCAGGCATGCAAAAAAGCCCGTTAGGGAACTAGCGTAGGGTAGTCAAGTGAATATTTGTAATAGAAATAAGAAAAATTTTGAAGAAAAGAAATAATAAAACAATGCATAAGCGTTTTTAACTTAACTCGCGGTCCATATTTAGTGATCTATTGGTTACCTTTTCTTTCGTACGTGTTAGCAGGAATTTCGCGTGTGCGCCCGCATGGGTCTGTGCTGTACTGTGAGGGATCGCTAGTTGGAAGGCGAATACACGAATACACCACGGGTTGTGGTGTGGTGCAATACACCACTGAGCGACTTGTGGTAGCACAGGCAAGGGTATTCGCGGCCACGGGCGTTCCATAACGGCGAACGGCCAGTCGCGTGCCGAATCATGAGTGAACGATAGTTGACGCGGGGGTTACAATAGCGTGCCTTCACAAGTGCGGCGTGGTGGAATACACCACTGAGTGATTTGTGGGAGTGCAGGCGACGGTACCCGTAGTCACGAGCGTTCCCCCACGACCTGCAGCCGACCAGGTGCGCAGCGAAAACGTGGTCAGGGTGCCAGGCACGGGGAAATACCCTTATACGCGGTTCACGAGTACACGTGGAAGACGTGGACCACGTGTGCTCGTGAAGAGGGTATGTTCGCTGTGCCCGACAATAGTCTCAGCTTTTCCTAATTTGCCATTGATCCCGCCCCTCTCTTTCTAAACGTCTTAGTGGTCCTAGTTATTTATAAATTTTGCTGTAAAGACCCAGGCTAGACTGAGATTTGTACCCTAGCCTGAGAAAACATCCTTACAAAATGTTGGATTAACTAAAATTATCTTTTTATTCCCAGATGAAATATATAATTAAATGATTAAATAATAATAAAATAATTTTAAAAAAATTGTTAAATAATATCCTTTTTTCAACTTATATTTTTAATTTAAATTTATATTTGTAATTTTATTTTATTTTAGTCTTTAAGTCGACAGCTATTAGTTGACGTTAAATAAATAAATAACATTAACTCGAAAAATTTAGGTATAGCCGACAATTTAGAGATACCTCTATAATTGCATGCTTCTTTCAGGGAATTATAAAAGATTCCTTCCAAATGGAGGGCAATAGTTAGTTTTCTAAGAATAGCAAAAATAGTTTAAGAAATGGCTTACTTAAGGAGTTGGCACAAAACCGAAGTATACAAGCGGGAACACCATCAGGGCCTGGTGAAAAAACTGGCTTAACTAAATTTAGATCCTTGACAAGGGAGCTTTCGTTTAGAAAGGGGGGGAAGATACCATTCGAACTTGGAATGTTGTAAGAATAAAAGTTAGTATTATCTGTAAAAGGGGAATAAGTCGTTTGAAAAAACTTTGCAAACGGATCGGCCATGGTTTGGTCGGTATTTCCACTAGCATTTTCAAATGTTAATTTAGCAGGAAATGCGGAAGACTTCCGCTTCGTGTTAACAAAACTATAAAACTGTTTGGAGTTCTGAATGAACTGAACCTTACAACGAGTTAAGAAGTTCTTATAACATTTCGCGTTTAAGACTGTAAAGTCTGACCGCGCGCTTAAGTAGCGTGAAAAGGCTAAGGGCGAAATTTAAATTTTTTATAGGGATTGACTTAAAATTTTTTAACCGTGACAACTCTCTTGTAAGCCATGGAGGCTTACTCGAGGATGATGGATAAAAGCACGGCACACAAATGGCAAAAAATTAGTAAATTGTTTTATAAAATATATTGGTCGCTACTGATATACCGGTAGTCGCATACATAGCTGAGAATCAGACGCTCATACAGACGGACAGACAGACAGACGGACAAACGGACAGACAGACATGGCTAGATCGACTCGGCTAGTGATCCTGAGCAAGAATATATATACTTTATGGGGTCGCAGATGTCTCCTTCTGCCTGTTACGTACATTCCGACAAACCTAATTGACCATGTATTTTTTTAAAATCCATGGCCTAAAAATCGAACATGCTCTTTAACTCTTTCATATCAAAATGTTGAGGTCTTTGTACTAAACTTGCAACCTTATATATAAACAGTATTTCTTTTTCTTCTCAAATTGTTGTGTTTACTGAGACTTGGTTAAAACCGGATATCCTTAACTCCGAAATGTTTCCAAGCCTACAGATGTGATCGACCTGACCGACGTGGTGGTGGAGTCCTTATTGAAGTCAATTCCACCATCAATTCGGAACTTTTACAACCGAAGATTCAATCTGGTATTGAATTCCTCTGTGTAAAATTACACTTTCCCGGTTTTTTACATTATATAACCTGTTCCTGTATCTGCCTATTTGCAACATTTGTCTGCAATAAAGCGTATTTTTATCTGTTATCAGACAGAGATCACCTTTCAGTCCTTGGGGACTTTAATATCCCAGATTGTACAACAAGTGTTAATTGACAACAAGTGTTAATTGACCTGTTTGATATGTCATTGTCGCAGGTTAATCATATCTTACACAGATCGTTAGACTTATGCTTTGTCTCCGATCCATCTAGAGTGAATTTAGTCAAGACTCAACCACTTTCTTTTCCGGAAGATCCTTACCACCCTACTCTTGAAGTTTCTTTCGATTTTGGTGCATGTATGTACAAACATGAAAAACTGTGTAAGCGTGTACGCTACTTTAGAAAATCAGATTTAAACTTATTAAACTTCTGATTTCCCAATTTGATTGGTCGGAATTGTATGCGACTACCGGTATATCAGTACCGACCAATATATTTTATAAAACAATTTACTAATTTTATGACATTTGTGTGCCGTTACCAAACTTATCACATTGATTTTCATCAATTAATATACAATGCCTGTAAACTGTCATCTGAATCGAACTACTTCAACATATAGCTGTCATGGGAACAATCTGACAAAGAAGGGCTTTGAATCAAAAACTATATTTTTATACCCTTCGACCATTGAAAATGGTCAAAAAAAGGTTTACTAACCTTGTAAAATGTATGTAACAGGCATAGGGAGGCGTGGCAGACCCCATAATGTACATATATTCTTGCTCAGGATCACTAGCCGAGTCGATCTAGCCATGTCTGTCTGTCCGTTTGTCCGTCTGTCTGTCTGTCCGTCTGTATGAGCGTCTGATTCTCAGCTATGCATGCGACTACCGGTATGTCAGTACCGACCAATATATTTTATAAAACAATTTACTAATTTTATGACATTTGTGTGCCGTGCTTTTATCCATCATCCTCGAGTAAGCCTCCATGGTTTACAAGAGAGTTGTCACGGTTAAAAAATTTTAAGTCAATCCCTATAAAAAATTTAAATTTCGCCCTTAGCCTTTTCACGCTACTTAAGTGCGGTCAGACTTTACAGTCTTAAATGCGAAATGTTATAAGAACTTCTCAACTCGTTGTTAGGTTCAGTTCATTCAGAACTCCAAACAGTTTTATAGTTTTGTTAACACGAAGCGGAAGTCTTCCGCATTTTCTCCTAAATTAACGTTTGCGCTAGTGCAAATACCGACCAAACCATGGCCGATCCGTTTGCAAAGTTTTTTCAAATTACTTCCAAGTTGGAATGGTATCTTCTCCCCCTTTCTAACCGAAAGCTCCCTTGTCAAGGATCTATATTTAGTTAAGCCAGTTTTTTCACCAGGCCCTGACGGTGTTCCCGCTTCTATAATTCGGTTCTGTGCCAACTCCTTAAGTAAGTCATTGCTCAAACTATTTTCGCTGTCCTTAGAAAATTAACTCTTTCCCTTCATTTGGAAGGAATCTTTTATAATTCCCCTGTTGAAAAAGGGTAGCAAGTCTGAAGCAAGCAATTATTGCAATATCGTTGAACTGGCAAAAGAACCCCCCACAGGTTGTTTTTGCTAGCTATAAAGATAATCCACATAGTGGCGAGCTCAGCAGGACTCGAAGCCTATGTTCCGCGAAAGAACAGGTTGGACTATAGCAATTTTGCGCCCAAAACGTGGGGCAATGGAAGTTTGAAAATAAACGCTTGATGCCTTAAAAGGTGTCAATATAAATATGGAGAAATGCGTTACAGATAAATCAAACTGAATGCCCGAATAAGTTGAATAAAAGGTTTCTTCTCATTTCTTTACAAGCGGGTCTAGGACAGTCATAAAGAGTTTTTAGGAAATTACTATTAGGAGAATTTGAAATATTTACCAAAAGACCCTTCAACTTGTCTTAGCACGCAACAAACTTAGGAAAAAAAAACAAATCAAAACAAGTAGGTAAGGCTACAGTCGGACGCCCGACAGTAAGATACCCTTCTCCCAATTTTTAAAATCAGTTACAAGCGTGTAACTATACTCATAATTTCAAACAAAAATTCTGCACAAATTCTTCTACTACATATAGCTTACTCGCTCGCACTCACACAGTGACGCGCGTAAAGAGTAAAGCGACACGACGCAACGTTGACGTCGGCGTCAACTGCTCAAAGCAGCGCGTCGGCTGCTGCTCGTACCGAACATTTGTACTGAAAACGTTGACTTGAATAACTTCTGTGTTATTGGTCCGATCGGAATGTAATTTGGAGGATATGTTCATATTGCAATCAGCTTTATACATACCGAATAAACTTTATAAGTTTAATACTTTGCTTAATAATCGTAAATTACCGATTTGCGGGGGCGGTGGGCGTGGCATCAAACATTTGACATAAACTTCACCTGCCCCGGATATATAGGAACCTTCATACCAAATTCGGTGTCTCTAGCTTTTTTAATAGCTGAGATCTGTTGTCTCAAACAAACAGACGGACAGACGGACAGACAGACGGACATGTCTCAATCGACTCGGCTAGTGATCCTGAGCAAGAATATATATACTTTATGGGGTCTGCCACGCCTCCTTATGCCTGTTATATACATAATGCACAAAGTTAGTATACCCTTTTTTGACCATTTTCAATGGTCGAAGGGTATAACAAAAAAAATGAGAGTTACTGAAGACTATAACAACCAAGTGGATAGGGATAGCAAGATAACAAATGGATGAGAGCCTAGGGAATTAGAATCTATTAGGATGGGTTCAAGTAGAATCAGTAGGAATGCGACAATACCGACCACTGAAACTCATGCTTGACGTTCGTATTAAGCAGCTTCTAAACTAGTGTTAGGGGAAATCGGCGAAAATAATATAAAGATCAGCTCTGGGATATATTTTGGGGTACACACCAAAGTTATGACCTCGAGAAATTTAAGATGAAGTCGACTTCAGCAAACTAGGAACCTTCTTGACTCTCCTTTTTCTTCTTTCCTTCTTTTCATTTAAAATATTTCTACTTCGGGATGTTACGTAAAACCTACGTTACCCTCAAATCAATCTAATGAAAGCAATTTATGAGAATAAATAAAACACATCTAAAAAAAATTAAACAAATAAATAAAACTAGTAAGAAATAAGCACAATAAAGCGACCGACAGAAACAGGCTTAACGTGGCAATAATGGCACGGATTATCTACCTAGTGAAGAGATTGACAACCAGTATTGCCAGACTTGTGTCAAGCCATTGTGGGAACTCGACTCTGGGGAACGAGTTTTAATCACCTTGTATCTACACAGATTTCATGACAGCCGTATAGCTGACTGGATGCGGCAAATCAAAAAATGCCAATTTACCAACGGGGGAGTCACCTAAAAGACTTAGTGGTGGTGAAAAACTCAAACATCTACTTCTGCAGCTCTGAGGCAACCACATTCGGCTCCTGTAGCTTCAGCTAATACCGGAGCAGTTGCTATAGAACACCCACACAACACACGATATAAGAAAGCAGCTCAAACATAAGCTTTCATTGACAAAACACAGCAGTTAACAACACGTAAGATTATAGGGAGTCAGGGACGGGGTGCAACTAACGCAGACAAGAGGGCACCGAGGAGCAGTGGAGGATCCAATAATAGGTCAAACCAAGAATCGTCCCGGGTCATCGATTATAAACGATTATAAAGGGAGCACACTGAAAACATCGTGGCAAGACAAGTATCGCCAGAAACCAGCCAAAAATGGGCTACATAGCAACGAAAACAGTCAGCAATCTAACAGATCTACATATAGAACGGGAATAAATCCCGAAAAGGTCACCCATCTTATTCACAGCTGGAATTTAAAGTTTGATGGGTCAGCCAAAGGAGTCACGATGGGGAAATTCCTTTACCGAGTGCCTAAGTGAGGAAATAGAGGCTGTTTGTAAAAACCTCCACATTTTGCTAGTGTGAAAAGCAAGGGAATGGTACTGGAGATATAGAAAGGAAAACCCAGTTATAATTAGAGGCAATTTTGGAGCTGCATTAAGAGAACAGTACATGGACTATAGGACAGACACAGATAGGTTTAAGGAGATAAGAGCACGGAAACAGAAGATAGGGGAATCATTTTAATCATTTTATTATAGTAAGCTAGGGTATGTAGATAGTATGCGCACACATTGTATATAACTTTGTTATATCAACATTGTATATAAGTTTGTTATATCAACATTGTACATAAGTTTGTTGTATCAACACTGTATATAAGCATTATGCTTAAGGTGTCGCAACATCGGCTCTCTAGCAACATGCGAAGAGGCAGATCGCAAACGGAGTCAGAGTCAGAAATAGGTTTACGCTACTAACGTCAAGTGTGAATAAATAAAAGACAAAAACTGAGTTGTGCGTTTGCGTTTTACTGAAAAGGGGGATATATATATTATACCCCTACAATATTAGAAGTGGGCCGATCACGACCAAATTAAAACAAAAAGACAAACATTTAAAAATGAATATAAACAGTGCATCAACGGCGCAAATAAGACAGTGGTTGAGCGTGTTAAAGGAGCCAACCACAGGAACAAAGAGAGAATTGATTTTGCGTTTAAACAAATTAACAAACGAGAAGCGAAATCAATTGATATTATTTTCAAACGACGATTGCGAAAATTTCAACGAAGGCAACGGTAATAGTTTCCAAAAAGGCAAAATGAATAACTGACAAGACGGAGAACACAAAGACAACGAGAGTAGCAGCGAAGCTGGAGAGAGCAACGAAGACGGCGATGAGAACAGTACCGAGTGAAACAACAAAAGTAACGGCGAAAATAGCGGCAGAAGCGGCGTGCGCGACAACAACGGCGGCAACGGGAATAGCGGCGAAAATGAAATGAGCAACAGCGAAGACGGCGACGAAGATGGTGATAAAGACGGCGACGAGGAAGGCAACAAAGACGGCGACGAGCGGGACAACCGAGACGGCGACAGAGAGGGGCGAGGCATTGCAGTCGGCAATAGAAACGACGAAACTGGAAGGAATGATGAAATTGGCGGCGCTGGCAACAAAGTTGCAAAAGCTGTCAATAAATAAGGCGGCGAGGAAAAACGAAATACAGTGGGACAAGCTGAGCAAAATATGGATTTATTATTGCGCATGGCAACCGATGTATTAAACGAATTTTCGGGAGATACATGTGCACGCAAATGTATCACACAAGTTAAGAACATAGCCAGCATTTATGGAGTAAATGAACCGTTTATGAAGATGTTGATTGTTAGCAAAATAAAAGGCAAAGCATGCATGTGGTTGCATGCAGATCCGGCGCATGTATTGCTACCAACGGAGCAGTTGGTGGCTGAGCTAATATCGATGTTTGGCGAGAAGAAGTCAAAATTAGAGGCAAGGCGGAAATTTGAGGATCGAAAATGGACGGCGGGCGAAAGCTTTGTTACTTATGCAGATGATAAGGTGATGCTTGCACATGGCATAAATATGGACGAGGAAGAATTGTTGGGGCTCCTCATTGAAGGCATTCCAAATCAAATGCAACGTATCCAAGCTCGTATTCAATGCTTTACAGATGTTCGGCACCGAAAGCGAGCATTTGCATAAGTGAAGCCACCGAAAGTATACGAAGCACATAAGAAGGCGGCGTCGGTGGAAAAGAATAGCAGCACACTCTCGCTCTGTTTCAATTGCAACTCAAAAGGACACTGGGCCAAGGAGTGCACGAAGCCAAAGCGCGAAAAAGGATCATGTTATGCCTGTGGTGAGATGGGGCACTTTGTAGCAACGTGCCCGAAAAACAAGAATGGAGAGGGCAACAATTATGTAAGATATTTTGAAATTAACTTTATAAACTATTCCAAAACAAAATTTATTACAGCATGCCTCATAGACACAGGAAGCCCAATTTCGTTCATTAAAATTAGTAAAGTACCAAAAGATGTTATTGAATTACCAGTTTTAAGTTCATTTCATGGATTAAATAATAGTTCCTTAAAAACATATGGAAAAGTATTGTGTTATGTTATGAAAAATTTTGATAAAATACACTTTAATTTAATAATTGTGGCAAACGAGTCTATGAGTTATGACGTAGTTTTGGGAAGAGATTTTATGGACGCATGCAATTTAAATTTGAATTTGGACACCTTGAAAATGATTACAGTGGATAAAATTGAAAGTCAAAATAATAATAAAGCCGATAAAATGTTAGAAGAAGCAAATATGTACAATAATAATAAAACAGTTAGCGATAGTGTTAATCAGGGTAGTAGTGAAAAGCAAATGATAAGTAACAAGTTTAGAAAAAGATTAGGAAAAGCTACAAATTTTGAAATAGGCACAGTGGAGAGGGAATTGGTTGAAATTAATGTAATAGATAACTCAATTGATTATAAAATAGGTGACCAGATACATCATAATGTGAGATGCCAATTTACTGAGTTAGTAGAAAATTTTTATGTTAATAAAGTAAGACCGAAAGAACCAGAGATTCGGTATGAGATGCAACTAAGATTAGAGGACTCGAAACCGTTTAGTTGTTCGCCGAGAAGATTACCATATACCGAAAAAGAAAAGTTGCAGATTATTTTAGATGAGTATTTAGAAAACGGAATCATTAAACCGAGTGAATCAAAATATGCATCTCTAATAGTGTTAGTAAAAAAAAAAACAGGAGATCTAAGGTTATGTGTTGATTACAGAAAACTCAATAAAACGATGGTTAAAGATAATTATCCTCTACCGTTGATGATGATTTGTTGGATAAGTTAGTGAATAAGACGATATTCTCGAAGTTAGATCTTAAACATGGCTACTTTCATGTTTTTGTAGACAAGGGATCAATTAAATACACTTCGTTTATGTCACCTTTAGGGCAGTTTGAATTTTTAAGGATACCAATGGGGCTGAAAAAATGCACCGGCGGTTTTTCAGAGATTTATTAATAGAATTTTCGAGGATATGATAAGGCAGGATAAAGTTATTATATATATGGATGATAGCTAGCAAAGGAATAAAGGAACGTATGCAAGTACTTAGAGAAGTTTTTGACAGATTAACGAGGAACAAATTAGAGCTAAGAATGGACAAATGTGAGTTTCTACAATCGAGTGTACAATATTTAGGATTTTTAATAACAAGTAAGAGAATACAGGCCAATGACAAGGGAATAGAAGCAATTAGGGATTTTCCAGTACCAGATAAGGTGCATGGTGTCAGAAGCTTTTTGGGATTGTGTTTATATTTCAGAAGATTCATTAAGGGTTTTTCAACTATTGCAAAACCTTTATATGACTTATTGAAGAAAGACAAAGAATTGTCGTTTGAGGAAAAAGAGTTAGAATGCTTTGAGACACTTAAGAAAAAGTAAGTGGAAGCTCCAGTGTTAGGTTTATATTATTAAAAGGATGAAATAGAATTACATACAGATGCAAATGCACAAGGTTTTGGTGCAGTATTATTGCAAAGGAAAGAGGATAAGAAATGGCACACTATATTTTATTACTCAAAAGCCACTACGAAGGATGAGGCCAAATATCATAGTTTCGAACTGGAAACATTAGCCATCCTGTATGCATTAAGAAGATTTAGAATTTATGTACAGGGAAAGAGATTTAAAATATTAGTGATAGAAACGAATAGTTTTGAAGATACTTTAGTTATTTCTATGTGTGGCATTTTCACCAAAGTCTGGAAAAGAAGAAGGAATGCTGCATAGCATTCCAAAAGGGAACGTGCCGTTTGAGATAATACATATCGATCATTATGGGCCGGTAGATAACGGTAGGGTAAAGAAACATCTGTTTGTAATAATAGACGGACTCACTAAATATGTTAGGTTATATGCAACAAAGACAACGAATACAAAAGAAGTGATTCTAGCATTAAAGGATTATTTTAGATCATATAGCAGGCCGAAATTTGTAGTATCAGATAGGGGCAGCTGTTTTACATCCGAAGATTTTGCAAAGTTTATGGAAGAATTTAATATTAAGCACATAAAGATAGCGACAGGTTCACCCCAGGCCAATGGACAGGTAGAACGAGTCAATAGAATAGTAGGGCCTATGATAGCTAAATTGACAGACATTGAAAATATTACATTGGGATGCAGTTATTGAAGACGTAGAATTTTCTTTTAATAATACCAAACAAAGAAGTATAGCGCAATCTCCGAGCAAGATGTTGTTTGGAATGAGACAAAAATTAGAAGAGTTAGATAACTTAAGTGAATTAAGAGACTTGAAAGAAATTTGAAAGAAAGGAGCGGAATCGCAATTAAAAACACAGAGTGATAATGAAAAAAGATACAATAGTAAATAGAAAACAAGTACGCAGTACAAAGTAGGAGATTATATTATGGTTAAGAATTTCGATAGTACAGGAGGAGTTGCTAGAAAACTAATACCTAAACATAAGGGTGCATATGTAATAGATAAGGTATTGAAAAATGATAGGTTTTTGATTAAAGATGTTGAAGGTTTTCAATTGGCACGTAATCTATATCAAGGTGTCTGGAGTAGTCAAAATATTAATCATTGGATAGGGAGTAGAAAATAAATTTGTACAATTAAGTGTAAGAAAATTGTAAAAATTAACCAAATATAGACTAAAGACCATCTAATAGCTATAAGTTGAAAATTTCGACTAGATCAGGGGATCTTAAATGTCAGGATGGCCGAATTGTAGTAGGCTAGTATGCGCACACATTGTATGTACCAGAGAACTGCAACATGCATGCAAGTTAACAACTCTTAACATAATAATTCATAGCAACTAAGTAACTCTATGTATAGAATGCTGACGCGCCAGAATTGAGTTCAGCGCTCTGCGCAAATAACGTCCGGCAACGGAAAGCTGACACTTCTTATTCTGAGTGTTGCTTCACGCTGCAAGGAATGCTGAGTCGGCTTTGCCGACTCGTCTTGATGGCGCGATGCATTGCTGTTAGGGTAAACTTAGCTCTATATTTTGTCAACTCTTTAGTCTCAGTTTTGTATTCAATAAATCAGAACGTGCTCCGGCTCACAGCCGCAAATATAATTGTATTTATTATCCACATTGCTACGCCACAAGGCTAGTCAATTAACCTAAGGGGGCGAAGTCAAGCCCTCCAACGTAATCTTCAGAAGAAGACTCTACAGACGCAAACGTCTAACCACCGCTACCGGCCGTGAGGGAAGTCTCTGGATCAACGCGGGAACAGCAACTTCATAATTGGCGCCCAACTGCAATTCGAACCAATCAACTAATTTAACAGGGTAGTTAAGTTAGAAATCATGTAAGTTTTACATTTGACTTCTTCGACACGAATCAAGAAATATCATAAAAGAAAGAATTCGTTTAACTGGCCACGTAATAGTTGTGCTTTGTGTAAATCTGTTTCAAAAGCATTGCATATTTTCGGCAGAGCAAATTCTTATTGCGTACCTTATAAAGAAATAAGTATTGCATACTTTTGAAAAGCTGAAAAATTTCATTGCATACCCCTTTAATAAAAACTATTGCATACCTTATAAAAATAAGTGCTGCATACTTTTGTAAAACCGAAAATTTTCATTGCATACCCCTTTTAATAAAAACTATTGCATACCTTTTATCAAAATATTGTTGCATACCTTCAACAAATAAATAATTGTTGCATACCCTATAAATAATTATAGCATACATTGGTATAATTTTACCGCATACTCTTTCTTGCCACATCATTTAGCCGATCAATTGTGCTCGGCAACAGTATATTTGTGGTGTGCCAACCAACAACCAATGAGTTGGGCACATAACTACAGAAGTGTTAAGGTCGAATACGAAAGCGAGGATAGCTGGGAGGAGGAGCAAGTAGGCCAAGCAGTAGGTCAGACGTTAGATAGGGCCCCGGTAGATAATACTATGGACCCCAGTCAGATTCAAGCTCTTATCGACAATGCCGTCAGACAGGCATTGTCGCAACAGCAATCCCAGTTCCAGGTTCAACTAAATTCCCTAGCTGCGTACAGAGTTTGCAGGTGGAAGCACCGCAAATCGTAACATATGAAAAAGTCTCTGTCAACCCCGAGGTTAGGTGTGAAATTCCCCTTGATATAATAAAATCGGTACCGGAGTTCTCCGGTACCCAAGACGAGTATGTGGCCTGGAGGCAATCGGCCATATACGCCTACGAGCTGTTTAAACCATACAATGGCAGCAGTGCCCATTATCAGGCTGTTGCCATATTAAGGAATAAAATCCGTGGCGCAGCCGGGGCTCTACTCGTATCCCATAATACGGTATTGAACTTCGATGCCATTTTGGCCAGATTAGACTGCACGTACTCGGACAAAACATCCTTACGCCTGTTGAGGCAAGGATTGGAAATGGTTAGGCAAGGAGACCTACCATTAATGCAATACTACGATGAAGTTGAAAAGAAGCTAACGCTTGTTACAAAGAAAATCGTAATGACGCATGAACAAGAGGGTGCTGACCTGCTTAACGCTGAGGTCAGAGCCGACGCCCTGCATGCTTTTATTTCAGGGCTCAAAAAGGTCCTTAGAGCTGTAGTCTTCCCGGCCCAACCAAAAGACTTGCCATCTGCACTGGCCTTAGCTAGAGAAGCAGAGGCAAGCATAGAGAGAAGCATGTTTGCTAACACCTACGCCAAGGCCGTAGAGGAGCGAGCGCATTCGGCGGCAAACGGCAAGAGCCCTTTCCAAGGTAAATCAAATAAAGAAGAACAGGGACAGGACAGAAATCCCCACTTCATGAAACGACAGAAAAACAACGGACAAACCAACAACGACACTCAGGCGCAAGCACCCCAGCCTATGGAGGTCGATTCATCCTCCAGGTTCAGGCAGCGCACTCAACATAATCAGAATCATCCTAATGAATCGAACGCGTCTAAGAGGAGAAATTCCTCAGAACGCTTGACAGGACCGAGACGACAACGTCTTAATAACGTTGTCCAAGAGGCCCCTAAGCAAAAAGAGACCAAAGAAGAGTATGAAAAGGCAGCAAAGGCTGCAGTCGAGGAAATCGTAAGCGAAAATGAGTACGCTCCCAGTGACGACTCGTTGAATTTTTTAGGGGACGCTCCCGGTTGCCGTTCATTGAACGACGGCTGGCTGGGAGAACCTTAAATATGCTAATCGATACCGGCGCGGTAAAAAACTACATTAGGCCCGTAAAGGAGCTGAAAAATGTAATGCCGGTCGCCAGCCCTTTCTCGGTGAGCTCAATACACGGCTCCACCGAAATCAAACACAAATGTTTGATGAAAGTCTTCAAGCACACCTCCCCATTTTTCCTTTTAGATTCTCTCAATGCGTTCGACGCTATCATAGGCTTGGACCTGTTAACACAGGCCGGGGTAAAGCTCAACCTTGCAGAGGACTCCCTAGAATACCAGGGCATCGCTGAAAAGCTTCACTATTTCAGCTGCCCCAGTGTAAATTTCACTGATGTAAACGACATTGTTGTACCTGACTCCGTTAAAAAGGAGTTCAAGGACACAATAATAAGGAGGAAGAAAGCCTTCTCCACGACAAATGAAGCTCTCTGAAGCGGACAGTTGATAATGAACCGGTGTACTCAAGAGCGTACCCAAATTTTATGGGTGTCGCCGACTTTGTGAACAACGAGGTCAAACAACTGCTGAAAGACGGCATTATCAGGCCCTCAAGGTCTCCCTATAACAGCCCGACCTGGGTTGTTGACAAAAAGGGGACCGACGCCTTCGGGAACCAGAACAAGAGGTTGGTCATTGACTTTAGGAAGCTAAATGAGCGAACTATTCCTGACCGGTACCCGATGCCTAGCATTCCCATGATTCTAGCGAATCTGGGCAAGGCAAAGTTCTTCACTACCCTTGACCTGAAGTCAGGATATCATCAAATTTACCTCGCGGAACACGACCGCGAGAAGACATCGTTCTCGGTGAATGGCGGAAAATACGAGTTTTGCCGTCTGCCGTTCGGCTTGAGAAATGCAAGCAGCATTTTTCAAAGAGCCCTAGACGATGTGCTGAGAGAGCAAATTGGGAAAATATGCTACGTCTATGTAGATGATGTCATAATTTTCTCAGAAAACGAGTCCGACCATGTCCGCCACATCGATACTGTGCTGAAATGCTTGATCGAGGCGAATATGAGGGTGAGCCAGGAAAAGACAAAATTCTTCAAAGAAAGTGTTGAGTACCTCGGCTTCATCGTAAGCAAGGATGGGACTAAGTCCGACCCGGAAAAGGTAAAGGCCATTCAGGAATATCCTGAACCCAAAAGTGTCTACAGTGTTAGATCGTTCCTTGGTTTGGCCAGCTACTACAGAGTCTTCATTAAAGACTTTGCAGCCATAGCTCGCCCGATAACTGACATCCTGAAAGGGGAAAACGGCTCGGTGAGTAGGCATATGTCTAAGAAGATTTGTGTTGAATTTAATGAAACTCAACGCGGCGCATTTCAAAGGCTTTGTAACATTCTGGCATCAGAGGATGTCATCCTCAAGTACCCCGACTTTCAAAAGCCCTTTGACCTCACCACAGATGCGTCAGCAAGTGGCATCGGTGCAGTCCTATCGCAAGAAGGTAGGCCGATCACCATGATATCCCGCACCCTGAGACAGGCTGAGCAAAATTATGCCACAAACGAAAGGGAATTGCTAGCCATTGTATGGGCCTTAGGTAAACTACAAAACTTTCTGTATGGCTCTAGGGAAATCAACATATTCACCGACCACCAGCCTCTCACGTTCGCTGTTGCCGACAAAAACACAAACGCTAAGATTAAGAGATGGAAATCCTATATAGACCAACACAATGCCAAGATTTTCTACAAACCTGGCAAGGAAAATTTCGTGGCAGATGCCCTGTCCAGGCAAAATCTTTACGCCTTACAAGACGAACACCAGTCAGACGCTGCGACTATTCACAGTGAGCTGTCCCTGACCTACACGGTCGAAACCACGGATAAACCCTTAAATTGCTTTAGGAACCAGATCATTCTGGAGGCAGCACGTTTCCTGCTTAAGCGAAGCCTAGTGCTGTTCCGAAGCAAAACTCGCCACTTGATCAGTTTTACTGACAAGAGTTACCTGTTAAAAACTCTCAAAGAAGTTGTTTACCCTGACGTCGTGAATGCTATCCATTGCGACTTGCCTACACTGGCAAGCTTCCAACACGACCTCATTACCCACTTCCCAGCCACTCAATTCCGTCATTGCAAGCATATCGTGTCAGATATAACTGATAAAAACGAACAGCACGAAATTGTCACTGCAGAGCACAACCGTGCACACAGAGCCGCGCAGGAAAATATCAAACAAGTCCTTCGAGACTACTATTTTCCAAAAATGGGCAGCATGACAAAGGAAGTGGTTGCTAATTGCAGGGTATGTACCCAAGCAAAGTACGACAGGCACCCGAAAAAGCAAGAGCTCGGGGAAACGCCCATCCCCAGTTATACTGGCGAAATGGTGCACATAGACATATTTTCAACAGACAGGAAGCTGTTCTTGACGTGCATTGACAAATTCTCTAAGTTTGCAGTAGTGCAACCGGTTACATCTAGGACAATAGTGGACATCACAGGCCCCCTATTGCAGATTGTTAACCTTTTCCCCAACATCAAAACAATCTATTGCGACAATGAGCCCGCTTTCAACTCAGAGACAATCACGTCAATGCTCAAAAACAACTACGGCATCGACATTGTGAACGCGCCTTCTCTGCACAGCGTGTCCAATGGCCAAGTTGAACGGTTCCACAGCACCTTGGCAGAAATAGCCAGATGCCTGAAGTTGGACAAAAAGACAAATGACATAGTAGAGCTAATCTTGAGAGCCATGGTGGAATATAACAAAACCGTGCACTCAGTTACTCGTGAGAGACCAATTGAGGTTCTTCACTCAGGGGCCCACGAGCGCTGCCTGGAAATCAAGGCAAGATTAGCAAAGGCTCAGCAAGACAGCATCGGAAGATGCAACCCTTCCCGTCAAAACCGTGTGTTTGAGGTAGGAGAACACGTGTTTGTAAAGAACAACAAGAGGTTAGGAAATAAACTAACCCCACTATGCACGGAACAAAAAGTGCAAGCAGACCTGGGAACGTCTGTTCTTATTAAGGGGAGGGTGGTCCACAAGGACAACCTTAAGTAGGCACTCCCCTTGCAGTTAGTTAGTAGGTTACTTTAAGAAAGCCCGAGCACTAGAGTCTCACCCTGAATCTAAATTCCAGGTTTACCCTCACGATGTTCATTACACTGGCATAAGCGAATGCACGGATTACCGACTTTTTGCATGCCAACTACATCCCTGTCGTAGATGGTGATGTGCTGGTTTTTGAACAGCGTGACCTCTTAAAGCACTCAAGCAACTTGTCCGAATTCACTGTTATGATAGACGAGACAGAAAAATTATCCGAGTCTTTTCCCCAATCGCATATGCGTAAGTTACTAGAGGTCGATACGGACCACCTTAGAACTTTGTTGTCCGTCCTTAAGGTCCATCATAGGATTGCCAGGAGTCTAGATTTCCTAGGTACAGCTTTAAAGGTAGTGGCTGGTACTCCCGATGCCACGGACCTTCTAAAAATAAAAATCACTGAGGCTAAACTAGTTGAGTCTAATTCCCGGCAGATAACAATAAATTCCGAAACCCAGAAACAGATTAACAAGTTAACTGACACCATCAATAAGGTGATCAGTGCCCGTAAAAGCGACTTGGTTGACACTCCACACTTGTATGAAGCGTTATTGGCAAGAAATAGGATGCTTTCTACTGAAATTCAAAATTTAATTCTCACTATTACTTTGGCCAAATCAAAGATTGTAAGTCCCACGATTCTTGACCATGCCGACTTGAAGTCTCTTGTAGAACAGGATACCCCTATCGTCAGCTTAATAGAAGCATCCAAGATTAGAGTCCTCCAGTCCGAGAACAGTATTCATATTTTAATTGCCTATCCCAGAGTCAAGTTCAGTTGCAAGAAAGTCGCCGTTTACCCTGTATCCCACCAACACATCATCTTACGCCTCGACGAGGATACGTTGGCCGAATGCGAACATGACACCTTTGCGCTCACAGGATGCACAGATACCACACACTTCACGTTCTGCGAGCGGTCTCGGCGCGAATCTTGTGCGCGCTCACTCCACGCAGGGAGCGCAGCCCAATGCCACACTCAACCCAACCACTTGCAGGAAGTAACTCCCGTAGATGACGGCGTTGTGATTATCAACGAAGCGTCAGCTCGCGTTAGCACCGATGGCAGCCCAGAAATACTGGTCGAGGGAACCCACCTGGTGACCTTCGAGAGAACGGCGACCATCAATGGCTCCGAGTTCGTAAACCTACGGAAAGCATTAAGCAAGCAGCCAGGCATTGCGCGCTTCCCATTACTTAACATCGTCGGTCACGACCCCGTGCTTAGCATCCCTCTGCTACACCGGATGAATAACGAGAACCTGCTCTCCATCCAAAGCTTTAAGGATGACGTGGAATCTGAAGGTTCGCCTAAACTCTGGTTCGTAGCTGGTGTGGTCCTAAACATTGGTTTAATTGGCTCCTTCGCACTTTATCTGGCATTAAGGAGAAGACGAGCCACCATAGAGATTCAGCGTACCATCGACACATTCAACATGACCGAGGACGGTCATACACTTGAGGGGGGAGTAGTTAACAACTCTTAACATAATAATTCATAGCTACTAAGTAACTCTATGTATAGAATTCTGACGCGCCAGAATTGAGTTCAGCGCTCTGCGCAAAGAACGTCCGGCAACGGAAAGCTGACACTTCTTATTCGGAGTGTTGCTTCACGCTGCAAGGAATGCTGAGTCGGCTTTGCCGACTCGTCTTGATGGCGCGATGCATTGCTGTTAGGGTAAACTTAGCTCTATATTTTGTGAACTCTTTAGTCTCAGTTTTGTATTCAATAAATCAGAACGTGCTCCGGCTCACAGCCGCAAATATAATTGTATTTATTATCCACATTGCTACGCCACGAGGCTAGTCAATTAACCTAAGGGGGCGAAGTCAAGCCCTCCAACGTAATCTTCAGAAGAAGACTCTACAGACGCAAACGTCTAACCACCGCTACCGGCCGTGAGGGAAGTCTCTGGATCAACGCGGGAACAGCAACTTCATAATTGGCGCCCAACTGCAATTCGAACCAATCAACTAATTTAACAGGGTAGTTAAGTTAGAAATCATGTAAGTTTTACATTTGACTTCTTCGACACGAATCAAGAAATATCATAAAAGAAAGAATTCGTTTAACTGGCCACGTAATAGTTGTGCTTTGTGTAAATCTGTTTCAAAAGCATTGCATATTTTCGGCAGAGCAAATTCTTATTGCGTACCTTATAAAGAAATAAGTATTGCATACTTTTGAAAAGCTGAAAAATTTCATTGCATACCCCTTTAATAAAAACTATTGCATACCTTATAAAAATAAGTGCTGCATACTTTTGTAAAACCGAAAATTTTCATTGCATACCCCTTTTAATAAAAACTATTGCATACCTTTTATCAAAATATTGTTGCATACCTTCAACAAATAAATAATTGTTGCATACCCTATAAATAATTATAGCATACATTGGTATAATTTTACCGCATACTCTTTCTTGCCACATCATTTAGCCGATCAATTGTGCTCGGCAACAGTATATTTGTGGTGTGCCAACCAACAACCAATGAGTTGGGCACATAACTACAGAAGTGTTAAGGTCGAATACGAAAGCGAGGATAGCTGGGAGGAGGAGCAAGTAGGCCAAGCAGTAGGTCAGACGTTAGATAGGGCCCCGGTAGATAATACTATGGACCCCAGTCAGATTCAAGCTCTTATCGACAATGCCGTCAGACAGGCATTGTCGCAACAGCAATCCCAGTTCCAGGTTCAACTAAATTCCCTAGCTGCGTACAGAGTTTGCAGGTGGAAGCACCGCAAATCGTAACATATGAAAAAGTCTCTGTCAACCCCGAGGTTAGGTGTGAAATTCCCCTTGATATAATAAAATCGGTACCGGAGTTCTCCGGTACCCAAGACGAGTATGTGGCCTGGAGGCAATCGGCCATATACGCCTACGAGCTGTTTAAACCATACAATGGCAGCAGTGCCCATTATCAGGCTGTTGCCATATTAAGGAATAAAATCCGTGGCGCAGCCGGGGCTCTACTCGTATCCCATAATACGGTATTGAACTTCGATGCCATTTTGGCCAGATTAGACTGCACGTACTCGGACAAAACATCCTTACGCCTGTTGAGGCAAGGATTGGAAATGGTTAGGCAAGGAGACCTACCATTAATGCAATACTACGATGAAGTTGAAAAGAAGCTAACGCTTGTTACAAACAAAATCGTAATGACGCATGAACAAGAGGGTGCTGACCTGCTTAACGCTGAGGTCAGAGCCGACGCCCTGCATGCTTTTATTTCAGGGCTCAAAAAGGTCCTTAGAGCTGTAGTCTTCCCGGCCCAACCAAAAGACTTGCCATCTGCACTGGCCTTAGCTAGAGAAGCAGAGGCAAGCATAGAGAGAAGCATGTTTGCTAACACCTACGCCAAGGCCGTAGAGGAGCGAGCGCATTCGGCGGCAAACGGCAAGAGCCCTTTCCAAGGTAAATCAAATAAAGAAGAACAGGGACAGGACAGAAATCCCCACTTCATGAAACGACAGAAAAACAACGGACAAACCAACAACGACACTCAGGCGCAAGCACCCCAGCCTATGGAGGTCGATTCATCCTCCAGGTTCAGGCAGCGCACTCAACATAATCAGAATCATCCTAATGAATCGAACGCGTCTAAGAGGAGAAATTCCTCAGAACGCTTGACAGGACCGAGACGACAACGTCTTAATAACGTTGTCCAAGAGGCCCCTAAGCAAAAAGAGACCAAAGAAGAGTATGAAAAGGCAGCAAAGGCTGCAGTCGAGGAAATCGTAAGCGAAAATGAGTACGCTCCCAGTGACGACTCGTTGAATTTTTTAGGGGACGCTCCCGGTTGCCGTTCATTGAACGACGGCTGGCTGGGAGAACCTTAAATATGCTAATCGATACCGGCGCGGTAAAAAACTACATTAGGCCCGTAAAGGAGCTGAAAAATGTAATGCCGGTCGCCAGCCCTTTCTCGGTGAGCTCAATACACGGCTCCACCGAAATCAAACACAAATGTTTGATGAAAGTCTTCAAGCACACCTCCCCATTTTTCCTTTTAGATTCTCTCAATGCGTTCGACGCTATCATAGGCTTGGACCTGTTAACACAGGCCGGGGTAAAGCTCAACCTTGCAGAGGACTCCCTAGAATACCAGGGCATCGCTGAAAAGCTTCACTATTTCAGCTGCCCCAGTGTAAATTTCACTGATGTAAACGACATTGTTGTACCTGACTCCGTTAAAAAGGAGTTCAAGGACACAATAATAAGGAGGAAGAAAGCCTTCTCCACGACAAATGAAGCTCTCTGAAGCGGACAGTTGATAATGAACCGGTGTACTCAAGAGCGTACCCAAATTTTATGGGTGTCGCCGACTTTGTGAACAACGAGGTCAAACAACTGCTGAAAGACGGCATTATCAGGCCCTCAAGGTCTCCCTATAACAGCCCGACCTGGGTTGTTGACAAAAAGGGGACCGACGCCTTCGGGAACCAGAACAAGAGGTTGGTCATTGACTTTAGGAAGCTAAATGAGCGAACTATTCCTGACCGGTACCCGATGCCTAGCATTCCCATGATTCTAGCGAATCTGGGCAAGGCAAAGTTCTTCACTACCCTTGACCTGAAGTCAGGATATCATCAAATTTACCTCGCGGAACACGACCGCGAGAAGACATCGTTCTCGGTGAATGGCGGAAAATACGAGTTTTGCCGTCTGCCGTTCGGCTTGAGAAATGCAAGCAGCATTTTTCAAAGAGCCCTAGACGATGTGCTGAGAGAGCAAATTGGGAAAATATGTTACGTCTATGTAGATGATGTCATAATTTTCTCAGAAAACGAGTCCGACCATGTCCGCCACATCGATACTGTGCTGAAATGCTTGATCGAGGCGAATATGAGGGTGAGCCAGGAAAAGACAAAATTCTTCAAAGAAAGTGTTGAGTACCTCGGCTTCATCGTAAGCAAGGATGGGACTAAGTCCGACCCGGAAAAGGTAAAGGCCATTCAGGAATATCCTGAACCCAAAAGTGTCTACAGTGTTAGATCGTTCCTTGGTTTGGCCAGCTACTACAGAGTCTTCATTAAAGACTTTGCAGCCATAGCTCGCCCGATAACTGACATCCTGAAAGGGGAAAACGGCTCGGTGAGTAGGCATATGTCTAAGAAGATTTGTGTTGAATTTAATGAAACTCAACGCGGCGCATTTCAAAGGCTTCGTAACATTCTGGCATCAGAGGATGTCATACTCAAGTACCCCGACTTTCAAAAGCCCTTTGACCTCACCACAGATGCGTCAGCAAGTGGCATCGGTGCAGTCCTATCGCAAGAAGGTAGGCCGATCACCATGATATCCCGCACCCTGAGACAGGCTGAGCAAAATTATGCCACAAACGAAAGGGAATTGCTAGCCATTGTATGGGCCTTAGGTAAACTACAAAACTTTCTGTATGGCTCTAGGGAAATCAACATATTCACCGACCACCAGCCTCTCACGTTCGCTGTTGCCGACAAAAACACAAACGCTAAGATTAAGAGATGGAAATCCTATATAGACCAACACAATGCCAAGATTTTCTACAAACCTGGCAAGGAAAATTTCGTGGCAGATGCCCTGTCCAGGCAAAATCTTTACGCCTTACAAGACGAACACCAGTCAGACGCTGCGACTATTCACAGTGAGCTGTCCCTGACCTACACGGTCGAAACCACGGATAAACCCTTAAATTGCTTTAGGAACCAGATCATTCTGGAGGCAGCACGTTTCCTGCTTAAGCGAAGCCTAGTGCTGTTCCGAAGCAAAACTCGCCACTTGATCAGTTTTACTGACAAGAGTTACCTGTTAAAAACTCTCAAAGAAGTTGTTTACCCTGACGTCGTGAATGCTATCCATTGCGACTTGCCTACACTGGCAAGCTTCCAACACGACCTCATTACCCACTTCCCAGCCACTCAATTCCGTCATTGCAAGCATATCGTGTCAGATATAACTGATAAAAACGAACAGCACGAAATTGTCACTGCAGAGCACAACCGTGCACACAGAGCCGCGCAGGAAAATATCAAACAAGTCCTTCGAGACTACTATTTTCCAAAAATGGGCAGCATGACAAAGGAAGTGGTTGCTAATTGCAGGGTATGTACCCAAGCAAAGTACGACAGGCACCCGAAAAAGCAAGAGCTCGGGGAAACGCCCATCCCCAGTTATACTGGCGAAATGGTGCACATAGACATATTTTCAACAGACAGGAAGCTGTTCTTGACGTGCATTGACAAATTCTCTAAGTTTGCAGTAGTGCAACCGGTTACATCTAGGACAATAGTGGACATCACAGGCCCCCTATTGCAGATTGTTAACCTTTTCCCCAACATCAAAACAATCTATTGCGACAATGAGCCCGCTTTCAACTCAGAGACAATCACGTCAATGCTCAAAATCAACTACGGCATCGACATTGTGAACGCGCCTTCTCTGCACAGCGTGTCCAATGGCCAAGTTGAACGGTTCCACAGCATCTTGGCAGAAATAGCCAGATGCCTGAAGTTGGACAAAAAGACAAATGACATAGTAGAGCTAATCTTGAGAGCCATGGTGGAATATAACAAAACCGTGCACTCAGTTACTCGTGAGAGACCAATTGAGGTTCTTCACTCAGGGGCCCACGAGCGCTGCCTGGAAATCAAGGCAAGATTAGCAAAGGCTCAGCAAGACAGCATCGGAAGATGCAACCCTTCCCGTCAAAACCGTGTGTTTGAGGTAGGAGAACACGTGTTTGTAAAGAACAACAAGAGGTTAGGAAATAAACTAACCCCACTATGCACGGAACAAAAAGTGCAAGCAGACCTGGGAACGTCTGTTCTTATTAAGGGGAGGGTGGTCCACAAGGACAACCTTAAGTAGGCACTCCCCTTGCAGTTAGTTAGTAGGTTACTTTAAGAAAGCCCGAGCACTAGAGTCTCACCCTGAATCTAAATTCCAGGTTTACCCTCACGATGTTCATTACACTGGCATAAGCGAATGCACGGATTACCGACTTTTTGCATGCCAACTACATCCCTGTCGTAGATGGTGATGTGCTGGTTTTTGAACAGCGTGACCTCTTAAAGCACTCAAGCAACTTGTCCGAATTCACTGTTATGATAGACGAGACAGAAAAATTATCCGAGTCTTTTCCCCAATCGCATATGCGTAAGTTACTAGAGGTCGATACGGACCACCTTAGAACTTTGTTGTCCGTCCTTAAGGTCCATCATAGGATTGCCAGGAGTCTAGATTTCCTAGGTACAGCTTTAAAGGTAGTGGCTGGTACTCCCGATGCCACGGACCTTCTAAAAATAAAAATCACTGAGGCTAAACTAGTTGAGTCTAATTCCCGGCAGATAACAATAAATTCCGAAACCCAGAAACAGATTAACAAGTTAACTGACACCATCAATAAGGTGATCAGTGCCCGTAAAAGCGACTTGGTTGACACTCCACACTTGTATGAAGCGTTATTGGCAAGAAATAGGATGCTTTCTACTGAAATTCAAAATTTAATTCTCACTATTACTTTGGCCAAATCAAAGATTGTAAGTCCCACGATTCTTGACCATGCCGACTTGAAGTCTCTTGTAGAACAGGATACCCCTATCGTCAGCTTAATAGAAGCATCCAAGATTAGAGTCCTCCAGTCCGAGAACAGTATTCATATTTTAATTGCCTATCCCAGAGTCAAGTTCAGTTGCAAGAAAGTCGCCGTTTACCCTGTATCCCACCAACACATCATCTTACGCCTCGACGAGGATACGTTGGCCGAATGCGAACATGACACCTTTGCGGTCACAGGATGCACAGATACCACACACTTCACGTTCTGCGAGCGGTCTCGGCGCGAATCTTGTGCGCGCTCACTCCACGCAGGGAGCGCAGCCCAATGCCACACTCAACCCAACCACTTGCAGGAAGTAACTCCCGTAGATGACGGCGTTGTGATTATCAACGAAGCATCAGCTCGCGTTAGCTCCGATGGCAGCCCAGAAATACTGGTCGAGGGAACCCACCTGGTGACCTTCGAGAGAACGGCGACCATCAATGGCTCCGAGTTCGTAAACCTACGGAAAGCATTAAGCAAGCAGCCAGGCATTGCGCGCTTCCCATTACTTAACATCGTCGGTCACGACCCCGTGCTTAGCATCCCTCTGCTACACCGGATGAATAACGAGAACCTGCTCTCCATCCAAAGCTTTAAGGATGACGTGGAATCTGAAGGTTCGCCTAAACTCTGGTTCGTAGCTGGTGTGGTCCTAAACATTGGTTTAATTGGCTCCTTCGCACTTTATCTGGCATTAAGGAGAAGACGAGCCACCATGGAGATTCAGCGTACCATCGACACATTCAACATGACCGAGGACGGTCATACACTTGAGGGGGGAGTAGTTAACAACTCTTAACATAATAATTCATAGCTACTAAGTAACTCTATGTATAGAATTCTGACGCGCCAGAATTGAGTTCAGCGCTCTGCGCAAAGAACGTCCGGCAACGGAAAGCTGACACTTCTTATTCGGAGTGTTGCTTCACGCTGCAAGGAATGCTGAGTCGGCTTTGCCGACTCGTCTTGATGGCGCGATGCATTGCTGTTAGGGTAAACTTAGCTCTATATTTTGTGAACTCTTTAGTCTCAGTTTTGTATTCAATAAATCAGAACGTGCTCCGGCTCACAGCCGCAAATATAATTGTACTTATTATCAACATTGCTACGCCACAAGGCTAGTCAATTAACCTAAGGGGGCGAAGTCAATTTGTTCGAGAACGTTCGGTTTTCCCTTTCTGCTAGTGCGTTTTTGGGTTACCCTTCTACTTCTGTTCTATTAATAGACACATAAGTAGGTATAGAAAAAAAAACCTGAGGCCGATGCATTTCAATTTCTACTTGTTCCTTTACCCCTTCCACAAAATAAGCGAGGCACGCGCTAGCTGTTGTTGTCTCTACGTACCGAGCCTACCGAGCCTTTGGGCAAGCGTCTGTTGTCTTTTTTGCCAAAATGTTCCTGCACTACTAGTGTTTTTTGCCAAAACGTACCGCACTACTAGTGTTTTTTGCCAAAAAGTAGCTGCCTTTTGCGGCTCCTGCCTTTTGCATCTCTTGCTTTTAGAGTCTCCCGCTATTTGAGGCTCTTGCTTTTAGAGTCTTACGCGGCTTGAGGCGTGTGCTATGTGCGGCCTGTGCAAAGTGAAGATCGAGTGGCAAGAATCTCATTCATTTTTGAGTGTTGTGTATGCATGCGTGTTGCAGTTCTCTGGTATGTACGTTTGTTATATCAACATTGTATATAAGTTTGTTATATCAACATTGTATATAAGTTTGTTGTATCAACACTGTATATAAACATTATGCTTAAGTTGTCGATCGTTCTGTCTGTTTCGCAACATCGGCTCTCTAGCAACATGCGAAGAGGCAGATCGCCAACGGAGTCAGAGTCAGAAAAAGGTTTACGCTACTAACGTCAAGTGTTTATAAATAAAAGACAAAAACTGAGTTGTGCGTTTGCGTTTTACTAAAAAGGGGAATATATATATTATACCCTTACATTAAGACGAAGTCATGATTTTGATTGATATGCTCACTAGGAATCTGCTTCCCGACATACGACATAAATTGCTCTACGTCCAAGTTTAGTCTATTGCGCATCTGCGCAAACTTATCCAAATGAGGGAGAACCATTTAGGATAAGTAGCAGTTCGTAAGTTTCCAAAGACCGTACTCAATTCAACTTTTCCAAAAAGAAATGTGGCAGCGTTAGACGAAATGGTTCCTTGTGAAGACGCAGACCCTAACTTGAGCGAAATAGTGGGAATACAGGCGTCAATTCGAGTGTATCGGTTTTGGAACTGCGAGGTAGAAGGACATGGGTGGGATATGTGCATCAAAGAAAGGCATTTCGCTACGGTTGTGGCGAAAAAAATATTTACAAGCTTCAATGCCCAAGGTGTCTTGCTAAAAAGGCGGAAAACCGAGCGAGGGGTCCATTCGTGAGTCAGACACGAACGGCCCCGAAATAAAACCAAAATCTCCATTACCAGATTAACCGGCTTGCTCAGTAATTCTGGCAGAAGCTACGCCCTTACCTGACTTAACGGCACAAAACCGGATATTTCTAACTCGCCTATTCCGACGTCACGGACGTATGAAGAAAAGTATTTCGTATTTTTGGAGCTAGTCCATCGAATGGGCCTAAGCGATCCACACAACGAGAAAATGTTGGCGAACCAAGTTTCGGATGCTTTGTCCAGGATGTATAGCGACGAGCTGGAGGTATTGGAGAACTATGGGCCGAAAGTAGACTTAGATTCTCCGAGTTTTCAAGAGGACACATACAACAAATTGAAAGAGCAAATATTATCCGAACCCGGATTACACACGGATCTTAAAATAATTGATAAATATTTATATATCCGAACGGAGCATGACAATGGGGCATCTGAAAGTAACCAAACTGATTGGAAACTTTGGATACCACAAAGCCTAACCATGCTCATGGTAGAACGGGGAAGACCTTGGAACTAATTCAAAGGAGTTTCTACTGGTCAGGGATAGTGAGTAAAGTTAGGGAGAGGGAATTGGTTGAAATTAATGTAATAGATAACTCAATTGATTATAAAATAGGTGACCAGATACATCATAATGTGAGATGCGAATTTACTGAGTTAGTAGAAAATTTGTATGTTAATAAAGTATGATAATAATAATAATAATAATAATTCAACCGCTGACGTGTGAAGACGTGTTTTTTTTCGAGCTCCGCATAAAATCGGTTGATTTAAGTGAAAGCAGCGTCAGCAATTGAAGTGAACCAAACACAAAATCAAAATCATAAGCGAAAAGACGCTGCCTGCACATATAGATTTTCTAACAAATCTATAAGTTATTAATCAACAATTAACTAATTACAAATATAAATAAACTAACCAAAAACAATGAGTGAAAACGAAGCTCGCGCGCAGCGTCAACGTCAGCAAGATAAGCGACGGCTCTCTTCGCAACGCAACAACGCTTACTTTTCCGTCGTCTCTGCGGAATCGAACCGCGAGCGGTCAATCACCCCCAACCCGACAGCTGATCTTTCTCTCTTAACACGCGACAGAGAACGCTCTTGCTCCCCGTCGCCGTCGCTACTATCCATCGGGTCGACGCAATCCGACCGCCCGCGATCGGCAACTCCCAACCCGCCAAACGAACACCTGCTTACAGCGAACGACAAAGAACGATCTTGCTCTTTGTCTCCCTTACCAACAAAATCTGCTTACACCAAGCAAAGAGAACAGAACTTAGCTGTAACAGCAAGCACAAACTCTTCAATTGTCGCGACAACCTTAATAACTAAAACAACACCGATGACGACTGCCCGCTCAACACATACAAACACAACGAAAGTTGTGCAGACAGCAAAACAAACTGCAACTAACGAAAACGAAAACGCAAAGCCGGCCATACAGACTGGAATGGATCGCTACATCCAAATAAAACGAAAGCTAAGCCCCCAAAAAAATGTAAACAAACCAAAAATCACACGCGCCAACGCCAACACAACTTTAGGCGAAGCAACGAACAATGCCAACCGGTTTGACATTTTGGCAGACACTATTAAAGATCTGCCCGTTGAAGCTGATGGAAGCGACAAAAATAAGCCAAAGCCACCACCAATATTTGTACGCGAGAAAAGCTCTAGTTCATTTGTAAACAATGTAATAAAGCTTATAGGTGACGCAAATTTCAACATAATTCCCTTAGTTAGGGGCAACATTCACGAAACCAAAGTTCAGACCAAGTCTGAGCAACACTTTAGAGCCTTAACAAAGTATTTGGACGATGGAAAAAAAGCTATTACACATACCAGCTAAGAGCTGCAAAGGTCTGCAAGTCGTACTAAAGGGCATAGAGCCTGATGTAACACCAGACGAAATAAAGCTGGCGCTACAGGATAAAGGATTTACCGCAAAATCAGTCTTCAACATCTTAAACAAAAATAGACAGCCGTAACCACTCTTCAAGGTGGAACTTGCACCAGAAGCAAAAATGCCGAAAAGAAACGATGTGCATCCAATCTACAAACTCCAATTTTTACTACATCGTAGAATCACCGTAGAAGAACCTCACAAACGTAACAATCTGGTACAATGTATGAACTGCCAAGAATACGGCCATACAAAGTCCTACTGTAAGCTGCGCCCAGTGTGCGTAGTCTGTGGCGAGCTCCACGACAAAGCCAACTGCAGTGCACCCAAAGAAGACTCAAGCGGAAAAAGGTGTGGCAACTGTGGAGGTAATCACACAGCCAACTACAGAGGCTGCCCAGAAACCACTGTACGCTCACAAAACGCACCGATCACAAAAATACCCTCCAAACACAACCCAGAAGTTTTCTTCTCTACCGCAGCCAGATCCTCACTTGGTACAGGATTCGTTACCAAAAACGCGTCATATGCAAGCGCTTTAAGATCAGGTCTAGAGCCCCCAGCCTCCAGTGCGCCATGTTCACAAGCCAAATATATGGACTTCAATTCTGTACAAGACAAAAAACCAATGGAACAACAACAAAACAATTTCGAAGCAATGATACTTACCTTGCAGCAGAGCATGGCGGAGTTTATGGCGTTTATGTGGACAACCATGCAAGATCTAATGCGTAATCAAAACATGTTGATACAATTGCTTGTATCACAACAATCAAAATAATCATCTTCATGGCCTCGCTAAGAATCTCTACGTGGAACGCCAACGGCGTTTCACAGCACAAACTTGAGCTAGCTCAATTCCTACACGAAAAGCACATCGACGTAATGCTACTTTCGGAAACACACCTCACAAACAAATATAACTTCAACATAAGAGGATATATTTTCTACGGAACCAATCACCCTGATGGTAAGGCCCACGGCGGGACCGGGATTTTGATAAGAATCCGTCTCAAGCACCACTGTCATATTGAGACTGCCAGAAACTATCTACAAGCAACATCATTAAATTCATTTGGATAATGGTAACCAGCTTACCCTAGCCGCTGTTTACTGCCCACCTCGTTTCACTATATCTGAAGACCAATTTATGGAATTCTTCAACTCACTTGGAGAACATTTTTTAGCAGCTGGGGACTATAATGCCAAGCACACACACGGGGGGTCTCGACTCGTGAATCCAAAAGGAAAACAGCTCTACAACGCCATTATAAAAGCAAACAACAAGCTCGACCACGTTTCTCCTGGCACACCTACATACTGGCCTACTGACCCCAAAAAACTACCACCGACACCCAAAACCAGCAAACCACTCTTATAAGTTGACTTCAGAAAAAACCAACTGGCTCATATACAAAAAATACATAAGTTCACACATTGAGCATAACCCACCTCTTGAAGCTGAAGCTGACATTGATAGTTTTGTTAACTCACTGGAGTCAATCATCGCTGCTGCAGCTCGCTGCTCAACGCCGCAAACAGTAAGCAAAATTACAAATCACAAAAAGACCAACCTGCAAATCGAACAACTTGTTCTCGAAAAACGGCGCCTACGGCGAGAATGGCAGTCCTCAAGATCACCGTCGGCAAAACAAAAGTTAAAAGACGCCACACGCAAACTTACAAAAGCTTTAAAGCAAGAAGAAGAGCTTGCCCAACGTACTTATATTGAAAAACTATCAACATCCAGTACAAAAAACTCACTGTGGAAAGCTCACCCAACTCTTGGCTCACCCACAGTACCAGTGGTCCCTATTAGAAACCACACAGGTGGTTGGGCCCGTAGCGACAAAAATAGAGCCAGCACATTTGCCACTCATCTGCAAAAAGTCCTTCCAACCGAATCCTGCAACAAACACGTTCAAAATTCCGCCCGCAACAGACGACTCCCAGCTTCATCATGCTCCAGTTGTGTTTCGCTCTATCGAAATCTCAAAAATCATCAAAGAACATCTGAACCCAAAAAAATCTGCAGGGTGCGACCTAATTACCCCTAAGATGATCATTGAGCTGCCTTACTGTGCCGTATGCAGCACTACCCAGCTCTTCAATGCCATCAACAAACTTGGCTATTTTCCAGGAAGATGGAAAAAGTCAATAATAATAATGATACCAAAGCCGGGAATCCATCGTCGTACAGACCCATAAGCCTTCTATCCTGCTTATCGAAACTTTTCGAAAAATGCCTACTGTCTCTGACTATTACTCCATTCCTGAACACGCACAACGCAATACCAGCACACCAATTTGGCTTTCGTGAAAAACACGGAACTATTGAGCAAGTTAACCGCATAACATCAGAAATACGAAACGCATTTGAAAAACGGGAATACTGCTCTGCGATATTTCTAGATGTTTCGCAGGCATTCGACAGAGTTTGGCTGGACGGTCTGATGTACAAAATCAAAACAACGCTTCCAAACAACACTCACAAACTGCTAGAGTCGTACCTCTACAACAGGAAGTTTGTAGTGAGGTGCAACACTGCGATATCCGACGAACACAGCATTGATGCCGGTGTCCCACAAGGCAGCGTACTAGGCCCAACACTATACGTCCTATTCACAGCAGACATCCCTACAAGTAGCAACCTGACAGTTTCAACATTTGCGGATGACACAGCTATTCTCAGCCGCTCCAGATGCCCAATCAAAGCATCATCTCAGCTAGCCATCTACCTGGTCGACGTGGAAAAGTGGTTATCCGACTGGCGTATAAAGGTAAACGAACAAAAATGCAAGCAAGTAACTTTCACCCTTAACAGGCAAGATTGTCCACCGCTCACGCTGAACAACGTCGCACTTCCAACAGCAAACGAAATGACGTATCTGGGAGTACACCTCGATAGAAGACTAACTTGGCGCCGACACATCGAAGCCAAGACAACTCACTTAAAACTGAAGGCCAACAGCCTTCATTGGCTTATCAACTCCCGCTCACCACTCAGTTTGGACTTCAAGGTGCTGCTCTACAACTCAGCGCTAAAACCAATCTGGACTTACGGCTGCCAGCTATGGGGAAATGCCAGCAACAGCAACATCGATATCGTCCAGAGAGCCCAGACGAAGATATTGAGAACTATCACCGGGGCACCGTGGTATGTTCGAAACGCCAACATTCACAAAGATCTAAACGTGCCACCTGTAAAAGACGAAATTGCGGAAAAAAAGGAAAAGTACCTTAACAAGTTATCAACGCATCCTAACCAGCTCGCGAGGAGTCTAACAAGGCTAAGCAGCCGATCACGCCTACGTCGAAACGACTTGCCAACCCTGCAGTAATTTTTTTTTTTAGGGCCGCTTTTATAATACAGTTCAAGAAATGTACTGGTAATTAGTATTTACACGTAAGATTTGTTAACTTGTTGTTAGTTTTCGGTACTGAAAAGATTCAACAAATAAAAGCTCCAAACTGAAAAATGAAAATAAAGTAAGACCGAAAGAACCAGAGATTCGGTATGAGATGCAACTAAGATTAGAGGACTCGAAACCGTTTAGTTGTTCGCCGAGAAGATTACCATATACCGAAAAAGAAAAGTTGCAGATTATTTTAGATGAGTATTTAGAAAACGGAATCATTAAACCGAGTGAATCAAAATATGCATCTCTAATAGTGTTAGTAAAAAAGAAAACAGGAGATCTAAGGTTATGTGTTGATTACAGAAAACTCAATAAAACGATGGTTAAAGATAATTATCCTCTACCGTTGATGATGATTTGTTGGATAAGTTAGTGAATAAGACGATATTCTCGAAGTTAGATCTTAAACATGGCTACTTTCATGTTTTTGTAGACAAGGGATCAATTAAATACACTTCGTTTATGTCACCTTTAGGGCAGTTTGAATTTTTAAGGATACCAATGGGGCTGAAAAATGCACCGGCGGTTTTTCAGAGATTTATTAATAGAATTTTCGAGGATATGATAAGGCAGGATAAAGTTATTATATATATGGATGATAGCTAGCAAAGGAATAAAGGAACGTATGCAAGTACTTAGAGAAGTTTTTGACAGATTAACGAGGAACAAATTAGAGCTAAGAATGGACAAATGTGAGTTTCTACAATCGAGTGTACAATATTTAGGATTTTTAATAACAAGTAAGAGAATACAGGCCAATGACAAGGGAATAGAAGCAATTAGGGATTTTCCAGTACCAGATAAGGTGCATGGTGTCAGAAGCTTTTTGGGATTGTGTTTATATTTCAGAAGATTCATTAAGGGTTTTTCAACTATTGCAAAACCTTTATATGACTTATTGAAGAAAGACAAAGAATTGTCGTTTGAGGAAAAAGAGTTAGAATGCTTTGAGACACTTAAGAAAAAGTAAGTGGAAGCTCCAGTGTTAGGTTTATATTATTAAAAGGATGAAATAGAATTACATACAGATGCAAGTGCACAAGGTTTTGGTGCAGTATTATTGCAAAGGAAAGAGGATAAGAAATGGCACCCTATATTTTATTACTCAAAAGCCACTACGAAGGATGAGGCTAAATATCATAGTTTCGAACTGGAAACATTAGCCATCCTGTATGCATTAAGAAGATTTAGAATTTATGTACAGGGAAAGAGATTTAAAATATTAGTGATAGAAACGAATAGTTTTGAAGATACTTTAGTTATTTGTCAAGCAAAAGATGATAAGTTGAAAGATATTAGGAAAAAGTTAGAGAAAACAGAAGATAAAATTTTTGAAATGAGAAATGGTGTACTTTATAGAAAGGCAAATGATGGAAGATTGTTGTTTTGTGTGCCAGAAGAAATGGAAGAGAAAATTGTATACAAATATCACAATGAATTAGGGCATTTAGGGAGAGATAAGGTTATTGATGCTATTGTTAAGACTTATTGGTTTTCGAATATGAAAGAAAAAGTTGTACGGCATATAGCAAATTGTTTGAGATGTGTGGCATTTTCACCAAAGTCTGGAAAAGAAGAAGGAATGCTGCATAGCATTCCAAAAGGGAACGTGCCGTTTGAGATAATACATATCGATCATTATGGGCCGGTAGATAACGGTAGGGTAAAGAAACATCTGTTTGTAATAATAGACGGACCAGAGAACTGCAACACGCATGCATACACAACACTCAAAAATGAATGAGATTTTTGCCACTCGGTGTTCATTTTGCACAGGCCGCACATAGCACACGCCTCAAGCCACTTAAGCCTCTAAAAGCAAGAGCCTCAAATAGCGGGAGACTCTAAAAGCAAGAGACGCATAAGCAGGTAAAGATAAAAACCAAAAAACCAAAACCCCTTCCACTTGTGTTCTATTAATAGACACATAAGTAGGTATAAAAAAAAACCCGAGGCCGATGCATTTCAATTTCTACTTGTTCCTTTACCCCTTCCACAAAATAAGCGAGGCACGCGCTAGAAGAAAGGGAAAACCGAACGTTCTCGAACAAATTTGTATGCCCCGACCCTTATGCTGCTGTCTCTACCTACCGAGCCTACCGAGCCTTTGGGCAAGCGTCTCTTGTCTTTTTTGCCAAAATGTTCTTGCACTACAAGTGTTTTTTGCCAAAACGTACCAGCACTACAAGTGTTTTTTGCCAAAACGTACCGCACTACTAGTGTTTTTTGCCAAAACGTACCGCACTACTAGTGTTTTTTGCCAAAACGTACATGCCTTTTGCGTCTCCTGCCTTTTGCGTCTCTTGCTTTTAGAGTCTCCCGCTATTTGAGGCTCTTGCTTTTAGAGGCTTAAGTGGCTTGAGGCGTGTGCTATGTGCGGCCTGTGCAAAATGAACACCGAGTGGCAAAAATCTCATTCATTTTTGAGTGGCTTGTTGTGCATGCATGCATGTTGCAGTTCTCTGAGACGGACTCACTAAATATGTTAGGTTATATGCAACAAAGACAACGAATACAAAAAAAGTGATTCTAGCATTAAAGGATTATTATACCCTTGCAGAGGGTATATTAATTTTAGCCAGAAGTTTGCAACGCACCTTAGGAGACATCTCCGACCCTATAAAGTATATATATTCTGAATCAGCATCACCAGAGGAGTCGAAAAATGGATGTCCGTCTGTCCGTCCGTCCGTCCGTCCGTCCGTCCGTCTGTTGCAACGCAAACTAGTCTCTCAGTTTTTGAGCTATCTTCATGAAACTTGGCACACAAGCTTCTTATTGCTGTAGGCTGTAAATAAGTCGGAACGAGCCAGATCGGACCGATATATCGTATAGCTGTCATAGAAGCTATCGGCCGATTTTTGTTGTTTTTCAAGATATTGCAACAAGATTTGACAAATCTTATTCTTATTACGTTCTTAATGTGCTGTCAAAATTGTATCAAAATCGGACCACTATAACATATAGCTGCCATAGGAACAATCGGCTGAAATCAGGGTTTTTGTATGCAAACCTGTTTTATTTTTGGAAATACCGCACTTTATCAATACTTATTAATGTTACACAGTAACCCGCTCTTAGTTTTTCCATTTAATTATCTCAGACGTTTATATTCTATAGCTGTTATAGGAACAATCAGTCAGTCCGCCTGTCTGTTGCAATGCAAATTAGTCCCCCAGTTATTGAGCTATCTTCATGAAACTTTGATCACAAGCTTCTTATTCCTGCCCTCTGTAAATATGTCGGAAAGGCCAGATCGGACTGATATATCGTATAGCTGTCATGGAGCCTATCGGCCGATTTTCGTTATATTTCAAGATATAGCTATCAGGCTTACCACATCCAAATCTAAGTGTGTCCCTAATAATAAAGTTCGAAATCGAACTTTTATAACTTATAACGATCAACGATCGGCCTAATGAAGGTTCATGTTGCAATTTTATGGAAATCTGAGTACTATTACATGTAGCTGTTAAACAAAAAATCATATAGCTGTTATTCAAACAGATCCTTTACAACACAAAGACATTCGACCAAATGCTGTTTCTAAGAATGGTATACTGATATGTATATGCAAAACAAAATATATCGGAAAACAGTTTCAGTTGATAATGTAAGAAATATATACCAGTCCATAACATTTAAATACTTGCATACAATAGTCATAGTTGTTTATAGGAATCCAGCTTTTCCTATTACAAGGTTTCGAAATGAAATCAGAAATTATGTTAAAAGGCTAACGTCAGCTGAAAATAATACAAAATTGGTAATATTAGGAGATTTTAACATTTGCCGATCAACAACCACTGATCAGCTCGAGTCTACTTTAAATAATAAGGGGTTATGTCCATTGTTAAATGTGCCAACAACAAAACATTTAACTCAAATTGATTGGATATTTTGTGATAACACAGTAAGCGGTGCTGCCGCAATCACTTATCAAACTCCATATAGTCACCATGACGGCGTGTTCCTTAGCTATAATCACTAATTTAAAAATAATTTATTTTTAAATATTTAGTTAATTAATTTATTTTATTTTTGAAAATAAAGAATATATGTGCAATGTTGTTTAAGGTATTGTAAATATTCCTCCTCGAGGATTGCGACCTTGTCGTGGTGAGGAGGCTGAATATTCGAAATTATAAGAGGATGATATAATCGATGTACTGTTATAATTGTTCAATAAATACCACAGAAACCAGCAGCAATCCAAATATATTTTATATTTTGTATAACTGCAAGGGTATGAAACCTTCGGCAAGCCGAAGGTAGCCTTGCTTTCTTGTTTTAGATCATATAGCAGGCCGAAATTTGTAGTATCAGATAGGGGCACCTGTTTTACATCCGAAGATTTTGCAAAGTTTATGGAAGAATTTAATATTAAGCACATAAGGATAGCGACAAGTTCACCCCAGGCCAATGGACAGGTAGAACGAGTCAATAGAATAGAAGGGCCTATGATAGCTAAATTGACAGACATTGAAAATATTACATTGGGATGCAGTTATTGAAGACGTAGAATTTTCTTTGAATAATACCAAACAAAGAAGTATAGCGCAATCTCCGAGCAAGATGTTGTTTGGAATGAGACAAAAATTAGAAGAGTTAGATAACTTAAGTGAATTAAGAGACTTGAAAGAAATTTGAAAGAAAGGAGCGGAATCGCAATTAAAAGCACAGAGTGATAATGAAAAAAGATATAATAGTAAATAGAAAACAAGTACGCAGTACAAAGTAGGAGATTATATTATGGTTAAGAATTTCGATAGTACAGGAGGAGTTGCTAGAAAACTAATACCTAAACATAAGGGTGCATATGTAATAGATAAGGTATTGAAAAATGATAGGTTTTTGATTAAAGATGTTGAAGGTTTTCAATTGGCACGTAATCCATATCAAGGTGTCTGGAGTAGTCAAAATATTAATCATTGGATAGGGAGTAGAAAATAAATTTGTACAATTAAGTGTAAGAAAATTGTAAAAATTAACCAAATATAGACTAAAGACCATCTAATAGCTATAAGTTAAAAATTTCGACAAGATCAGGGGATCTTAAATGTCAGGATGCAACAGGCATGCATACACAACACTCAAAAATGAATGAGATTTTTGCCACTCGGTGTTCATTTTGCACAGGCCGCACATAGCACACGCCTCAAGCCACTTAAGCCTCTAAAAGCAAGAGCCTCAAATAGCGGGAGACTCTAAAAGCAAGAGACGCATAAGCAGGTAAAGATAAAAACCAAAAAACCAAAACCCCTTCCACTTGTGTTCTATTAATAGACACATAAGTAGGTATAAAAAAAAACCCGAGGCCGATGCATTTCAATTTCTACTTGTTCCTTTACCCCTTCCACAAAATAAGCGAGGCACGCGCTAGAAGAAAGGGAAAACCGAACGTTCTCGAACAAATTTGTATGCCCCGACCCTTATGCTGCTGTCTCTACCTACCGAGCCTACCGAGCCTTTGGGCAAGCGTCTCTTGTCTTTTTTTGCCAAAATGTTCTTGCACTACAAGTGTTTTTTGCCAAAACGTACCAGCACTACAAGTGTTTTTTGCCAAAACGTACCGCACTACTAGTGTTTTTTGCCAAAACGTACCGCACTACTAGTGTTTTTTGCCAAAACGTACATGCCTTTTGCGTCTCCTGCCTTTTGCGTCTCTTGCTTTTAGAGTCTCCCGCTATTTGAGGCTCTTGCTTTTAGAGGCTTAAGTGGCTTGAGGCGTGTGCTATGTGCGGCCTGTGCAAAATGAACACCGAGTGGCAAAAATCTCATTCATTTTTGAGTGGCTTGTTGTGCATGCATGCATGTTGCAGTTCTCTGGCGCACACATTGTATGTACGTTTATTATATCAACATTGTATATAAGTTTGTTATATCAACATTGTATATAAGTTTGTTGTATCAACACTGTATATAAACATTATGCTTAAGTTGTCGTTCGTTCAGTCTGTTTCGCAACATCGGCTCTCTAGCAACATGCGAAGAGGCAGATCGCCAACGGAGTCAGAGTCAGAAAAAGGTTTACGCTACTAACGTCAAGTGTTTATAAATAAAAGACAAAAACTGAGTTGTGCGTTTGCGTTTTACTAAAAAGGGGAATATATATATTATACCCTTACATTAAGACGAAGTCATGATTTTGATTGATATGCTCACTACGAATCTGCTTCCCGACATACGACATAAATTGCTCTACGTCCAAGTTTAGTCTATTGCGCATCTGCGCAAACTATCCAAATGAGGGAGAACCATTTAGGATAAGTAGCAGTTCGTAAGTTTCCAAAGACCGTACTCAATTCAACTTTTCCAAAAAGAAATGTGGCAGCGTTAGACGAAATGGTTCCTTGTGAAGACGCAGACCCTAACTTGAGCGAAATTGTGGGAATACAGGCGTCAATTCGAGTGTATCGGTTTTGGAACTGCGAGGTAAAAGGACATGGGTGGGATATGTGCATCAAAGAATGGCATTTCGCTACGGTTGTGCCCAAGGTGTCTTGCTAAAAAGGCGGAAAACCAAGCGAGGGGTCCATTCGTGAGTCAGACACGAACGGCCCCGAAATAAAACCAAAATCTCCATTACCAGATTAACCGGCTTGCTCAGTAATTCTGGCAGAAGCTACGCCCTTACCTGACTTAACGGCACAAAACCGGATATTTCTAACTCGCCTATTCCGACGTCACGGACGTATGAAGAAAAGTATTTCGTATTTTTGGAGCTAGTCCATCGAATGGGCCTAAGCGATCCACACAACGAGAAAATGTTGGCGAACCAAGTTTCGGATGTTTTGTCCAGGATGTATAGCGACGAGCTGGAGGTATTGGAGAACTATGGGCCGAAAGTAGACTTAGATTCTCCGAGTTTTCAAGAGGACACATACAACAAATTGAAAGAGCAAATATTATCCGAACCCGGATTACACCCGGATCTTAAAATAATTGATATATATTTATATATCCGAACGGAGCATGACAATGGGGCATCTGAAAGTAACCAAACTGATTGGAAACTTTGGATCCCACAAAGCCTAACCATGCTCATGGTAGAACGGGGAAGACCTTGGAACTAATTCAAAGGATGTTCTACTGGTCAGGGATAGGGAGTAAAGTAAGAGACTACGTAAGGCAATGTGAAGTGTGTAAGCAGACTAAAGCTCCAAATATGACATTAAAGCCTCCTATGGGTCCGCAAGCCGAGTCCTCCCGACCATTTCAAAGACTTTATATTGATCTAGTTGGTCCAAGGACCACGTAGCAGACAGGGACATATTATTCATTGTTTTTGATAATTTCTCGAAATTTCATTGGCTAGGTCCTCTCAACAAATTCACCTCAAAACCTATCTCGTGTAAGAGAAAAACAAGGTAGTGCTTATTTCATCCTAGAGGACAGGGAACGCTAGTATGAACCTATTATGCGAAGGACATACGACCATAATGAAATCGACACATTTCTGTATCGTTCCCTACGGAAACCTACGAACGAAACAGTGGGTGTAATGGACAGAACTTACTTTCTATCTTATAAATAAAAATGAACATAAAATTCCTTTATTAAATTATATATAATTTAATAAATTTAAACTTATAAATACAAATTAACATGAAATTCCTTATAATTAAATAAAACTAAATTTAAACTAGTCGGAAAGGCTACAGTCACGCGGTGACTGTAAGAGGCCATGGATTTTCAGTAAATTTTTTATATACCTTACAAAAATATATATAGGAATAACATTTTTAGCAAGAGCAAGAGTCGATAGCACAAGTTAGAACGAGAGCGGCATATGTGCATTTTCGATGCGTGCCAAAATTCGTTACATACACACACAACAGCGTCAACTGCTTCTTCTTTAATTTAGACGTCTGTTAAAATTACACAGACCTGCCTCATGTTTTGTGTATTGCCTAAAACGCTTTGCGTGCATGTATTATTAACATGTACGCAGAAGTATAGCAATCCGAACATCTTAAAAAGCAAAATTTAACGCCTAATTTATATTATATTAAATATAAATAAATGGGAAATAATTCAAAAATGTATATATATATATATATATATATATGGCATAACACCCCTAACGGAATAAAGCCTGATGTACGATATGCCTCTGTCCTGTGCGCGACTCCGCCAGTTGGTGACAGCAAGCGTCGACGGTATTGCGTCCATTTGGTCCCTCCAAAGGCCGCGTGGTCTTTCTCTCCTACGTTGTCCGCCAATTACCGCACCGAAAACAGATCGAGCTGGAGTTGTTGCCTCCATACGAGCTATGTGACCTAGCCAGCGAAGTCGCTAAATATTAATTCACCTTCCTATGTCCACATCACCGTATAGCTCATACGGCTCGTCGTTCCAACTGATGCGATAGATTCCGCCAACGCAAACAGGTCCGAATATCTTACGAAGGATTTTCCTCTCGAAGACACCAAGCTGCATCTGACTGCGTCACTGTCCAGGCTTCCGCACCATATAGATGCACTGGGATGATGAGTGCCTTGTAAAGGGTTAGCTTCGTCTTTCGAGAGAGGGCTCTGCTGTTCATTTGTCTACTGAGCCCAAAGTAACTCCTGTTGGCAAGTGTGATCCTTCGTATGATCTCCAGGTTGGCATCATTGTTGCTGGTTACTGCAGGTCACTTCCTAAATAGACAAAGTCCTTGACCGATTCAAAGTCATAGTGACTCACTGTTACTGCACACCATAAACTTTGTTTTGCCCATATTTACTGCTAGCCCAACTTTAGTCGATTCTCTTTCTATCGCTCCAAAAGCCGCAGTCAAATCACGCTTGGTACGACCAATAATAACTATATCATCAGCGTAACTAAGGAGCTGGACACATTTCTGTCCCAATATTGTGCCCACCCGATGCACTCCAGCTTTCCTTATGACACTCTCCATCAGCAGATTGAAGAGCATACTGTGGTATGCGTACATATATATTTAGAGTACATATATACATAGAGTACAATGTACTGCATTGGCAGTGCTACCATAAACAATAATGTTTAAGTGGAAGTGTTATATGATCGCCCACTTATGAAGCATACAGCAAAAGTGCATGGTCAGCATTCCCACGCTAACCAAATGCCGCTATGTACAAAATGTGCGCACATAGCATTCTCTCTCAACTCTCTTAACATAAGTATATAACATAATATATAATAGCCGTTTCTCTGCCGGCTTCACCAGGCAGCTAAGGCCTAAGAGGAATATTGTATTAGCTTTAAGAATCAGTCGAGTTCTACAAGTGACACAAGCTTGATGATCAAATAAAACGGAGCTATGCTCCACTGAACATTAAAACATAACCAAAGGCTTCTAATTATTACATGGCGACCGTGACAGTCGTCCAACGATGGACAAACTGACCACACCAATAAATACATAAAGGAAAAAGGAGGAAAACTGGACTGGAATGCTAAAAAAATACCGAGACTTAACATTACAATTGCCAAATGGAGAACGAATCTGAGTGAGTAGAGTTGTATTGAGATATGGGAAAGCACCGCGGCGGTCTAAAGACAAAGCTGAACAAACGTATAGCCCACGTAAGGTGGCTAATATACGGCCAGCAAACGCCACCGGTTTGGTCGAAAGGCCTAAAGCTAAATGCAGAGCTAGACCACTTGCTGCAATATCAGCAAGAATTAAAAACCCAAAAACTTGAGAAAACTCACTCAGAAACTACTAAAAATATAACAATAATTAATGAAGTTCCAAAACCAATAGCATATCCAGCACCAGCACCGGCACTAACGAAGCCTAAAAAGACCTGCCCTCCGGACTGCGGAGGAGTCTGGAGTCCTCACTGCCTGGGGACTTGTGAGCAGCCATCAACATCATCAGCAGCCCAGAAATAGACAGCAGCGAGGGAGTGTCAGCGTGCCACCCCCGGCGACGCCCAGCTGACACCAGCAGACGAACATCAGCAGCAGTAAAAAAATAACTCATTAATTAATTAACCATTAATATAAATATACGAGTATATAAGAACAATTTTGTAAGACACATTGTAAAATGGAGCATATACTACTATGCCTTGTTAACCCAATATGGCCCGTGAAGCCATAGCTAGAATCAGGCAGGCAATAATGTAAAACAAAATCCTAACTAACATTGACAAAATTTAAGGGAGAAATAATTCCCAATATAAATGTCCATAGAGACAAATAGAATAAGCAAAACTGAAAACATTTATAACAAGTAGGTAAGGCTACAGTCGGGCGTCCGACAGTAAGATACCCTTCTCCCAATTTTTCAAATCCGTTACAAGCGTGTAACTATACTCATAATTTCAAACAAAAATTCTGCACAAATTCTTCATATAGCTTACTCGCTCGCACTCACACAGCGACGCGCGTAAAGAGTAAAGCGACACGACGCAACGTCGACGTCGGCGTCAACTGCTCAAAGCAGCGCGTCGGCTGCTGCTCGTACCGAACATTTGTACTGAAAACGTTGACTTGAATAACTTCTGTGTTATTGTTCCGATCGGATTGTAATTTGGAGGATATGTTCATATTGCATTCAGCTTTATACAGAACGTTATGGGCTTAATACTTTGCTTAATAATCGTAAATTACCGATTTGCGGGGGCGGTGGGCGTGGCATCAAACATTTGACATAAACTTCACCTACCCCGGATATATAGGAACCTTCATACCAAATTTGGTGTCCCTAGCTTTTTTAATAGCTGAGATCTGTTGTCTCAAACAAACAGACGGACAGACGGACAGACAGACGGACATGTCTCAATCGACTCGGCTAGTGATTCTGAGCAAGAATATATATACTTTTGTGGGGTCTGCCACGCCTCCTTATGCCTGTTACATACATTTTGCACAAAGTTAGTATACCCTTTTTTGACCATTTTCAATGGTCGAAGGGTATAAAAATAGAGAAGATTTTTTAGAAAACTATAAAATTAGTATACCCAAAATGGGTTTGATAGACACTAAAACTGTTGACTCCACAGCAAATGTTATAAATAAAGTGAAAGTCCAAAATGCAGATTTGTTCTGGATAACCATAATACTAATTGTAATTGCTCTAATTATGGTATCCAATGCATTAATAAAAATATACAAAGTACATAACAAGTGTCTCAGAAAAAAATACCGTAGCACTGCTAACGGTTTAGATAATATTTAAGAAATGTGTGAGGGAACTCAATTATGAATGAAAATATAAAAAAGTTGAAAAAACACGTAATGTTGACTTTATCTAGATAAGAATACAGAATTATATAGCAATAGCCAACCATGAGTGTAGCTCAAACACAGCGCACTATAGATAAAGTTTATGAATATGACCCCGATTTTAAGAATAAAGCATTGAACATTATAAGTAATATTCGAATGTCTATATATGATTTCGAAATATTAAGAATCTATTATAGTACCACAGCATGGACTGGGAAAAGCTTATTGATCAGATAAAAGAATCAAAAGAAAATTTCAAAAAATCTTATAAATGCTTAACGCAAAATAAACCAATACAAGCTGTAACGATAAATAAAAATGCCCAAATATTGGTAAATAGTTACAATAAAGTCAGAGAACTGATACAGCAGAATAGAACGAATTTAGACAGTAAACAGTGTGCTAAAGTTTCGGAACTACTGGTGGCATTAAGGGAGAAATTAATATTAATAAAAAATAAATTCAGCCTCCAGATAGAAATTCCGACTATAGTAAACACTCCATTAACAATAAATGTTAACGAAGAAAGCACTGACTCAGACGAAGAAAATACAACTGTAGTCGAAGAAGACATTAAAGAGGAAGATCTTCACGATCTAACTATACCAGCAATACTAGTGCTGAAGGAAGAAAATACTACAAATAACGCAGCTAATTCAGAAAATACATTAACCATGGCAGAGCAATCCGCAGCCATTAGGTCTTACATTAAGGAAGTCGCTTGCGCAATACCAGAATTTGATGGACAAAAGATCCATTTACAACGATTCATTAGGGCAATCAAATTGGTAGACTTAGCCAAGGGACCATATGAAGACATTGCAGTTGAGGTCATTAAGTCAAAAATAGTTGGCACAATTTTGAACTCAGTTGACGATGAAACGACAATTCCAGCAATTATAAACAAATTGCAGAAAGTAGTTGTCGGTGAGACATCCAGTAATGTCAAAGCAAAGCTATCAACAGTTCAGCAAAGAGGTAAAACCGCAACGCAATTTACCGCTGAAGTTGAAAGACTGAGAAAGCTATTAGAAGCTTCCTTTATCGATGAGGGTTTATCTCTAGAACATGCCACTAGTCTAAGTACTAAAGAGGCAATTGACACAATGATAAATCGTGCTGAGCACGAAAGTATCAAAACAGTACTGGAAGCACCACTATGGATGCAGCAATAAGCGCATACATAAGAACGAGTGCAAGAGTTACCGGTGACATCAATAAAGTGATGTACTCTAAAGGTAACAGATCTAACGGAGGATACGGCAATGCCAATAGAGGTGGTAACCGAGGTAGAGGCTTCAATAACGATGGTTATAGAGGCAACTATAATAACGGTTACCAAAATAACGGTTACCAGAATAACGGTTATCAAATTCGCAATAATGGAAATGATAACCGTTATAATGGCAACAATAGAGGCCGCAATAATGGAAACAGAGGCCGTAACAACAACCAGAATAGCAATAACGGAAATAATGCCAATGTACGAGTAACCCAAGATCAGGGAAACGCGCAACAGCCTTTAGGTACTCAGTAGAAGAAGAACATAAAGTATACGCCATCAATTATTATCTCAATATATTTACCATTCATGTCGAAACAGGTGTAAAACTTGTTTTCCTTCTTGATACAGGTGCAGATATCTCTATTCTCAAAGAGAACTCTGACAAATTTTCTAATATTCAAATAACTAACAAAATAAATATTCAAGGCATAAGCCAACAGACAATTCAGTCTCAAGGACAGACTTTTATTGAGATACAGACAGGTAAATACATCATCCCACACGACTTTCATTTAGTAGATACAAATTTTCCTATACCGTGTGATGGAATAAATAATTGCCAAATTGATTTCAAACCAGCAGAAGATTGGTTTATAATTAGACCCAACAATTTGAAACTTCCAATTTATGTTCCAATAACATACAGCTCTGGTAATAACACAACTCTATTACCAGCAAGATCCCAAGTTGTCCGAAGATTAATAGTATCATTAAAAGATGATAACATTTTAATTCCAAACCAGAAAATTCAAACTGGTATCTATGTTGCAAATACAATTGCAACATCTAGTAATACATTTGTCCGAATTTTGAACACAACAGATTCTGACTAATTGGTCAATATGGACACTTTACAATATGAGCCACTTTCTAACTACAATGTAGTTCAGGCAAATACCGAAAACAGAAATAAAACTGTCTTATCTCAATTGAAGAAAAATTTTCCAAAATTGTTTAAATTACAATTAGAAACTTTATGCAGCAAATATACAGATATATTTGCATTAGAATCAGAACCAATAACGGTTAATAATTTTTATAAACAACAGTTGAGATTAAAAGATGATGAGCCCGTATACACAAAAAATTATAGAAGTGACTATGAGGGTCAAGTAGAAGAAATACAAGCCCAGGTACAGAAATTAATAAAAGATAAAATAGTCGAACCATCAGTTTCAGAGTACAATAGCCCTTTGCTATTAGTACCTAAAAAGTCAAGCCCAGATTCAGATAAAAAGAAATGGAGATTAGTAATAGACTATCGCCAAATTAATAAGAAACTTTTAGCTGAAAAATTTCCACTATCGAGAATAGATGATATTTTGGACCAACTTGGTCGAGCAAAATATTTTTCTTGCCTTGATTTAATGTCAGGTTTTCATCAAATCGAGCTGGATGAAGGCTCAAGAGATATAACTTCTTTCTCAACCAACAATGGCTCATATCGTTTCACGCGATTGCCATTTGGTTTAAAAATAGCGCCTAATTCATTCTAAAGAATGATGACTATAGCATTCTCCGGAATAGAACCGTCTCAGGCATTCCTTTATATGGATGACTTAATAGTCATCGGTTGTTCCGAAAAGCATATGTTAAAAACCTCACTGAAGTTTTTGATAAATGCAGGGAATACAACCTAAAGTTACATCCTGAAAAATGTTCATTTTTCATGCATGAAGTCACATTTTTGGGACATAAATGCACAGACAAAGGAATTTTGCCGGATGACAAAAAATATGATGTCATTCAGAACTACCCAGTTCCACATGATGCGGACAGCGCTAGACGTTTTGTAGAATTTTGCAATAGACGTTTTATCAAAAATTTCGCCGACTATTCGCGGCACATAACAAGATTATGTAAAAAGAATGTTCCATTCGAGTGGACAGATGAATGCCAAAATGCATTCATACATTTAAAATCGCAGCTAATAAACCCAACACTCTCTTACCCAGACTTCAGGAAAGAATTTTGCATAATAACAGATGCAAGCAAGCAAGCGTGTGGCGCAGTTTTAACTCAAAACTACAATGGCCACCAACTCCCAGTTGCTTATGCATCAAGAGCTTTTACGAAAGGTGAAAAGCAATAAGAGTACAACAGAACAAGAGTTAACAGCAATTCATTGGGCAATAGTACATTTTAGACCGTACATTTACGAAAAACACTTCACTGTGAAAACAGATCATAGACCATTGACATATTTATTCTCAATGGTAAACCCCAGTTCTAAATTAACAAGAATACGGCTTGAATTAGAGGAATATAATTTTACGGTAGAGTATCTAAAAGGCAAAGATAATCATGTAGCTGATGCGTTATCAAGAATAACCATCAGCACGTAGGTAAGGCTACAGTCGGACGCCCGACAGTAAGATACCCTTCTCCCAATTTTTCAAATCCGTTACAAGCGTGTAACTATACTCATAATTTCAAACAAAAATTCTTCACAAATTCTTCTACATATAGCTTACTCGCTTGCACTCGCGACATGACGCAACGTCGACGTCGGCGTCAACAGCTCAAAGCAGCGCGTCGGCTGCTGCTCGTACCGAATATTTGTACTGAAAACGTTGACTTGAATAACTTCTGTGTTATTGGTCCGATCGGATTGTAATTTAAAGGATATGTTCATATTGCATTCAGCTTTATACATACCGAAGCATAACTTTATAGGTTCATTACTTTGCTTAATAATCGTAAATAACCGATTTGCGGGGGCGGTGGGCGTGGCATCCAACATTTGACATAAACTTCACCTGCCCCGAATATATAGGAACCTTCATACCAAATTTGGTCTCTCTTGCTTTTTTAATAGCTAAGATCTGTTGTCTCAAACAAACAGACGGACCGACGGACAGACGGACGGACGGACAGACGGACAGACGGACAGACAGACGGACATGTCTCAACCGACTCGGCTAGTGATCCTGAGCAAGAATATATATACTTTATGGGGTCTGCCACGCCTCCTTATGCCTGTTACATACATTTTGCACAAAGTTAGTATACCCTTTTTTGACAATTTTCAATGGTCGAAGGGTATAAAAAAAGAAAAAGAAGCTATATTGTCTGCACTACATGATGATCCATTACAAGGAGGTCATACAGGCATTGCAAAAACCTTGGCCAAGGTCAAAATACATTATTTTTGGAAAGGTATGTCTAAACAAATAACAGACTACATTAAACAAGTAGGTAAGGCTACAGTCGGGTGCCCGACAGTAAGATACCCTTCTCCCAATTTTCCAAATACGTTACAAACGTGTAACCACACTAATAATTCCAAGCAGAAATTTCTGCACAAAAACATTTAATACATATAGCTTACTCGCTCGCACTCACACAGCGACGCGCGTAAAGAGTAAAGCGACACGCAACGTCGACGTCGGCGTCAACTGCTCAAAGCAGCGCGTCGGCTGCCGCTCGTACCGAGCATTTGTACTGAAAACGTCGACGTTAATAACTTTTGTGTTATTGGTCCGATCGTATTGTAATTTGGAGGATATGTTCAGATTGCATTCAGCTTTATACATACCAAAGCATAACTTTATAGGTTCATTACTTTGCTTAATAATCGTAAATAACCGATTTGCGGGGGCGGTGGGCGTGGCATCAAACATTTGACATAAACTTCACCTGCCCCGAATATATAGGAACCTTCATACCAAATTTGGTGTCTCTAGCTTTTTTAATAGCTAAGATCTGTTGTCTCAAACAAACAGACGGACAGACGGACAGACGGACAGACAGACGGACATGTCTCAATCGACTCGGCTAGTGATCCTGAGCAAGAATATATATACTTTATGGGGTCTGCCACGCCTCCTTATGCCTGTTACATACATTTTGCACAAAGTTAGTATACCCTTTTTTGACCATTTTCAATGGTCGAAGGGTATAAAAATAGAGAAGATTTTTTAGAAAACTATAAAATTAATATACCCAAAATGGGTTTGATAGACACTAAAACTGTTGACTCCACAGCAAATGTTATAAATAAAGTGAAAGTCCAAAATGCAGATTTGTTCTGGATAACCATAATACTAATTGTAATTGCTCTAATTATGGTATCCAATGCATTAATAAAAATATACAAAGTACATAACAAGTGTCTCAGAAAAAATACCGTAGCACTGCTAACGGTTTAGATAATATTTAAGAAATGTGTGAGGGAACTCAATTATGAATGAAAATATAAAAAAGTTGAAAAAACACGTAATGTTGACTTTATCTAGATAAGAATACAGAATTATATAGCAATAGCCAACCATGAGTGTAGCTCAAACACAGCGCACTATAGATAAAGTTTATGAATATGACCCCGATTTTAAGAATAAAGCATTGAACATTATAAGTAATATTCGAATGTCTATATATGATTTCGAAATATTAAGAATCTATTATAGTACCACAGCATGGACTGGGAAAAGCTTATTGATCAGATAAAAGAATCAAAAGAAAATTTCAAAAAATCTTATAAATGCTTAACGCAAAATAAACCAATACAAGCTGTAACGATAAATAAAAATGCCCAAATATTGGTAAATAGTTACAATAAAGTCAGAGAACTGATACAGCAGAATAGAACGAATTTAGACAGTAAACAGTGTGCTAAAGTTTCGGAACTACTGGTGGCATTAAGGGAGAAATTAATATTAATAAAAAATAAATTCAGCCTCCAGATAGAAATTCCGACTATAGTAAACACTCCATTAACAATAAATGTTAACGAAGAAAGCACTGACTCAGACGAAGAAAATACAACTGTAGTCGAAGAAGACATTAAAGAGGAAGATCTTCACGATCTAACTATACCAGCAATACTAGTGCTGAAGGAAGAAAATACTACAAATAACGCAGCTAATTCAGAAAATACATTAACCATGGCAGAGCAATCCGCAGCCATTAGGTCTTACATTAAGGAAGTCGCTTGCGCAATACCAGAATTTGATGGACAAAAGATCCATTTACAACGATTCATTAGGGCAATCAAATTGGTAGACTTAGCCAAGGGACCATATGAAGACATTGCAGTTGAGGTCATTAAGTCAAAAATAGTTGGCACAATTTTGAACTCAGTTGACGATGAAACGACAATTCCAGCAATTATAAACAAATTGCAGAAAGTAGTTGTCGGTGAGACATCCAGTAATGTCAAAGCAAAGCTATCAACAGTTCAGCAAAGAGGTAAAACCGCAACGCAATTTACCGCTGAAGTTGAAAGACTGAGAAAGCTATTAGAAGCTTCCTTTATCGATGAGGGTTTATCTCTAGAACATGCCACTAGTCTAAGTACTAAAGAGGCAATTGACACAATGATAAATCGTGCTGAGCACAAGTATCAAAACAGTACTGGAAGCACCACTATGGATGCAGCAATAAGCGCATACATAAGAACGAGTGCAAGAGTTACCGGTGACATCAATAAAGTGATGTACTCTAAAGGTAACAGATCTAACGGAGGATACGGCAATGCCAATAGAGGTGGTAACCGAGGTAGAGGCTTCAATAACGATGGTTATAGAGGCAACTATAATAACGGTTACCAAAATAACGGTTACCAGAATAACGGTTATCAAATTCGCAATAATGGAAATGATAACCGTTATAATGGCAACAATAGAGGCCGCAATAATGGAAACAGAGGCCGTAACAACAACCAGAATAGCAATAACGGAAATAATGCCAATGTACGAGTAACCCAAGATCAGGGAAACGCGCAACAGCCTTTAGGTACTCAGTAGAAGAAGAACATAAAGTATACGCCATCAATTATTATCTCAATATATTTACCATTCATGTCGAAACAGGTGTAAAACTTGTTTTCCTTCTTGATACAGGTGCAGATATCTCTATTCTCAAAGAGAACTCTGACAAATTTTCTAATATTCAAATAACTAACAAAATAAATATTCAAGGCATAAGCCAACAGACAATTCAGTCTCAAGGACAGACTTTTATTGAGATACAGACAGGTAAATACATCATCCCACACGACTTTCATTTAGTAGATACAAATTTTCCTATACCGTGTGATGGAATAAATAATTGCCAAATTGATTTCAAACCAGCAGAAGATTGGTTTATAATTAGACCCAACAATTTGAAACTTCCAATTTATGTTCCAATAACATACAGCTCTGGTAATAACACAACTCTATTACCAGCAAGATCCCAAGTTGTCCGAAGATTAATAGTATCATTAAAAGATGATAACATTTTAATTCCAAACCAGAAAATTCAAACTGGTATCTATGTTGCAAATACAATTGCAACATCTAGTAATACATTTGTCCGAATTTTGAACACAACAGATTCTGACTAATTGGTCAATATGGACACTTTACAATATGAGCCACTTTCTAACTACAATGTAGTTCAGGCAAATACCGAAAACAGAAATAAAACTGTCTTATCTCAATTGAAGAAAAATTTTCCAAAATTGTTTAAATTACAATTAGAAACTTTATGCAGCAAATATACAGATATATTTGCATTAGAATCAGAACCAATAACGGTTAATAATTTTTATAAACAACAGTTGAGATTAAAAGATGATGAGCCCGTATACACAAAAAATTATAGAAGTGACTATGAGGGTCAAGTAGAAGAAATACAAGCCCAGGTACAGAAATTAATAAAAGATAAAATAGTCGAACCATCAGTTTCAGAGTACAATAGCCCTTTGCTATTAGTACCTAAAAAGTCAAGCCCAGATTCAGATAAAAAGAAATGGAGATTAGTAATAGACTATCGCCAAATTAATAAGAAACTTTTAGCTAAAAAATTTCCACTACCGAGAATAGATGATATTTTGGACCAACTTGGTCGAGCAAAATATTTTTCTTGCCTTGATTTAATGTCAGGTTTTCATCAAATCGAGCTGGATGAAGGCTCAAGAGATATAACTTCTTTCTCAACCAACAATGGCTCATATCGTTTCACGCGATTGCCATTTGGTTTAAAAATAGCGCCTAATTCATTCTAAAGAATGATGACTATAGCATTCTCCGGAATAGAACCGTCTCAGGCATTCCTTTATATGGATGACTTAATAGTCATCGGTTGTTCCGAAAAGCATATGTTAAAAACCTCACTGAAGTTTTTGATAAATGCAGGGAATACAACCTAAAGTTACATCCTGAAAAATGTTCATTTTTCATGCATGAAGTCACATTTTTGGGACATAAATGCACAGACAAAGGAATTTTGCCGGATGACAAAAAATATGATGTCATTCAGAACTACCCAGTTCCACATGATGCGGACAGCGCTAGACGTTTTGTAGAATTTTGCAATAGACGTTTTATCAAAAATTTCGCCGACTATTCGCGGCACATAACAAGATTATGTAAAAAGAATGTTCCATTCGAGTGGACAGATGAATGCCAAAATGCATTCATACATTTAAAATCGCAGCTAATAAACCCAACACTCTCTTACCCAGACTTCAGGAAAGAATTTTGCATAATAACAGATGCAAGCAAGCAAGCGTGTGGCGCAGTTTTAACTCAAAACTACAATGGCCACCAACTCCCAGTTGCTTATGCATCAAGAGCTTTTACGAAAGGTGAAAAGCAATAAGAGTACAACAGAACAAGAGTTAACAGCAATTCATTGGGCAATAGTACATTTTAGACCGTACATTTACGAAAAACACTTCACTGTGAAAACAGATCATAGACCATTGACATATTTATTCTCAATGGTAAACCCCAGTTCTAAATTAACAATAGCAATAACGGAAATAATGCCAATGTACGAGTAACCCAAGATCAGGGAAACGCGCAACAGCCTTTAGGTACTCAGTAGAAGAAGAACATAAAGTATACGCCATCAATTATTATCTCAATATATTTACCATTCATGTCGAAACAGGTGTAAAACTTGTTTTCCTTCTTGATACAGGTGCAGATATCTCTATTCTCAAAGAGAACTCTGACAAATTTTCTAATATTCAAATAACTAACAAAATAAATATTCAAGGCATAAGCCAACAGACAATTCAGTCTCAAGGACAGACTTTTATTGAGATACAGACAGGTAAATACATCATCCCACACGACTTTCATTTAGTAGATACAAATTTTCCTATACCGTGTGATGGAATAAATAATTGCCAAATTGATTTCAAACCAGCAGAAGATTGGTTTATAATTAGACCCAACAATTTGAAACTTCCAATTTATGTTCCAATAACATACAGCTCTGGTAATAACACAACTCTATTACCAGCAAGATCCCAAGTTGTCCGAAGATTAATAGTATCATTAAAAGATGATAACATTTTAATTCCAAACCAGAAAATTCAAACTGGTATCTATGTTGCAAATACAATTGCAACATCTAGTAATACATTTGTCCGAATTTTGAACACAACAGATTCTGACTAATTGGTCAATATGGACACTTTACAATATGAGCCACTTTCTAACTACAATGTAGTTCAGGCAAATACCGAAAACAGAAATAAAACTGTCTTATCTCAATTGAAGAAAAATTTTCCAAAATTGTTTAAATTACAATTAGAAACTTTATGCAGCAAATATACAGATATATTTGCATTAGAATCAGAACCAATAACGGTTAATAATTTTTATAAACAACAGTTGAGATTAAAAGATGATGAGCCCGTATACACAAAAAATTATAGAAGTGACTATGAGGGTCAAGTAGAAGAAATACAAGCCCAGGTACAGAAATTAATAAAAGATAAAATAGTCGAACCATCAGTTTCAGAGTACAATAGCCCTTTGCTATTAGTACCTAAAAAGTCAAGCCCAGATTCAGATAAAAAGAAATGGAGATTAGTAATAGACTATCGCCAAATTAATAAGAAACTTTTAGCTAAAAAATTTCCACTACCGAGAATAGATGATATTTTGGACCAACTTGGTCGAGCAAAATATTTTTCTTGCCTTGATTTAATGTCAGGTTTTCATCAAATCGAGCTGGATGAAGGCTCAAGAGATATAACTTCTTTCTCAACCAACAATGGCTCATATCGTTTCACGCGATTGCCATTTGGTTTAAAAATAGCGCCTAATTCATTCTAAAGAATGATGACTATAGCATTCTCCGGAATAGAACCGTCTCAGGCATTCCTTTATATGGATGACTTAATAGTCATCGGTTGTTCCGAAAAGCATATGTTAAAAACCTCACTGAAGTTTTTGATAAATGCAGGGAATACAACCTAAAGTTACATCCTGAAAAATGTTCATTTTTCATGCATGAAGTCACATTTTTGGGACATAAATGCACAGACAAAGGAATTTTGCCGGATGACAAAAAATATGATGTCATTCAGAACTACCCAGTTCCACATGATGCGGACAGCGCTAGACGTTTTGTAGAATTTTGCAATAGACGTTTTATCAAAAATTTCGCCGACTATTCGCGGCACATAACAAGATTATGTAAAAAGAATGTTCCATTCGAGTGGACAGATGAATGCCAAAATGCATTCATACATTTAAAATCGCAGCTAATAAACCCAACACTCTCTTACCCAGACTTCAGGAAAGAATTTTGCATAATAACAGATGCAAGCAAGCAAGCGTGTGGCGCAGTTTTAACTCAAAACTACAATGGCCACCAACTCCCAGTTGCTTATGCATCAAGAGCTTTTACGAAAGGTGAAAAGCAATAAGAGTACAACAGAACAAGAGTTAACAGCAATTCATTGGGCAATAGTACATTTTAGACCGTACATTTACGAAAAACACTTCACTGTGAAAACAGATCATAGACCATTGACATATTTATTCTCAATGGTAAACCCCAGTTCTAAATTAACAAGAATACGGCTTGAATTAGAGGAATATAATTTTACGGTAGAGTATCTAAAAGGCAAAGATAATCATGTAGCTGATGCGTTATCAAGAATAACCATCAGCACGTAGGTAAGGCTACAGTCGGACGCCCGACAGTAAGATACCCTTCTCCCAATTTTTCAAATCCGTTACAAGCGTGTAACTATACTCATAATTTCAAACAAAAATTCTTCACAAATTCTTCTACATATAGCTTACTCGCTTGCACTCGCGACATGACGCAACGTCGACGTCGGCGTCAACAGCTCAAAGCAGCGCGTCGGCTGCTGCTCGTACCGAATATTTGTACTGAAAACGTTGACTTGAATAACTTCTGTGTTATTGGTCCGATCGGATTGTAATTTAAAGGATATGTTCATATTGCATTCAGCTTTATACATACCGAAGCATAACTTTATAGGTTCATTACTTTGCTTAATAATCGTAAATAACCGATTTGCGGGGGCGGTGGGCGTGGCATCCAACATTTGACATAAACTTCACCTGCCCCGAATATATAGGAACCTTCATACCAAATTTGGTCTCTCTTGCTTTTTTAATAGCTAAGATCTGTTGTCTCAAACAAACAGACGGACCGACGGACAGACGGACGGACGGACAGACGGACAGACAGACGGACATGTCTCAACCGACTCGGCTAGTGATCCTGAGCAAGAATATATATACTTTATGGGGTCTGCCACGCCTCCTTATGCCTGTTACATACATTTTGCACAAAGTTAGTATACCCTTTTTTGACAATTTTCAATGGTCGAAGGGTATAAAAAAGAAAAAGAAGCTATATTGTCTGCACTACATGATGATCCATTACAAGGAGGTCATACAGGCATTGCAAAAACCTTGGCCAAGGTCAAAATACATTATTTTTGGAAAGGTATGTCTAAACAAATAACAGACTACATTAAACAAGTAGGTAAGGCTACAGTCGGGTGCCCGACAGTAAGATACCCTTCTCCCAATTTTCCAAATACGTTACAAACGTGTAACCACACTAATAATTCCAAGCAGAAATTTCTGCACAAAAACATTTAATACATATAGCTTACTCGCTCGCACTCACACAGCGACGCGCGTAAAAAGTAAAGCGACACGCAACGTCGACGTCGGCGTCAACTGCTCAAAGCAGCGCGTCGGCTGCCGCTCGTACCGAGCATTTGTACTGAAAACGTCGACGTTAATAACTTTTGTGTTATTGGTCCGATCGTATTGTAATTTGGAGGATATGTTCAGATTGCATTCAGCTTTATACATACCAAAGCATAACTTTATAGGTTCATTACTTTGCTTAATAATCGTAAATAACCGATTTGCGGGGGCGGTGGGCGTGGCATCAAACATTTGACATAAACTTCACCTGCCCCGAATATATAGGAACCTTCATACCAAATTTGGTCTCTCTTGCTTTTTTAATAGCTAAGATCTGTTGTCTCAAACAAACAGACGGACCGACGGACAGACGGACAGACAGACGGACATGTCTCAATCGACTCGGCTAGTGATCCTGAGCAAGAATATATATACTTTATGGGGTCTGCCACGCCTCCTTATGCCTGTTACATACATTTTGCACAAAGTTAGTATACCCTTTTTTGACCATTTTCAATGGTCGAAGGGTATAAAAATGTCAAAAATGTCAAAAATGCCAAAAAGCGAAAATAACAAAGCATACAAAGACCCCAATGACTTTAACTGAAACCCCTGAACATGCTTCCGACAGAGTGATAGTGGACACTATAGGTCCACTACCAAAGTCGGAAAATGGCAACGAATATGCAGTCACTCTCATTTGTGATTTAACTAAATATTTAGTTGCAATTCCTATACCGAATAAAAGCGCAACAACAGTCGCTAAAGCAATTTTCGAATCTTTCATTCTTACTTATGGTCCAATGAAGACGTTCATTACGGACATGGGTACAGAGTATAAGAATTCAATCATTATAGATCTTTGCAAATATCTAAAAATTAAAAATATAACGTCTACGTCTAAATAAGGAAAATTATGATTTACAAACAAAAACAAGTGGGTAAGGCTACAGTCGGGCGCCCGACAGTAAGATACCCTTCTCCCAATTTTCCAAATCCGTTACAAACGTGTAACCACACTCATAATTTCAAACAGAGAATTCTGCATAAATACTTCTACTACATATAGCTTACTCGCTCGCACTCACACAGCGACGCGCGTAAAGAGTAAAGCGACACGACGCAACGTCGACGTCGGCGTCAACTGCTCAAAGCAGCGCGTCGGCTGCTGCCCGTACCGAACATTTGTACTGAAAACGTTGACTTGAATAACTTCTGTGGTATTGGTCCGATCGGATTGTAATTTGGAGGATATGTTCAGATTGCATTCAGCTTTATACATACCAAAGTAGAACGTTATGGATTTAATACTTTGCTTAATAATCGCAAATAACCGATTTGCGGGGGCGGTGGGCGTGGCATCAAAAATTTGAGATAAACTTTATCTGCCTATGATTTACAGGAACCTTCATGCCAAATTTGGTATCTCTAGCTTTTTTAATAGCTGAGATCTGTTGTCTCATACAGACGGACAGACGGACAGACGGACAGACAGACGGACATGTCTCAATCGACTCGGCTAGTGATCCTGAGCAAGAATATATATACTTTATGGGGTCTGCCACGCCTCCTTATGCCTGTTACATACATTTTGCACAAAGTTAGTATACCCTTTTTTGACCATTTTCAATGGTCGAAGGGTATAAATATAGAAATAACAGTAGGAGATAAAGTTCTATTAAGAAATGAAGTAGGTCATAAATTAGATTTTAAATATACGGGACCCTATAAGGTAGAAAAGATAGAAGAAAGAGACAATATAACAATATCAAACAATAAAAATAAAAAACAAATAGTACACAAAGATCGATTGAAAGTTTTTCATTCATAAATGAGGTCATGATTTAATACAAAAATCATTATAATTATAAAAAAAAATTTAAAAATTCAAAACCAAAAAAAAATATAAAAACAAAAAAAAAAAACAAAATATTATAAAAAAACAAGAAAGCAAGGCTACCTTCGGCTTGCCGAAGGTTTCATACCCTTGCAGTTATACAAAATATAAAATATATTTGGATTGCTGCTGGTTTCTGTGGTATTTATTGAACAATTATAACAGTACATCGATTATATCATCCTCTTATAATTTCGAATACTCAGCCTCCTCACCACGACAAGGTCGCAATCCTCGAGGAGGAATATTCACAATACCTTAAACAACATTGCACATATATTCTTTATTTTCAATAATAAAATAAATTAATTAACTAAATATTTAAAAATAAATTATTAAATTAGTGATTATAGCTAAGGAACACGCCGTCATGGTGACTATATGGAGTTTGATAAGTGATTGTGGCAGCACCGCTTACTGTGTTATCACAAAATATCCAATCAATTTGAGTTAAATGTTTTGTTGTTGGCACATTTAACAATGGACATAACCCCTTATTATTTAAAGTAGACTCGAGCTGATCAGTGGTTGTTGATCGGTAAATGTTAAAATCTTCTAATATTACCAATTTTGTATTATTTTCAGCTGACGTTAGCCTTTCAACATCATTGCTGATTTCATTTCGAAACCTTGTAATATGAAAAGCTGGATTCCTATAAACAACTATGAATATTGTATGCAAGTATTTAAATGTTATGGACTGGTATATATTTCTTACATTATCAACTGTAACTGTTTCATATAAGAATGTTATGTTTTCCGATATATTTTGTTTTGCATATATCAGTATACCATTCTTAGAAACAGCATTTGGTCGAATGTCTTTGTGTTGTAAAGGATCTGTTGGTCATAAAATCTAAATTTGGAAAGTTCTCATTCAAAAATGCGTTTGAATAACAGCTATATGATTTTTTGTATAACATCTACATGTAATAGTACTCAGATTTCCATAAAATTGCAACAAGAACCTTCATCGTTGATCGTTATAAGTTATAAAAGTTCGATTTGGATTTGGTAAGCCTGATAGCTATATCTTGAAATATAACGAAAATCGGCCGATAGGCTCCATAACAGCTATACGATATATCAGTCCAATCTGGCCCGTTCCGACTTATTTAAAGAGGGCAGAAATAAAAAGCTTGTGAGCAAAGTTTCATGATGATAGCTCAATAACTGGGGGACTAGTTTGCGTTGCAACAGACGGACGGACGGACGGACGGACGGACGGACGGACGGACAGACGGACATCCATTTTTCGACTCCTCTGGTGATGCTGATTCAGAATATATATACTTTATAGGGTCGGAGATGCCTCCTAAGGTGCGTTGCAAACTTCTGGCTAAAATTAATATACCCTCTGCAAGGGTATAAAAATAATAGAATAAAAAAACTACACTATGTTACGTTATTTTTCAAAAGGAGGGAGATGTTGTATGCGTACATATATATTGAGAGTACATATATACATAGAGTACAATGTACTGCATTGGCAGTGATACCATAAACAATAATGTTTAAGTGGAAGTGTTATATGATCGCCCACTTATGAAGCACACTGCAAAAGTGCATGGTCAGCATTTCCACGCTAACCAAATGTCGCTATGTACATAATGTGCGCACATAGCATTCTCTCTCAACTCTCTTAACATAAGTATATAACATAATATATAATAGCCGCTTCTCTGCCGGCTTCACCAGGCAGCTAAGGCCTAAGAGGAATATTGTATTAGCTTTAAGAATCAGTCGAGTTCTACAAGTGACACAAGCTTGATGATCAAATAAAACGGAGCTATGCTCCACTGAACATTAAAACATAACCAAAGGCTTCTAATTATTACAATACTAGAAAGTGAGTCGCCTTGACTGAGACCCCGCCTGGTACTGAAGGTTTCAGACTGGTCCTTTCCTACCTTGACAAAGCTGATGGTGTTGCTCAATGCCATTCTACAAAGGCGTACTAGCTTTGCAGGAATACCAAGCTCAGACATGGTGGTGTACAGGCATCCTCGCCGTGGACTATCAAAAGCAGCTATAAAATCAACAAACAGGTGGTATGTGTTGATTTGGTTCTCAAATGCTTTCTCCAGGATCTGACGTTGTGTGAAGATCTGGTCGACTGTGGGCCGACGAGGACGAAAGCCGCATTGATACGTCAGCATATGGCTTAAGTCTCTCACACATTACGGTCGTGAGAACTTTGTATGCGACGGAAAGAAGATTGATGCCACGATAGTTGGTGCATAGTGTTGCATCACCCTTCTTCAGAATGGGGCAAATCATGCTGGCCTCCAATAATTGGGCATGCTTACCGGTGACCATACGTTGCAAATGAGCTGGTGCATGTACACTACCAACTCATCGCCTCCAGCCTTAAACAATTCAGCCGGTAAGCTATCCGCTCCGGCGGCTTTATTGATTTTAAGTCGTTTTATGGCGAACTCGACTTCCGTATAGTTAGGGATGGGAACCTCACCATCTGATTGGGGTCAGTGGTTCTTCTTCATCCGAGTCTTGGTTGACTCCAGCCAAAAGACTTTCGAAGTGGTCCCTCCATAGCCTCAGTACGGTCTCTGCATCAGTGACAAGATTTCCATCATCACTCCTACATGCAAGCGATCCAGATCTCCTGCTTCTTCCTTCTGAAAAGGCGCTTCTCTTCACTTCTCCGCGTCCTATAAATATTCACCACTGCTCGTGTGGCACTTGCTTGCAGCGTCCGCCTGTATGCAGCGTTCTCTGCAGCAGTCGCATCCCGACACTCCTGGTCATACCATGGATTCCGTTTTGGAGGACCTTGGAGTCCAAGGGTTTCCACATCAGAAGCGTTAATGGCGGTAGATATGCACGTCCACATATCTGACGTATTTATAGGCGTTGGAGAGAGCTTGGCCAAGTCGGACTGAGAGTTGAGCTAAAAAGGCATCCCTGTGCTGTTGTGACTGCAGCTTTCCGATGTCAAGCTTTCTTGGCATACCTTGACGTGAGACTTTCGCGACAATCGTGCGCGAACCTTGGCTGCGACAAGGTAGTAATCAGAGTCGATGTTAGGACCCCGACACGTTCTCACATCAAGAATGCTAGACGCATGTCTTACATCGATCACAACATGATCAATCTGATTGCAAGTCAGACGATTAGGTGAAAGCCAGGTTGCTTTGTGGATGCTGCGATGACGGAATCTTGTACTACTAACTGTCATATTGTGTGCAGCAGCAAAACCTATAAGTCTAAGCCCATTTTCCGAGGTAGACTGATGTAAGCTATGCTGTCCAACGGTTGCTCCAAAGATGCGTTTTCGTCCGATTTTGGCATTAAAATCTCCGAGGAGGATCTTAATGTCATGCGACGGGCATCGGCTATACGCTCGGTCGAGTTCTGTATAGAAAGCATCCTTGATGGCGTCGTCCTTCTCCTCCGTTGGGGCGTGGGCACAGATAAGGCTGATGTTAAAGAATTTGGCAGCTACTCGGATCGTCTCATTTACAAGTGTAAACTGTGAGACTCAGTGCCGTAGACTGGCTCCTACGACGAATCCACAACCGAACTCGTATGACAGCTGTAATATATGTCACATTTACTTCGCTTCATGCATCCCTTTCCATTCCATCTCATTTCCTGGATAGCTGAGTGTATCCACTAGTTGTTGAGTGGCACCAGGTTTGTACAATGTGCGTACATTCCAGGTGCATACTATCAAATCATTATCCTTTTTTAATTTGCCGTGGTCGTCAACATTGTTCGGGTACCTATCCGAGGCCTCTGTTGCATTCTTCACTGATGTGATTTTTTCCTTGGGTGGATATCAAGTCCTACGCCAAAACCTAATTTAAGGATTAGGATCCCGCCGTGCACTTTGGTTTATAAATAAGCGGATGCTAAGTTACAATCCAGGAAAAACCACGTGGAGGTAGTGCGTCAACTTGAATAAAGCACACTGGCGCCCATCAAGTTGAACGCAGTCAGTAGCTTTAACTTGTATACTTTCCCCCAATTCCCCTTAAAATGTATATTCTTTATAAATATAAATGTAAATAATGAGACCGTCATCTTAACAACTAGACCACCGTCGGTGCGCTTCGCGCCCGTTAAAATTGCATATTTAGACCATTTGCTTAAAAATGTTATATTTGTCTTGTACAACAATAACACTTCTACTGGATTGAATGAGCACAAGAAATACAATTATTTGTTGAAATTTGATAAATTAAAATAAATTTTGTAATGATTAAAAAAAACTTATAAATAGTGAAAAGAAAGTAAATAAGCTTAAAAACCGCCTTTCTCGAGAGTTGAACCCCCATCACTTTGTTTGATTGCCCGCTGCTCTCACATTAGACTATCGCTGCAATTATTCGCTGTGCGGCTAAGTTACTTTTTCCATCTCATACACACACATAACCATTTTCGCATTAAAAAGATCGAAAACGCACATGGCTGGCAGCAGGTTGCAGGCAAGGCATTTATGTATACCAACGCAAAATGTTTAGACTTCAATTCTTTGCTTAATAATCACATTTTTAATTAAAATTCTGACGGGGGTGGTAGGCGTGGTACCCGACATTTGACCCGACATACAGAAATCTTCATGCTCATACAGACCGACAGACAGACAGACGGACAGATTGACTCCGCTCGCGATCCTGACCAAGAATATATTATATATTCTTTATGGGGTCGCAGATGTCTCCTTCTGTCTGTTACGCACATTCGGACAAACCTAATACACCATGTATTTTTTTTTTAAATCCATGGCCTAACTAGAGCAGCATCGAAGAATAACAGCAGTCTGCAAAGGAAAAATAAGTTAATTAGTATTATGTTCTGGGAAATTTGACATACTTACAGGGATTTTGAAGTATGAAATTTTGGAAGAAAGCAGGATACGGTTCCCTTTCTTTTGGCCACACAGAGTTGAAATCTGTCGAGTCGAAAGGAGGAGGCAAGGAGGAGAAATAGTATGGCGATTCCTTAGATTTGCTAGGTCATCGCAGACTCAAATTCTCCTCCTCGTTTTGTTAACATATCTAAGTATCGAACAGTGAAAAAAACAGTGAATTGCAGATTTTCTTTCATTTATATCTTCCAAAATACTTAAAAATTTCCGTCCTCCGCCACCGGACTCGGGTTCAGGAGGTCGAAATACACAGTTTTGCTAAAAAACTGACAACAAACACAGCTGATTAACAGTGAGACCATACCCATGTAACGGTCCAGGGTCAAAATATGGGTGATTATTCTTTTTGAGATCTGGTCACACTGGTCAATTCGGCCTGCAAAATGTATGGAAATCGGCCAGCTATCGGAAGCTATATCTCCTAAACTAAGCCGAAAATAAAAAATTTACTTATTATTTTCGTCTTATTTCGTCGAGTTCTATGAAAATCAGTTTTCAGATCTTGGCGCCCAGTTAGTGCAATACTGCCAAAAGAATAAATAAAACAAGAAAGCAAGGCTACCTTCGGCTTGCCGAAGGTTTTATACCCTTGCAGTCATACAACTGACACCGGACTGACTGATTGTTCCTATAACAGCTATAGAATATAAACGTCTGACATATTTAAATGGAAAAACTATGGGCGGGTTACTGTATAACATTGAAAAGTATTGATAATGTGCGGTATATCCAAAAACAAAACAGGTTTGCATACAAAAATCCTGATTTCAGCCGATAGTTCCTATGACAGCTATATGTTATAGTGGTCCGATTTTGATACAATTTTGACAGCACATTAAGAATGTAATATGAATAAGATTTGCCAAATCTTGTTGCAATATCTTGAAAAACAACAAAAATCGGCCGATAGCTTCTATGACAGCTATACGATATATCGGTCCGATCTGGCTCATTCCGACTTATTTACAGCATACAGTAATAGCTTCTGTTGCGTTGCAACAGACGGACGGACGGACGGACAGACGGACATCCATTTTTCGAGTCCTCTGGTGATGCTGATTCAGAATATATATACTTTATAGGGTCGGAGATGTCTCCTAAGGTGCGTTGCAAACTTCTGGCTAAAATTAATATACCCTCTGCAAGGGTATAAAAATGGGTCAATTACCCCAATCCTCCTTTGGGCCCAATGGATGCGTTAGTTTTAGTATTGCTAATTATTTTTGTTGTTCTACCCACTTTTCTATTGTTTTTTACACACATACATAGATGCACCAATTTGTTTTATATTTATACCCTTGCAGAGGGTATATTAATTTTAGCCAGAAGTTTGCAACGCACCTTAGGAGACATCTCCGACCCTATAAAGTATATATATTCTGAATCAGCATCACCAGAGGAGTCGAAAAATGGATGTCCGTCTGTCCGTCCGTCCGTCCGTCCGTCTGTTGCAACGCAAACTAGTCTCTCAGTTTTTGAGCTATCTCCATGAAACTTGGCACACAAGCTTCTTATTGCTGTACGCTGTAAATAAGTCGGAACGAGCCAGATCGGACCGATATATCGTATAGGTGTCATAGAAGCTATCGGCCGATTTTTGTTGTTTTTCAAGATATTGCAACAAGATTTGGCAAATCTTCTTCTTATTACGTTCTTAATGTGCTGTCAAAATTGTATCAAAATCGGACCACTATAACATATAGCTGCCATAGGAACAATCGGCTGAAATCAGTAAACCTGTTTTGTTTTTTTTACAGTAACCCGCATTAGTTTTTGCATTTAAATATCTCAGACGTTTATATTATATAGCTGTTATAGGAACAATCAGTCAGTCCGTCTGTCTGTTGCAACGCAAATTAGTCCCCCAGTTATTGAGCTATCTTCATGAAACTTTGCTCACAAGCTTCTTATTTCTGCCCTCTTTAAATAAGTCGGAACGGGCCAGATCGGACTGATATATCGTATAGCTGTCATGGAGCCTATCGGCCGATTTTCGTTATATTTCAAGATATAGCTATCAGGCTTACCACATCCAAATCGAAATTTTATAACTTATAACGATCAACGATCGGCCTAATAAAGGTTCTTGTTGCAATTTTATGAAAATCTGAGTACTATTACATGTAGATGTTAAACAAAAAATCATATAGCTGTTATTCACACGCATTTTTGAATGAGAACTTTCCAAATTTAGATTTTATGACCAACAGATCCTTTACAACACAAAGACATTCGACCAAATGCTGTTTCTAAGAATGGTATACTGATATATGCAAAACAAAATATATCGGAAAACATAACATTCTTATATGAAACAGTTACAGTTGATAATGTAAGAAATATATACCAGTCCATAACATTTAAATACTTGCATACAATAGTCGTAGTTGTTTATAGGAATCCAGCTTTTCCTATTACAAGGTTTCGAAATGAAATCAGAAATGATGTTAAAAGGCTAACGTCAGCTGAAAATAATACAAAATTGGTAATATTAGGAGATTTTAACATTTGCCGATCAACAACCACTGATCAGCTCGAGTCTACATTAAATAATAAGGGGTTATGTCCATTGTTAAATGTGCCAACAACAAAACATTTAACTCAAATTATATCGGAAAACATAACATTCTTATATGAAACAGTTACAGTTAATAATGTAAGAAATATATACCAGTCCATAACATTTAAATACTTGCATACAATAGTCATAGTTGTTTATAGGAATCCAGCTTTTCCTATTACAAGGTTTCGAAATGAAATCAGAAATGATGTTAAAAGGCTAACGTCAGCTGAAAATAATACAAAATTGGTAATATTAGGAGATTTTAACATTTGCCGATCAACAACCACTGATCAGCTCGAGTCTACTTTAAATAATAAGGGGTTATGTCCATTGTTAAATGTGCCAACAACAAAACATTTAACTCAAATTGATTGGATATTTTGTGATAACACAGTAAGCGGTGCTGCCGCAATCACTTATCAAACTCCATATAGTCACCATGACGGCGTGTTCCTTAGCTATAATCACTAATTAAATAATTTATTTTTAAATATTTAGTTAATTAATTTATTTTATTATTGAAAATAAAAAATATATGTGCAATGTTGTTTAAGGTATTGTAAATATTCCTCCTCGAGGATTGCGACCTTGTCGTGGTGAGGAGGCTGAGTATTCGAAATTATAAGAGGATGATATAATCGATGTACTGTTATAATTGTTCAATAAATACCACAGAAACCAGCAGCAATCCAAATATATTTTATATTTTGTATAACTGCAAGGGTATGAAACCTTCGGCAAGCCGAAGGTAGCCTTGCTTTCTTGTTATACCCTTGCAGAGGGTATATTAATTTTAGCCAGAAGTTTGCAACGCACCTTAGGAGACATCTCCGACCCTATAAAGTATATATATTCTGAATCAGCATCACCAGAGGAGTCGAAAAATGGATGTCCGTCTGTCCGTCCGTCCGTCCGTCCGTCTGTTGCTAGTCTAGTCTCTCAGTTTTTGAGCTATCTTCATGAAACTTGGCACACAAGCTTCTTATTGCTGTAGGCTGTAAATAAGTCGGAACGAGCCAGATCGGACTGATATATCGTATAGCTGTCATAGAAGCTATCGGCCGATTTTTGTTGTTTTTCAAGATATTGCAACAAGATTTGGCAAATCTTCTTCTTATTACGTTCTTAATGTGCTGTCAAAATTGTATCAAAATCGGACTACTATAACATATAGCTGCCATAGGAACAATCGGCTGAAATCAGCAAACCTGTTTTGTTTTTGGAAATACCGCACATTATCAATACCTTTTAATGTTATACAGTAACCCGCCCTTTGTTTTTCCATTTAAATATCTCAGACGTTTATATTCTATAGCTGTTATAGGAACAATCAGTCAGTCCGTCTGTCTGTTGCAACGCAAATTAGTCCCCCAGTTATTGAGCTATCATCATGAAACTTTGATCACAAACTTTTTATTTCTGCCCTCTTTAAATAAGTCGGAACGGGCCAGATCGGACTGATATATCGTATAGCTGTTATGGAGCCTATCGGCCGATTTTCGTTATATTTCAAGATATAGATATCAGGCTTACCACATCCAAATCGAACTTTTATAACTTATAACGATCAACGATCGGCCTAATGAAGGTTCTTGTTGCAATTTTATGGAAATCTGAGTACTATTACATGTAGCTGTTAAACAAAAAATCATATAGCTGTTATTCAAATGCATTTTTGAAAGAGAACTTTCCAAATTTAGATTTTATGACCAACAGATCTTTACAACACAAAGACATTCGACCACTAATTAAAAAATAATTTATTTTTAAATATTTAGTTAATTAATTGCGACCTTGCCGTGGTGAGGAGGCTGAGTATTCGAAATTATAAGAGGTTGATATAATCGATGTACTGTAATAATTCTTCAATTAATACCACAGAAACCAGCAGCAATCCAAAGATATTTTATATTTTGTATAACTGCAAGGGTATGAAACCTTCGGCAAGCCGAAGGTAGCCTTGCATTCTTGTTTTTTTCTGCAGATTGTGTTATTTCTGTTATAAACTTGTGATTGCGGTTTCTTTCTTTTTATACCCTTGCAGAGGGTATATTAATTTTAGCCAGAAGTTTGCAACGCACCTTAGGAGACATCTCCGACCCTATAAAGTATATATATTCTGAATCAGCATCACCAGAGGAGTCGAAAAATGGATGTCCGTCTGTCCGTCCGTCCGTCCGTCCGTCCGTCCGTCCGTCTGTTGCAACGCAAACTAGTCTCTCAGTTTTTAAGCTATCTTCATGAAACTTGGCACACAACCTTCTTATTGCTGTAGGCTGTAAATAAGTCTGTAGGCTGTAAATATATCGTATAGCTGTCATAGAAGCTATCGGCCGATTTTTGTTGTTTTTCAAGATATTGCAACAAGATTTGGCAAATCTTCTTCTTATTACGTTCTTAATGTGCTGTCAAAATTGTATCAAAATCGGACTACTATAACATATAGCTGCCATAGGAACAATCGGCTGAAATCAGCAAACCTGTTTTGGTTTTGGAAATACCGCACATTATCAATACCTTTTAATGCTATACAGTAACCCGCCCTTTGTTTTTCCATTTAAATATCTCAGACGTTTATATTCTATAGCTGTTATAGGAACAATCAGTCAGTCCGTCTGTCTGTTGCAACGCAAATTAGTCCCCCAGTTATTGAGCTATCATCATGAAACTTTGATCACAAACTTTTTATTTCTGCCCTCTTTAAATACGTCGGAACGGGCCAGATCGGACTGATATATCGTATAGCTGTTATGGAGCCTATCGGCCGATTTTCGTTATATTTCAAGATATAGCTATCAGGCTTACCACATCCAAATCGAACTTTTATAACTTATAACGATCAACGATCGGCCTAATGAAGGTTCTTGTTGCAATTTTATGGAAATCTGAGTACTATTACATGTAGCTGTTAAACAAAAAATCATATAGCTGTTATTCAAATGCATTTTTGAAAGAGAACTTTCCAAATTTAGATTTTATGACCAACAGATCTTTACAACACAAAGACATTCGACCACTAATTAAAAAAGAATTTATTATTAAATATTTAGTTAATTAATTTATTTTATTATTGTAAATAAATAATATATGTGCAATGTTGTTTAAGATATTGTAAATATTCCTCCTCGAGGATTGCGACCTTGCCGTGGTGAGGAGGCTGAGTATTCGAAATTATAAGAGGTTGATATAATCGATACCACAGAAACCAGCAGCAATCCATAGATATTTTATATTTTGTATAACTGCAAGGGTATGAAACCTTCGGCAAGCCGAAGGTAGCCTTGCTTTCTTGTTTTTTTTAAATTTGCTAATTTTCTAGTTGATCTCTTGTCGCGAATTTTATTGGTTTGTGGAGTTTCATTCTAAATTCTGCTATAAAAAAAAATGGCATCATATGTATGAATGTACCTGATGTGCAATAGTAGTGATAATTAATTTTATATTCAAATTTTTAAATATCAGAATCGCTGCGGTGCTTCTGCCCTTGGTCTTGGATATTTTACTATGGGCAAAAGAGTTGTTTGCAAAACTGTGCTGTCTTTTTTTCCCATGTAGTGTCTTTTGGGTCAGTTAATTTTTTTGGTGCCACCAGTGACTGAGTAGATGTGCTTTTTGTTATCTTCTTGTGTGAGGGAGTTTGTTGGCAGCTTTGAGAAAGACATCCAAGTAGTCCCTAAGTGACTCTATTTGATGCACTGCACTGGTGTCACTTCTAGCTATTAGTTACTTATTAGCACAAAACATAATCTCTGTCTCGATGTGTATGGTATTGGTGTGATCGAAATATGTGGTATTGTGTGTTGCCCTTTTGCTTTCTGTATGCTCTTACTTAAATGCCTAATTATGTTGCATTCTGCGAAACAGCTGTGTTCATTGGAAGTATCGATAGGTGTGTATCGATGAACACAGCTGCCCTGGTACAAAAAACATCGGCAAACGGAGCAAGCAGTGCGAGCCTTTACGAGGCTTGGGCCTGTTAACAGCCAAGACGGTCACTGACCCAAGGTTCCCGTTGGGCCAAGCGCCGTTTGAACCGTCGGTAACTGCCCGAATGCCCAGGCATATGACCGCCAATATCTCTTTCAAGGGCGGCCGACTCTTCAGTTGCCTTTGAGCGAGCGGTCAGCGCAGATAGAATCTGCAAATAATTAAGTGCGTGTTACATTTTTGTTGAAAATTATAATTATTTATTAAATTAATATTTTGTGTGTGTGCAGAAGCGATTCCTGGACCTCTCGGTAATCAACGCATACCTGCCCTGGTGAGTCTGTTCCTTGCGGGGATCCGCCAGGGCCCATATTGTCCCCCGTGCAAAATCTTTGCAAGACGTGCGGCACCAGCAACGGCTGCCGCAGTGATCCTGCGCTGCACTGCATCATCAGCAACGGCTGCCACGGGCATCGTCTTTGGCTGCAGGCCATATATATTTTTCTTGTCAGGCGGCTCTCCACGTCCGGGAGCAGCACCTAAAATAAAATACAAAAAAATGTCCCATTAGATATAAATCATTATTGTTATTAGCCTTAATTTTTCTGTTAGTATTTCAGTGTTCAGGTTCCCACGTGGGGGTTAGTTATGAAAGTGAGGTTTGTTAGCATTAAATAAATGTTTAAATTTATCATAATGTACTAAATTACCTTTTTGGGGGAGATGGGGCGGCCTTTGTAGGCCAGGACGGACTCCACGATTTAGGGTGATGCTCCGAAACTCCTGAGCAGGAGCATCACATGGTTGGGTGGGTGCGCGGCGACTTGGCAGTCACCAATGGCTTTGTTGAGTGTTGTCTGTCCCCCGTAGAGTAGCTGTTCCTGTGAATAAATTAAACAATGTAAAAATATGTGCAGTATCTGTCTGTTTTTACTGTTTGGTTTGTTTACCTTTTGTTAGTGATGTGTTTTGTGTGTTAAATACCGATGTTAGTCGATATTTGGTGCGGACTGCAGGGCTGGAGGAAAAACCCCTCCCCAAGTGCTGCTGAGCTAGCTGGCGCGGCCCTGACGAAAAAATCAGTCCGTAACATAATGGTGCCCAATTCAAAAAGGAGCAAAGATGTAGGCCAGTTAATTCTGTGCCGAAATCTTTGCTAAAAATCGACTGACAGCGGTATGTAGACACCTCACTACAGCTTAGCTGATGTGACTTAGTCTACAACAAACTGCGGCACGTTGAATTTGAATTCACGTTTGCGCAGGGAGTTGTAGACTGAGAAACATCAGTAAGTAGAGGTATTTGGATGTTGAGGCATGTTGCCAGGCAGGCCGCGAGTCGTGTTCTACCAGTGGTGGTGAAAACACTGTGCCGCGGACTTGCTCTGGGCCGTATCCAATATCCAGATGTGTTGCATGTAAATGTGACTTTTTCGTTATTTTTTTCCCCCTTTGTAAAGTAGTAGATCGCCTGCCTTCGCTGGTCGCCAGTCCCATTAGTCCGGCCAACGTGGCTTCATGAGGGACAGGTGACCCGTAAATGCCTAAGGCAATACGCGCTGCACCGCCTCACGGATTAATGAGACGCACGCCCAGTGAAAGCAGAGCCGATCGAACACCAGCCGCGTCCTTAACTGGCAACTGTCAACATGCGTGACAGTTAGACCAGTTGACGAACGGCAGTGTGTTTTGTTTTGTCCAACACAGCAAGGCCAATAAGCGCAAATATCGTAATAGAGTCCACCGGCGACAAGTCGTTCCATCTCCCTATTTTTGATCCGTCGGAAAACATAAAAAACTTAAAATTTGTTTACACTTCTTTATTACGTTATATACATTATATTTTTGCATTTACTTAATTAAATTATTTTTTTTGTTTCATGTTATTTAAATTTATTATCACCATAATTACATAACTTATCTAATAATAATTTTAGGTCAACATATAATATTTATTATTTAATTATAGTAATTCTTAGATATAAACATAGAAATTACAAATTATTAATATTAAGATACACACATATACATTTTTGCTTATACACACACACACAAGTATTACAAAATTAAAGTAAAGTAACTTAAAAGTAAATTTTGGGGTTGCATGCTACCCTGGAACGAAATAAAAAGAAAATGAGTACAAATGAAGAGAGAGATGTTGGCGGGCATCACCTGCGGTCTAAGGGGCCAGTGCCAGAGGCGTGGGACGTGACCTGGTCCACTGATGGAGACGGGGCAGTTGATCCTCAGATGGCGTTGGCAATGGGAGGGCTCAGTCGGACACCAAGCAGGATAGCCCAAATCCAGAGCCAATTGCGCGCAGAGCTTCCGACAGAGAGCAAGGAGGGCACAGTTCCAGAATTATCCGGGAAACAGCCAGACGCGCTGAAAGAAAATTTGGACAGCGTGGTTAAATCGGCAGTTAATGTGGCATTAGCATCAGCAACACACACTTACCGGCAATTTTTGGACGCGGAAATCGAGCAAGCCTTGAGGGGATCATCTCCGTCAGAGCAATCTTGACCTAATGAAAATGGTGAACGACACCATTAGGCCATTGATTGCCGCGACGGCGCCAGTTGAGCGACCTGTGGAGCGGGATCCGATATGGGATATGCACAACTCATCCAGAGAGGGAGCGCAAATCCTCCAAGGAGCCATTCCCAAGCGCAGTGCACCCAAAGACGCACGCGCACCGATGTGGCCACCCAAGATTCCGCCAAAAGAGTTGGCAAGAGACAGCGGCAGCCCGGAACCGTGGCCAAGATACACACACCGAGAGGGCCAACAGAGCGTGTCACCAAATGAAAGGATAGCGCCAGACTATCCACGCGGCGAGCCAACGTACGCTAATGTTCCGCATCCGATGCCCTACGCCCGAATGGAGCGGTGGGGATTATCCTTCGACGCGGAGGACCGATACAACTCCGTGGAAGACTTTATCTTCCGTCTGGAGTTCCTGCAGAGGCAGTACCGGTGTCCATGGGCGGAAATCCTGCGCACGTTCCACATTCTGCTGGCTGGGAGGGCGAGAGAGTGGTATTGGGTCCACGTAAGACACTCCACCATCACCAGCTGGACACAACTGCGTCAGGCTCTGCTTGACCGATTCCGCAGCCACCAAACGGAGCATGATCGGATGCACGAGCTCCTGCAACGGGAACAGCAGGCCGGGGAGAGTGTGGAGGACTACATCCACCACATGCGGAGACTGGTGTCGAGGCTTAACAAGCCCATGGCGGAGAGACACCTGGTAAAAGTAGTAAAAAAGGGTCTTAAAGAAAGTGTCGCACGTTATGTCTACGCTATGGACATATTTACCGTAGATGAGCTGCGGGATGAGGCAGCAGAAGTGGAGCGCAGTTTCGGGCGACGAGGACGCACTCCTTATGCGCAACAGCCAGTGCCTCCCACCTCTTTCAAGCCCCGTGTCCATGAGGTGATCGTGCCAGATACCGAGGTGACGCCAATCCAGGATGTGGAGGAGCTGCACAAATGGCAGCCGAAGGCTCCAGATAGGCCGGTGTGCTGGAATTGTGGCGTGACTGGCCACATGTTCCGGGAATGCGAATCGGCAACACGACAGCTGTTTTGCTACCGATGCGGCAAGCCGGGGACGGTGACGCCAAAATGTCCGAACTGCGCGGGAAACGGACGCTCGGGTGTGGCCAAAACGGGAGACACACGCCGGTAGGAGAAAGCCCCGTATTAACTGTTAAGGAGCCTGAAAGAAGGTAATAGTTGATAAGAATATAAGTAAGAAAAGTACGATCATACCATTGGAGGAACGGATGCGAAGGTACCTGGAAGCCAGAAGCCGAATATTCAGCCAACATCAAGTGGCAGGCATGCGACTTGTATCTCGCAAGATGCAAAGGGCGAGATGGCGCTTCCGGCAACGACGGACAAGTCGCCGGGAAGTTGCGGCGGCAGTCGTACGAAACCAGGCGAACGATCCAAGACCGTTCGCAGAAATAAAAATAGGTGGTGAGCGGGTCCTGGGATTGCTCGACACAGGAGCATCGGTCAGCTTACTGGGTCGTGGTTGCAGGGAGTTGCTGAGCAGCATTGACGTGCCGATGACCACGTACTTCTCCAAAGTACGAACAGCCGCAGGAGAGGATCGATCTATAATCGGCCGAGCTGAGTTGTCTGTGGAATATTTAGGCAAGGTGAGAAAGGTCAACTTTTACATATGCCCTTATTTGGAGCAAAAAGCTTACCTGGGAGTCGACTTCTGGCGACTCTGTGAACTGGCACCCGAAATTACCGGACGAGAGGCAGCAGAAGGCAAAAGGAAAGACGCCGCAGAGCTCCTAGCCCAAGATATGGAGCACTACACGGAGGACGCAGCTGACGAGCACAAATCGGACCCCAAAAAGTGGGAATTGGCTCCGGAACAGCAGCAGCAGCTCGCATGCGTGCAAAGGCAGTTCCTTACCTTTGAGCAACATGGTCTCGGCAGGATCCAGGTCGACAGTCACTCCATTGAGTTAATAGACGGAGCAAAAATTTTTAAGGACCGTCCATATCCCATGTCGCCGGCACGGCAAGCAGTCACCGAGGAGGAGGTCGACAAGATGCTAGCGCTCGGAGTAGTCGAGGAGAGCAGGAGTCCTTGGAGTAATCGGACGACGGTAGTGTCAAAGCCTGGAAAAAACCGATTCTGTTTAGATGCAAGAAAGTTAAATGCACTAACAAAAAAGGACGCTTACCCGCTACCCAGCATCGAATTCTTTCCAGACTAGACCAGACGGTCTATATTTCTAGCGTCGATCTAAAGTTTGCTTTCTGGCAGATAGAGTTGGATGAGAAGTCGAGGGAGTATACGGCGTTCACGGTGCCAGGACGCCCATTATACCAGTTCCGCGTCATGCCGTTCGGCCTTTGCAACGCAGCACAGCGACTGGTCAGGCTCATGGACAGGGTCATACCCGCGGAGATCAGGACGAATGTCTTCGTGTACCTGGACGACCTGTTGATCCTCACACCGGATTTCGCGACGCATTTGCGTTACCTCAGCCGTGTAGCACAGTGCCTGAAGGAAGCAGGGTTGACCATAGGATTAAAAAAGTCGAATTTCTGCTTTAAAACCGTCAAATACCTGGGCTTCGTGGTAGGAGGAGGACTCCTGCAGATGGATCAAAAGGTTCGTTTTTAGCGTCGAAGCTGAAATGGCGATGCAGGATTTGAAGGATGCACTTACCACAGCTCCAGTGTTAGTCCACGCAGATTTCAAGCGGCGATTTTATATACAGTGTGATTCGTCGAACATGGGAGTCGGGGCGGTGCTCTTCCAGCGCAATGAGGCGGAACAAGAACAACCGATTGCTTTCTTTTCGGCAAAACTCAACGCGCATCAGGTGAATTACATCGTCACCGAGAAGGAGTGCTTGGCAGCGATCATGGCGATCCGGAAATTCCGACCGTTCGTCGAGGGAATGCCATTTACCTGCATAACCGACTACGCGAGTTTAAAGTGGTTAATGACCATGAAGGACCCATCGGGAAGGCTGGCCAGGTGGTCACTGCAGTTACAGGCCTATGACTTCGTCATAGAGCATCGCAAGGGTTCGGATAACGTAGTAGCAGATATGCTCTCACGTAGCGTGGATGAGGTCCATATGGCTCCCACCGATCTGTTGGGTTTCGAGACCACGGCGTTCGGTGCGGACGAGTACCAGGAATTGGTACGAGAGGCCGAGCTGAATAAGCGGTGCCTGCCAGACCTGAAGACAGAGGAGGGATTGCTGTTTAAGCGTGTTACGCAGCCAGGTCTCAGCGACGAAATCGAAGGATCAGGATGGAAACTATGGATTCCATCAGCCTTGACGGGGGCGTTGATCGCCCGAGCTCACGAAGACCCGACAGCAGCGCACGGAGGACAAGCGAAGACGTTGGAGGTTCTCCGCCGTCAATATTATTGGCCGGGTATGGCAGTGCAAGTTCGGGACTTCGTACGAGGATGCGAGGTCTGCAAGGAGACCAAGGCACCGAATCATCGCATGCAAGTGGGAATCGGCAAGAAAGTGGACACGGAGAGGCCCTTCCAGAAAATATATATAGATTTCCTGGGGAAATATCCTCGGTCGAGAAGGGGACACGCCTATATCTTCATCGTGGTGGACCACTTCTCGAAGTACACGTTCCTTAAGGCAATGAGAGAGGCGTCTGCAACGCGCCTAATAGAATTCCTAGTCCACGAGGTGTTCTTCAAGTTTGGCGTGCCCGAAGTCATCCATTCGGACAATGGGAAACAATTCGCCGCTAAGATTTTTGAAGAGATGGTTACAGATTTTGGTATAAAGCACATCCGAACACCAGTGTACTCACCATCGAGCAATGCAGCGGAAAGGGTGAACCGTAGCGTGTTGTCGGCAATCCGCAGTTATTTAAAGGAGGATCACCGGGAGTGGGACGCGCACTTGCCGGAAATAGAAGTCGCTATCCGGAACTCCATACACGCGGCAACGGGAGAGACGCCGTTCTTTACGGTTTTCGGCCATCACCTCTACCTGAACGGCAAATGCTACCGATTGGCGAGGAAGCTGCGGTCCATGTGCGACCATGAAATGGACGGTATGGCACACAGGGACAAAATGGCCATTATCCGGGCCCGAGTCCAAGACAAGCTTCACGACTCATACGAGGTGAGCAAGCTGCGTTATGACCAACGAGCAAGGACTTTCCACGCCACGCCCGGCCAAGAGGTTTATCGAAGGAACTTCGTGCTCAGCGACTTCTCGAAGAGTTTCAACGCGAAGTTTGCGAGGAAGTTCCTACGGGCGCGGGTAGTGAAGGCGGTCGGAAACAATGCGTACCTTCTTGAGGATTTACAAGGGCGACGCCTTGGCGTATATCATGCAAAAGATATGACGTGAACCAACGCTGACTGCTGAGAGAACATCGCTCACAAGGGAAACAACATGGCGAACCTGGAAATGGAAGATAATTATCCAGCGAACAACAATGGACGCGTACCGCTTACTCACCCATATAGTCGACGCTCAGTTTAATCCGATGTGTAGAGCGTGGGCCCCGCGTTGGACGCCTGTTGGACTGCTTGGGATAAGTAGGCCGCGCAGCAAGACGATCGAATGCCCCAATCATTTCGTCGTTTTGCAAGATTGACCGCGCCGCTCGAAATGTTGGGTGCTGTTGCATTCTGCGAAACAGCTGTGTTCATTGGAAGTATCGATAGGTGTGTATCGATGAACACAGCTGCCCTGGTACAAAAAACATCGGCAAACGGAGCAAGCAGTGCGAGCCTTTACGAGGCTTGGGCCTGTTAACAGCCAAGACGGTCACTGACCCAAGGTTCCCGTTGGGCCAAGCGCCGTTTGAACCGTCGGTAGCTGCCCGAATGCCCAGGCATATGACCGCCAATATCTCTTTCAAGGGCGGCCGACTCTTCAGTTGCCTTTGAGCGAGCGGTCAGCGCAGATAGAATCTGCAAATAATTAAGTGCGTGTTACATTTTTGTTGAAAATTATAATTATTTATTAAATTAATATTTTGTGTGTGTGCAGAAGCGATTCCTGGACCTCTCGGTAATCAACGCATACCTGCCCTGGTGAGTCTGTTCCTTGCGGGGATCCGCCAGGGCCCATATTGTCCCCCGTGCAAAATCTTTGCAAGACGTGCGGCACCAGCAACGGCTGCCGCAGTGATCCTGCGCTGCACTGCATCACCAGCAACGGCTGCCACGGGCATCGACTTTGGCTGCAGACCATATATATTTTTCTTGTCAGGCGGCTCTCCACGTCCGGGAGCAGCACCTAAAATAAAATACAAAAAAATGTCCCATTGTTATTAGCCTTAATTTTTCTGTTAGTATTTTAGTGTTCAGGTTCCCACGTGGGGGTTAGTTATGAAAGTGAGGTTTGTTAGCATTAAATAAATGTTTAAATTTATCATAATGTACTAAATTACCTTTTTGGGGGAGATGGGGCGGCCTTTGTAGGACTCCACGATTTAGGGAGATGCTCCGAAACTCCTGAGCAGGAGCATCACATGGTTGGGTGGGTGCGCGGCGACTTGGCAGTCACCAATGGCTTTGTTGAGTGTTGTCTGTCCCCCGTAGAGTAGCTGTTCCTGTGAATAAATTAAACAATGAAAAATATGTGCAGTATCTGTCTGTTTTTACTGTTTGGTTTGTTTACCTTTTGTTAGTGATGTGTTTTGTGTGTTAAATACCGATGTTAGTCGATATTTGGTGCGGACTGCAGGGCTGGAGGAAAAACCCCTCCCCAAGTGCTGCTGAGCTAGCTGGCGCGGCCCTGACGAAAAAATCAGTCCGTAACATAATGGCGCCCAATTCAAAAAGGAGCAAAGATGTAGGCCAGTTAATTCTGTGCCGAAATCTTTGCTAAAAATCGACTGACAGCGGTATGTAGACACCTCACTACAGCTAAGCTGATGTGACTTAGTCTACAACAAACTGCGGCACGTTGAATTTGAATTCACGTTTGCGCAGGGAGTTGTAGACTGAGAAACATCAGTAAGTAGAGGTATTTGGATGTTGAGGCATGTTGCCAGGCAGGCCGTGAGTCGTGTTCTACCAGTGGTGGTGAAAACACTGTGCCGCGGACTTGCTCTGGGCCGTGTCCAATATCCAGATGTGTTGCATGTAAATGTGACTTTTTCGTTATTTTTTTCCCCCTTTGTAAAGTAGTAGATCGCCTGCCTTCGCTGGTCGCCAGTCCCATTAGTCCGGCCAACGTGGCTTCATGAGGGACAGGTGACCCGTAAATGCCTAAGGCAATACGCGCTGCACCGCCTCACGAATTAATGAGACGCACGCCCAGTGAAAGCAGAGCCGATCGAACACCAGCCGCGCCCTTAACTGGCAACTGTCAACATGCGTGACAGTTAGACCAGTTGACGAACGGCAGTGTGTTTTGTTTTGTCCAACACAGCAAGGCCAATAAGCGCAAATATCGTAATAGAGTCCACCGGCGACAAGTCGTTCCATCTCCCTATTTTTGATCCGTCGGAAAACATAAAAAACTTAAAATTTGTTTACACTTCTTTATTACGTTATATACATTATATTTTTGCATTTACTTAATTAAATTATTTTTTTGTTTCATGTTATTTAAATTTATTATCACCATAATTACATAACTTATCTAATAATAATTTTAGGTCAACATATTATATTTATTATTCAATTATAGTAATTCTTAGATATAAACATAGAAATTACAAATTATTAATATTAAGATACACACATATACATTTTTGCTTATACACACACACACAAGTATTACAAAATTAAAGTAAAGTAACTTAAAAGTAAATTTTGGGGTTGCACGCTACCCTGGAACGAAATAAAAAGAAAATGAGTACAAATGAAGAGAGAGATGTTGGCGGGCATCACCTGCGGTCTAAGGGGCCAGTGCCAGAGGCGTCGGACGTGACCTGGTCCACTGATGGAGACGGGGCAGTTGATCCTCAGATGGCGTTGGCAATGGGAGGGCTCAGTCGGACACCAAGCAGGATAGCCCAAATCCAGAGCCAATTGCGCGCAGAGCTTCCGACAGAGAGCAAGGAGGGCACAGTTCCAGAATTATCCGGGAAACAGCCAGACGCGCTGAAAGAAAATTTGGACAGCGTGGTTAAATCGGCAGTTAATGTGGCATTAGCATCAGCAACACACACTTACCGGCAATTTTTGGACGCGGAAATCGAGCAAGCCTTGAGGGGATCATCTCCGTCAGAGCAATCTTGACCTAATGAAAATGGTGAACGACACCATTAGGCCATTGATTGCCGCGACGGCGCCAGTTGAGCGACCTGTGGAGCGGGATCCGATATGGGATATGCACAACTCATCCAGAGAGGGAGCGCAAATCCTCCAAGGAGCCATTCCCAAGCGCAGTGCATCCAAAGACGCACGCGCACCGATGTGGCCACCCAAGATTCCGCCAAAAGAGTTGGCAAGAGACAGCGGCAGCCTGGAACCGTGGCCAAGATACACACACCGAGAGGGCCAACAGAGCGTGTCACCAAATGAAAGGATAGCGCCAGACTATCCACGCGGCGAGCCAACGTACGCTAATGTTCCGCATCCGATGCCCTACGCCCGAATGGAGCGGTGGGGATTATCCTTCGACGCGGAGGACCGATACAACTCCGTGGAAGACTTTATCTTCCGTCTGGAGTTCCTGCAGAGGCAGTACCGGTGTCCATGGGCGGAAATCCTGCGCACGTTCCACATTCTGCTGGCTGGGAGGGCGAGAGAGTGGTATTGGGTCCACGTAAGACACTCCACCATCACCAGCTGGACACAACTGCGTCAGGCTCTGCTTGACCGATTTCGCAGCCACCAAACGGAGCATGATCGGATGCACGAGCTCCTGCAACGGGAACAGCAGGCCGGGGAGAGTGTGGAGGACTACATCCACCACATGCGGAGACTGGCGTCGAGGCTTAACAAGCCCATGGCGGAGAGACACCTGGTAAAAGTAGTAAAAAAGGGTCTTAAAGAGAGTGTCGCACGTTATGTCTACGCTATGGACATATTTACCGTAGATGAGCTGCGGGATGAGGCAGCAGAAGTGGAGCGCAGTTTCGGGCGACGAGGACGCACTCCTTATGCGCAACAGCCAGTGCCTCCCACCTCTTTCAAGCCCCGTGTCCATGAGGTGATCGTGCCAGATACCGAGGTGACGCCAATCCAGGATGTGGAGGAGCTGCACAAATGGCAGCCGAAGGCTCCAGATAGGCCGGTGTGCTGGAATTGTGGCGAGACTGGCCACATGTTCCGGGAATGCGAATCGGCAACACGACAGCTGTTTTGCTACCGATGCGGCAAGCCGGGGACGGTGACGCCAAAATGTCCGAACTGCGCGGGAAACGGACGCTCGGGAGTGGCCAAAACGGGAGACACACGCCGGTAGGAGAAAGCCCCGTATTAACTGTTAAGGAGCCTGAAAGAAGGTAATAGTTGATAAGAATATAAGTAAGAAAAGTACGATCATACCATTGGAGGAACGGATGCGAAGGTACCTGGAAGCCAGAAGCCGAATATTCAGCCAACATCAAGTGGCAGGCATGCGACTTGTATCTCGCAAGATGCAAAGGGCGAGATGGCGCTTCCGGCAACGACGGACAAGTCGCCGGGAAGTTGCGGCGGCAGTCGTACGAAACCAGGCGAACGATCCAAGACCGTTCGCAGAAATAAAAATAGGTGGTGAGCGGGTCCTGGGATTGCTCGACACAGGAGCATCGGTCAGCTTACTGGGTCGTGGTTGCAGGGAGTTGCTGAGCAGCATTGACGTGCCGATGACCACGTACTTCTCCAAAGTACGAACAGCCGCAGGAGAGGATCGATCTATAATCGGCCGAGCTGAGTTGTCTGTGGAATATTTAGGCAAGGTGAGAAAGGTCAACTTTTACATATGCCCTTATTTGGAGCAAAAAGCTTACCTGGGAGTCGACTTCTGGCGACTCTATGAACTGGCACCCGAAATTACCGGACGAGAGGCAGCAGAAGGCAAAAGGAAAGACGCCGCAGAGCTCCTAGCCCAAGATATGGAGCACTACACGGAGGACGCAGCTGACGAGCACAAATCGGACCCCAAAAAGTGGGAATTGTCTCCGGAACAGCAGCAGCAGCTCGCATGCGTGCAAAGGCAGTTCCTTACCTTTGAGCAACATGGTCTCGGCAGGACCCAGGTCGACAGTCACTCCATTGAGTTAATAGACGGAGCAAAAATTTTTAAGGACCGTCCATATCCCATGTCGCCGGCACGGCAAGCAGTCACCGAGGAGGAGGTCGACAAGATGCTAGCGCTCGGAGTAGTCGAGGAGAGCAGGAGTCCTTGGAGTATTCGGACGACGGTAGTGTCAAAGCCTGGAAAAAACCGATTCTGTTTAGATGCAAGAAAGTTAAATGCACTAACAAAAAAGGACGCTTACCCGCTACCCAGCATCGAAGGAATTCTTTCCAGACTAGACCAGACGGTCTATATTTCTAGCGTCGATCTAAAGTTTGCTTTCTGGCAGATAGAGTTGGATGAGAAGTCGAGGGAGTATACGGCGTTCACGGTGCCAGGACGCCCATTATACCAGTTCCGCGTCATGCCGTTCGGCCTTTGCAACGCAGCACAGCGACTGGTCAGGCTCATGGACAGGGTCATACCCGCGGAGATCAGGACGAATGTCTTCGTGTACCTGGACGACCTGTTGATCCTCACACCGGATTTCGCGACGCATTTGCGTTACCTCAGCCGTGTAGCACAGTGCCTGAAGGTTCGTTTTTAGCGTCGAAGCTGAAATGGCGATGCAGGATTTGAAGGATGCACTTACCACAGCTCCAGTGTTAGTCCACGCAGATTTCAAGCGGCGATTTTATATACAGTGTGATGCGTCGCACATGGGAGTCGGGGCGGTGCTCTTCCAGCGCAATGAGACGGAACAAGAACAACCGATTGCTTTCTTTTCGGCAAAACTCAACGCGCATCAGGTGAATTACACCATCACCGAGAAGGAGTGCTTGGCAGCGATCATGGCGATCCGGAAATTCCGACCGTTCGTCGAGGGAATGCCATTTACCTGCATAACCGACCACGCGAGTTTAAAGTGGTTAATGATCATGAAGGACCTATCGGGAAGGCTGGCCAGGTGGTCACTGCAGTTACAGGCCTATGACTTCGTCATAGAGCATCGCAAGGGTTCGGATAACGTAGTAGCAGATATGCTCTCACGTAGCGTGGATGAGGTCCATATGGCTCCCACCGATCTGTTGGGTTTCGAGACCACGGCGTTCGGTGCGGACGAGTACCAGGAATTGGTACGAGAGGCCGAGCTGAATAAGCGGTGCCTGCCAGACCTGAAGACAGAGGAGGGATTGCTGTTTAAGCGTGTTACGCAGCCAGGTCTCAGCGACGAAATCGAAGGATCAGGATGGAAACTATAGATTCCATCAGCCTTGACGGGGGCGTTGATCGCCCGAGCTCACGAAGACCCGACAGCAGCGCACGGAGGACAAGCGAAGACGTTGGAGGCTCTCCGCCGTCAATATTATTGGCCGGGTATGGCAGTGCAAGTTCGGGACTTCGTACGAGGATGCGAGGTCTGCAAGGAGACCAAGGCACCGAATCATCGCATGCAAGTGGGAATCGGCAAGAAAGTGGACACGGAGAGGCCCTTCCAGAAAATATATATAGATTTCCTGGGGAAATATCCTCGGTCGAGAAGGGGACACGCCTATATCTTCATCGTGGTGGACCACTTCTCGAAGTACACGTTCCTTAAGGCGATGAGAGAGGCGTCTGCAACGCGCCTAATAGAATTCCTAGTCCACGAGGTGTTCTTCAAGTTTGGCGTGCCCGAAGTCATCCATTCGGACAATGGGAAACAATTCGCCGCTAAGATTTTTGAAGAGATGGTTACAGATTTTGGTATAAAGCACATCCGAACACCAGTGTACTCACCATCGAGCAATGCAGCGGAAAGGGTGAACCGTAGCGTGTTGTCGGCAATCCGCAGTTATTTAAAGGAGGATCACCGGGAGTGGGACGCGCACTTGCCGGAAATAGAAGTCGCTATCCGGAACTCCATACACGCGGCAACGGGAGAGACGCCGTTCTTTACGGTTTTCGGCCATCACCTCTACCTGAACGGCAAATGCTACCGATTGGCGAGGAAGCTGCGGTCCATGTGCGACCATGAAATGGACGGTATGGCACACAGGGACAAAATGGCCATTATCCGGGCCCGAGTCCAAGACAAGCTTCACGACTCATACGAGGTGAGCAAGCTGCGTTATGACCAACGAGCAAGGACTTTCCACGCCACGCCCGGCCAAGAGGTTTATCGAAGGAACTTCGTGCTCAGCGACTTCTCGAAGAGTTTCAACGCGAAGTTTGCGAGGAAGTTCCTACGGGCGCGGGTAGTGAAGGCGGTCGGAAACAATGCGTACCTTCTTGAGGATTTACAAGGGCGACGCCTTGGCGTATATCATGCAAAAGATATGACGTGAACCAACGCTGACTGCTGAGAGAACATCGCTCACAAGGGAAACAACATGGCGAACCTGGAAATGGAAGATAATTATCCAGCGAACAACAATGGACGCGTACCGCTTACTCACCCATATAGTCGACGCTCAGTTTAATCCGATGTGTAGAGCGTGGGCCCCGCGTTGGACGCCTGTTGGACTGCTTGGGATAAGTAGGCCGCGCAGCAAGACGATCGAATGCCCCAATCATTTCGTCGTTTTGCAAGATTGACCGCGCCGCTCGAAATGTTGGGTGCTGTTGCATTCTGCGAAACAGCTGTGTTCATTGGAAGTATCGATAGGTGTGTATCGATGAACACAGCTGCCCTGGTACAAAAAAACATCGGCAAACGGAGCAAGCAGTGCGAGCCTTTACGAGGCTTGGGCCTGTTAACAGCCAAGACGGTCACTGACCCAAGGTTCCCGTTGGGCCAAGCGCCGTTTGAACCGTCGGTAGCTGCCCGAATGCCCAGGCATATGACCGCCAATATCTCTTTCAAGGGCGGCCGACTCTTCAGTTGCCTTTGAGCGAGCGGTCAGCGCAGATAGAATCTGCAAATAATTAAGTGCGTGTTACATTTTTGTTGAAAATTATAATTATTTATTAAATTAATATTTTGTGTGTGTGCAGAAGCGATTCCTGGACCTCTCGGTAATCAACGCATACCTGCCCTGGTTAGTCTGTTCCTTGCGGGGATCCGCCAGGGCCCATATTGTCCCCCGTGCAAAATCTTTGCAAGACGTGCGGCACCAGCAACGGCTGCCGCAGTGATCCTGCGCTGCACTGCATCACCAGCAACGGCTGCCACGGGCATCGACTTTGGCTGCAGACCATATATATTTTTCTTGTCAGGCGGCTCTCCACGTCCGGGAGCAGCACCTAAAATAAAATACAAAAAAATGTCCCATTGTTATTAGCCTTAATTTTTCTGTTAGTATTTTAGTGTTCAGGTTCCCACGTGGGGGTTAGTTATGAAAGTGAGGTTTGTTAGCATTAAATAAATGTTTAAATTTATCATAATGTACTAAATTACCTTTTTGGGGGAGATGGGGCGGCCTTTGTAGGACTCCACGATTTAGGGAGATGCTCCGAAACTCCTGAGCAGGAGCATCACATGGTTGGGTGGGTGCGCGGCGACTTGGCAGTCACCAATGGCTTTGTTGAGTGTTGTCTGTCCCCCGTAGAGTAGCTGTTCCTGTGAATAAATTAAACAATGTAAAAATATGTGCAGTATCTGTCTGTTTTTACTGTTTGGTTTGTTTACCTTTTGTTAGTGATGTGTTTTGTGTGTTAAATACCGATGTTAGTCGATATTTGGTGCGGACTGCAGGGCTGGAGGAAAAACCCCTCCCCAAGTGCTGCTGAGCTAGCTGGCGCGGCCCTGACGAAAAAAGCAGTCCGTAACAATTAATTAACTTAAATGTCTAATTATTTTGAATCTTACAGATAGCTACTGCTCATCATTGCGGGATAGATTTTACGATAGTTTTAATATCAGTTATATTTCATTCTTAGTTTATTAATAAGTCTTATATTTATTTTTATTTCATGTTTGCACGTTCATCACATACAGTCTATTATTTCCGTTGTGTCGGCACCATCCAAATAGGTCATGACTTATTCATAGTTACTAAGTTCTCGGGCGTCCTTTCACCATTTTACCCAACAGCAAATTCTGCATTAATTTTATTCACACGGGCACAGATTCTCAAGCGAAATCAGCGTCAACTGTAAACAGATGTTTTGGCCGCGCTGTTCGTACGGTATTAAAGCCGATCAAGTATTATTTTGGTTGGTAATAACAATAACTTTGCCTTATACTCGTAAACAACCGAGTTTGCGGTGCGCGAAGCATTGAAAATTGTAAAATTACTTCCTGAAAGTATGGTACTTATACAACAAATTTCATGACAAATTTGGTATCTCTAGCTTTAAAAACTAGTCGGAAAGGCTAAAGTCACGCGGTTACTGTAAGAGGCCATGGATTTTCAGTTTATGTTTATATACCATAAAAAAATATATATTGAAATAAAATTTTAATATCATGATGGGCGCCCGACATTAAGATACCCTTTTCCCAATTTTTAACATCCGTACCAAACATGTAAACACACTCATGACTTCTGACAGAGAATTCTGCCCAACTTATTCTTATTAATACTCGCTCGGCTTACTCACTCTCCCACACACAGACACGCGTGTAAAGCGACACGACGCGATGTCGACGACGACGTCAACTGCTAATAGCAGCGCGACCGCTGCTGCTCGTACCTTTCATACATTTGTACTGAAAACGTTAACTTAAATATTTTTGGGTTATTGGTCCGATCGGATTGTAATTTGGAGGATATGTTAATATTGTATTCAGGTTTATGTATACTGAAGCAGAAGGGCATGAGTTTAATACTAAAAGTATAATAATCACAAATTACTGATTTACGGGGTCGGTGGGCGTGGTATACAGGAATCTATATGCCAAATTTTGTCTCTAGCTTTCTTAATAGCTGAGGATCAGGCGCTCATACAGACAGAAAGACGGACAGACGGACAGACAGACAGACAGACGGACAGACAGACATGGCTAGATCGACTCCTGAGCAAGAATATATATACGTTATGGGGTCGCAGATGTCTTCATCTGCCTGTTACGCACATTCCGACAAACCTATTAGACCATGTATTTTTTTAAAATCTTTCGCCCATTTTTCATCTGAAATCTGTGTCACAGTATTCAGGAATCTATATTTCAAATTTAAAGCTTTTAGCTTATATAATAGGTAAGATTTGTTTAAATGTTTGATTTGATTTGAAACAGCAAAATTCAGCCTTCTTTCCGATCCATACAAATTATTACACATATACATCTGAAATCTGTGTCACAGTATTCAGGAATCTATATTTCAAATTTAAAGCTTTTAGCTTATATAATAGGTAAGATTTGTTTAAATGTTTGATTTGATTTGAAACAGCAAAATTCAGCCTTCTTTCCGATCCATACAAATTATTACACATATACATATATAAAAAGATCCAATGATTTAGGCATTTCGTTTATTTTCGATTGACGAATTTATAATTTATGTTTTGTCATATTTTATATGTATTTTTTGTTATCAATACTCGAGAGTTACAGATCTCAAAATATAGCAATTTTCAAATAAATTCGAATTACTTGAGCAAAATTTGCTGCCAATAGTTGTTTAATGAGGATGATTGCCAGCAAAAGTCACAAAAAAGTAACACGAACTTTTGGTTCGCTTATTTTACATACATAAACGTATTTCTTCAGTTTGTAAGTCGTTCGTACTATAGGTAAACATACATATGGGTGACACAAATGTAAAAATATGAAACTATTGTATATTTATCTTAAGCTAAATATAATAATAGGGTACAATGGTTTGATGTCGGATTTAGATTTTCTTTCAGTTTAAGTAATATTTCGTAGGATTTTGTTACATTACAAATATCTGACAACAGATTTAGAGTGAATGTTGAATATTAGATATGTTATGATAAAAATGAGAAGTTGTTAAGCAGTCTAATCATTGTTTTTATTTTGTTAAGATGTATCAATAATTAAATATCGAAGCTTTGCACATTTATTGAAAACGCACAGAAGTTCTCTCCTTTTTTAGTTACTGCCTTTGCCTGATATTGACCAACATCATCGATTGTGCATTTTAATATCGCGAATGTATAGTGATGTCCATCTTTAGTGAACGAATAGCGGGAGCGTGATTCATCAATGGGCTTGCCATCCTTTAGCCATGCTAAGTTCTGTAACTCTCCATCTACCTCACACTCAAATTGTGCGTTTTCTCCCTCTGATACGGAAACGGAGATTGGAAATTTGCCAAAATTTGGAAGTTTTGGCTCATCACCAGGAACGATAACATTTATTGAGCATGTACTGAACGATTCTCCAGCATCATTAAAGGCTTCGCAAGTGTAAGTGCCGCCATCTTCGGGGAAAATTTCGGCTATCTGGAGACGGTAGATATTCGCCTCGTTCGTATATTGAAAATCTTTGCTAGGCTTAATTTCTTTATTGTTGTGAAGCCAGACAACATCGAAATGTTGGGCGCCAATGATACGACAAGCTAACGTAACTGCATCTCCGTCCTTTACAAATCGAGATTCTAGGTGGCTTACGATTTTTGGTGGCTTATCCTTTCCAATGGTTTGACGTTTACTAGACTGCTTATCCAGAGCTAAGAAATTACAAAAAATTGAGTTTGATAATTAATCAATGTAACATATAAAATCCTCACAAATAGCGCAAACTAAAGCCCTGTGACCCCTACAGTAGAATACCCATAACACAATCTGTGCTAGCTCTCTCCCACACAAGGAGACCCACGCAGGCAAACATACTGACCAAACTACAACTGTATAATGACAACGGTTTTCATGGTTTCTATCGATGTTATGTCAAAGCGGTAAACTTACGTATAACAGTAAGCTTTGACTTTGTTTCCACGGCACTGATCGAATTTGTTGCAATACAAGAAAAGACTCCCTCATCTTCTGGAAAAACTTCGTGAATAGTAAGAGTTGCCACGCCATTTTTATATTTCAGATCCATTATTTCAGATGAGGAAATTGCTTTGCCATTCTTGAACCATGTAATCTGCGGCTCCGGATCTCCCGTGACATGACAAGTCAATACTAACGGCTCGCCATCATGTATAGACATATCTTGCAAAGATTTTGTGAATTCTGGCTTACACATTAGAGAATCATCGGGCGGAACTATAAGTAGAAAATACATTTTTTAATATGTGTAAACTCTCCTATATGTTTTAAAATACATGACATTGTATTTTATTTTATAATGTCCTTCTAAATGTAACGTACGTATTAGTTCTTTGGTTGCGCTACGTGATCGTGATGGGCTACCAGGTGTCTGTAATGAACTGGTCGCATATTTCTTCTTGCTAGAGCCTAAAGTGCCATTCTGTGAGGTATAAGAAAGCATCCGAAATATATATACTTATGTAAAAAATGAACTAAATTGATATACATTGACTTCCAAATAATATTTACCTTGACACCAGAAATTGAACTTGCGCTTGGATCCTGCTCCGTATTGAAGGGTGAGGAATTGTACTGGCGGGTTGTAATAATTGGTGGTGGCGCTGGTTTGATTGGCTGCTCAATGTACTTACGATCTGTTATATAAACATAATTTAAATTTAAAATAAATAAAATAAAATTTACAATATAGTCATAATCAGCAAATAAACTATTTGAATACATAGTTTAAACAAAAAATTTACGACCGGTGAGTTACATTCCATTTCAAATTGTGAAAACCAGTTCATTTAATATTTTAGTACATTAAGTTTTAGTTTATAATTGTTTATTTAGGTTTTATCTCTAAGCATAATGTGTTTTTATTTATTAAGTTGAACATTCAAACATTCGTTTTCTGTCTACCACATTACTATGTCGCAATAACTCAAACGGAACAGTTCATTTAAATTTGGTCTCTTAAGCTCGCATTATTGCTAACAAAGTCGCATTAAACGGATGCATACACAGATGAACTTGGTTTAATTGACCATGCCTATATATATTATTCACGCATATATGTGCATATACAATTAATAGGGTCTTATCTCTCCTTGGTCTTCCAGATACATACACTTGCACAGAGTTAATATACCCTCATTGAACATTTGTCGAAGGGTATAAAAACAAATTTTTAATTGATTATTCTTTAAAGTTCATGCATTAAACTGTTGAGCTATTTTGTAAATACGTATAAATATAGACAGTAAAATTTAGAACATGCGGACGGTTTAAAAAAAAATTGCAGTTGAATTTTATATAATATTAATAAATTACCTCCTGAATAAAGGAAGTTGTGGGCAAGTTCAGCCTGCTCAGGCGTAACCCATTCTCCTGGGGATAATTATTAATTATATGAATGTACGTATTTGTATGTATGTTGAGATATATAAATAGTTATTCTATATGTGAGTTTGTTCTGAGTCAAATACAAAGTTGGTGCTTTTTATAATAACTTGAAAAATGTTTCTAGGTTTTATTGTTGCTGAGTTCGGCACAATCATATAGATGCAGAAAATGGCTAAATTGACATGAAAAAATTGACACTGACCAAAAAATATATTCTCTATGGGATTGGCCATTGAGCCCTTCTTTCGTGCAAATCCACGATAATAAGACAGATAAGGTTAAAGTCGAGCACGCCCAAAACAAATTTTTCTGTTATTTATTGCTAACTTGCTCTCACTCACATAATCAGACACCCGCGTATAAAGTAAAGCGACGCGTAAACTGCTCAAAGCAGCGCGGAGGCTGCTGCTCGTTGCGAAAATTTGTACTGAGAACGTTTACTTTAATAGCTTCTGTATTATTGGCCCGATTGGATAGTTTGAAGGATAAGTTCATATTACATTCACCTTTGTGTATACCGAAGAAGAACATTAGTCATTAAAAACTTTCTTAAATAATCGTAAACTACAGATTTGCGGGGCCGGTGGGCGTAATATAAAAAATTTAAAATAAACTTGATTTACCTATGATATATAAAACCTTTATGTCAAATTTGGTGTCTCTAGCTTCTTAAACGCTGAGATCCGTTGTCTCAAACAATCAGACAGACAGCCAGACAGATGTGTTCGACGCACAGACAGACTAAAATGGCTCGATTGAGCCTAATTATCCTAAGCAAGAATATAAATAAAGTGTATGGGGTATGCCACGCCATTTGCACAAAGTAACTATACCCTTTTTGACCATTTGCAAAGAAGTGGTTGGTTTAGAAAAAACCTAAATTAATCTCTCATTTTATTTTTAGCGTCTGTATGCAAATTTATCTATATATATACTAAGGAAGTTAGACTAACAGCTCGTTTACTATATAGAAAGATATAGATATAAACTCACTACGAAATATTGGTCCACCAAATCGAACTTTTATTATAAAGGAAAATTTGATATATTTTTGAATCATCTCTTTCTACTTACTAACTATCAAAACAAATGCATAATTTGTAAAGGTATGTCTTTGATACGGTGAAGATAACTTGTTTTTGTTAATTAAAAATAATTTTGAAATAAAACAAGTGAGTAAGGCTACAGTCGAGCGCCCGACAGTAAGATACCCTTCTCCCAATTTTTAAAATCCGTTACAAACATGTAACCACACTTATAACGACGCAACGTCGACGTCGGCGTCAACTGCTCAAAGCAGCGCGCCGGCTGCTGCCCGTACCGAACATTTGTACTGAAAACGTTGACTTTAACAACTTCTGTGTTATTGGTCCGATCGGATTGTAATGTTATTGTAAGGATATGTTCATATTGCATTCAGCTTTATACATACCAAAGCAGAACTTTATAAGTTCAATACTTTGCTAAATAATCGTAAATTACCGATTTGCGGGGGCGGAGGGCGTGGCATCAAACATTTAACATAAATTTCATCTGCCCCGAATATATATGAACCTTCATACCAAATTTGGTGTCTCTAGCTTTTTTAATAGCTGAGATCTGTTGTCTCAAACAAACAGACGCACAGACAGACGGGCATGGCTCAATCGACTCGAGGGGTCTGTCATTCCTCCTTATGCTATTTGCACAAAGTTAGTATAATCTTTTTGACCATTTTCAATGGTCGAAAGGTATAAATATAAGTAGTTATGTATGGAAACATTGATGAGTTAGCATAATTACCTTCAACAATGACGACGCATACAGTTTCATCAGTTCCATGGCAATTAGTTGCTTTGCAACTATATTTGCCCGAATCAGAAGGCTTACAGTCGATTATTTCCATTGTGACGACACCATCCGAATGGGTCATGGCATATTCATATTTACTTAGTTCTCGGCCGTCCTTATACCATTTGACTGTAGGCACTGGCTTGCCACTGAGGCAGCAGAGAAGTTTACAAGTGTCGCGAGCTTGCATAACTCGTGGTCGTAAGAGGAATGTAAAACTAGGTGCAGACTCTGATTCCTCGTGCCAGAAAGTGTAGGGTAAGGGCTCGCGACGCCGCACCGGTGTGGATTCGGTTCGGTATCTCGGCTGTTCTTTTGGCAGTGGATGAACATTAAGAAATACGATTTCTTCTCTGGAGCCATAATGATTCTCAGCATGAATTATATATTCGCCACGATCTTCGAGTTTCACTCTATTGATAATGAAATAATAGTCATCGCCGGCATAACGTTTCATAAACTTGACACTTTGCCGCAGCTCGATGTTGTTGTGATACCAACTCAGTGTGGGCGTCGCAATAGCAATGCACCGGCAATAGAATTTCACACTTTGTCCTTCATAACAGAATTGCGACGATGGGCGTATAACAAATCGTGGTGCGGCTTGCCTTCGATCAAAAACAGCATCGTGTAACTTATATTTCTCCATTAACAATTTCCGAAGTGATGAATATTCCGAAAGCCGACCGATTGGCAATAAATATTTTCCGAAGTCTTCATATTTCTTTCGCAACTTCTCACGATACGCCAAGTAACGATCACGTGCAATCTTCTGTGTTAGTTTACTGTGATCACCAGTTAGCCAAGGATGTAACAGACATTCATGAGCAGTCATGCGCTTCTCTTTGTTTGTTAAAAGAAGTTTTCTTATGAAATCCTTACCCTCCTCTGAAATATGTTTAAAAGCTTCCATATCAAAGTCCCAATCACAAGCCTTGACATTCTTTAAAGTTTGCACATCATTGTCTCCCGCGAACGGAGAAAGACCACTGAGTCTAATGATTATGAAAATCAAATAATTGTTATAGGATTAAACAAAATCTGATCAAACAAGTGGGTAAGGCTACAATCGGGTGCCCGACAGTAAGATACCCTTCTCCCAATTTTCTAAATTCGTTACAAACGTGTAACCACACTCATAATTTCAAACAGAGAATTCTGCACAAATACTTCTAGTATATATAGCTTACTAGCTCGCACTCACACAGCGACGCGCGTAAAGAGTAAAGCGACACGACGCAACGTCGACGTCGACGTCAACTGCTCAAAGCAGCGCGTCGGCTGCTGCCCGTACCGAACATTTGTACTGAAAACGTTGACTTGAATAACTTCTGTGTTATTGGTCCGATCGGATTGTAATTTGGAGAATATGTTCATATTGCATTTAGCTTTATACATACCAAAGCAGAAAGTTATGAGTTTAATACATTGCTTAATAATCGCAAATAACCGATTTGCGGGGGCGGTGGGCGTGGCATCAAACATTTGATATAAACTTGATCTGCCTATGATAGATAGGAACCTCCATACCAAATTTGGTGTCTCTAGCTTTTTTAATAGCTGAGATCTGTTGTCTCATACAGACGGACAGACGGACAGACGGACAGACGGACAGACGGACAGACGGACGGACGGACAGACGGACATGTCTCAATCGACTCGGCTTGTGATCCTGAGCAAGAATATATATACTTTATGGGGTCTGCCACGCCTCCTTATGCCTGTTACATACATTTTGCACAAAGTTAGTATACCCTTTTTTGACCATTTTCAATGGTCGAAGGGTATAAAAATAAACAAGTGGGTTTAGCTACAGTCGGGCGTGCCCGACAGTAAGATACCCTTTTCCCAATTTTTAACATCCGTACCAAACATGTAAACACACTCATGATTTCTGACAGATAATTCTGCACAACTTATCCTTATATATATGGCTTACTCGCTTTACCAAAATATAAAGCGACACGACGCGATGTCGGCGTCAACTGCTCAAAGCAGTGGCAGGCTGCTGCTCGTACCGAACATTTGTACTGAAAACGTTGACGTGAATAACTTTTGTATTATGTTCATATTGAATTCAGATTTGAACGTTATGAGTTTAATACTTTGCTTAATAATCGCAAATTACCGATTTGCGGGAGCGGTGGGCGTGGCATCAAACATTTGATATATAATTGATATGCCTATGATATATAGGAACATTTATACCAAATTGGGTGTTCCTAGCTCTTTTAATAGCTGAGATCCGCTGTCTCAAACAGACAGACAGAAAGACGGCTCAATTGACTCGGCTAGTGATCCTGAGCAAGAATATATACGTGTATACTTTGGTGTCTCTAGCTTTCAAAGTAGCTGAGATACGTTGTTTTAAACAAATAGACAGACAATCGACAGACGGACGGTCATGCCTGTTAGAAACATTTGCACAAAGTTAGTATACCTATCTTGGCCAAAAAAATGGTATAAAGATAGTTATTTTAAGAATATTTACTTTGAATTGTATATCCTATGTAATAGAATTATATATAAATGACACTTACAGAACATACGCTAGCACTCCCGTTGCCCACATATCAGTATAGAAACCTACAGGTTCACGATTCACAATTTCTGGAGCTGCGAACTCGGCTGTACCTGTGGTTATTTTCACCATCTCATTGGGATCCAATCGTGTCGCCAAACCGAAATCGATAAGTTTTATGCTAGTGCTACTGCGTGTTTGGCACATTATGTTTTCCGGCTTTATATCCAAATGGATAATATTTTTTTCATGCATATGTCTGATGCCCTCGCAGATCTGTCTCATATAGTTTATAACTTCTGCTTCTGTCATTACATAGCCCTCGGTCGTAATGCGCTCAAAAAGTTCGCCACCAGACAAGCTGTTAAAGAAATATAATATAAATATAATATAAAGTTATGGATTTGAAGGTTTTCAATACACTATATATTACTTCACTAATTAACAAGTCGGTTAGGCTACAAGTCGAGCGCGCCCGACATTCAAATACCCTTCACCCAATTTTCAAAATCCGTTAAAAAAGTATAACCACACTCATAATTCCAAACAGACAATTCTGCACAATTTATATGGCGTACTCTCTTGCACTTTTACAGACACTGGCGGAATGAGTAAAGCGAAGCGTCGCGACGTCGACTTCGACGTCAATTGCTCACGCAGGCTGCTGCTCGCACCGAACCTTTTTTAGTGAAAATTTAACTTTAAGTACTTCTGTGTTATTGCTCCAAACGGATTGTAATTTGGAGGATATGTTTATATTGTACTCAGCTTTATGTATACCGAAGCAGAACGTTAACGTTCAATATTTTGCTCAAAAATCGTAAATTATTGATTTTCGGGGCGGCGGGCGTGGTATCAAACATTTAATATAAACTTAATCTGCCTATGATATATTGGAACTTTCATGCCAAATTTTGTGTCTTTAGCTTTTTAAATAGCTGAGATCTGTTGTCTCAAACAGACAGACGGACAGCTGGACATACGGACATGGCTTTATCGATTCGGCTAGTGATCCTGAGCAAGAATATATATACCTTATAGGGTCTGCCACGCCTCCTTCCTGTTACATACATTTGCACAAAATAAGTATGCCCTTTTTAAACCATTTTCAATTCGAAGGGTATATAACTAATAATTTACCTGTAAACAATTCGGTTAATTCACTAAGTATTAACACTATGTGTTTAGCTGCCTTAACACTAGATAAGATTTGGCAAGATTGCTGCTTAATTTTGTTTTATCCATGGTTGTCTGTCTGAGCGACCAACAAATTGTATAACAATACTTTTATGATTTCGGACACGTCTTATAATATAATTTTTATATTATATATATTTTTGCCGTTTTTCTTTGTTTTATAAAGTACTTACAACTCCAGTATTAGAACCATTTCGTCGTCGTCCTCAAAAGCGTCGTGCAAGTTTATTAGCTTTTGATGGTGTAACTGATTCATAATATCAATCTCACGTCGGATCAAGTCCTTTTCAACAGTATGGGAGACGGGAATAAACTTAGCTGCGAAAATATTTCCAGTATTACGCTCACGGCATCGATGTACAACGCCATAAGCACCAGTTCCTATTTCCTCCAAAATGTCATATTTATCATAGACACTGCGCTGTGAAATTTCCACAGGTTGCGGAACAAACTTTGAATAAATATCAAAAACATAGGAATCGTAATCTTTGATGGGACCATCGGCTTTGCCACGTATACGTTTTCCATTCTCAGCAACTTCCCATTTACTTTCGTTTGGCTTTTTCTTGATGGATTCTTTTGTTTTGATCAATGTACTTATTTCTGAAGAATCGGATCGTCCATAAACATTATCCGCAAATATGCGGAAATCATACTCTTTTCCTGCCGCTAAGCCATTTATAGCCATTGAGGTAAATCGTGTATTACCCACACGTATCCATGAGGACAATGGATGTTCTCTGCGCTCAACCAGATAATTCGTAATATCGCTGCCGCCATCCCAAACTGGTGCTTTCCAGCTGATAGATAGAGACTCGGTTCCAATGTTTTCTACTGCAGGGAATCGAGGTGGATCTGGACGATCGCTTATTTGTACCTGAATAATTGCCGAGTCGGAGCCTAGCTCGTTCTCTGCAGTAATGCGATATGCACCGGAGTCTAACCGGGAACCATCTCTTATGGTCAGCACAGCATGTCGATCCTTTACTTCAACATTATAATGACCACCAGATTCTATATGTTCACCTTCTCGAATCCAGTTTATACGCGGTTTCGGGAATCCTGTGAAAGGTATTTTAATCAACACATTTTCGCCCTTGTCAAAGTAAGCAGTATCCCTAAATCTTGGCGGAACGTTCAATTTGGGGGAAGCTATAAATAATCAAAAATTTAATAATGTTAATATTATTAACATTGAAAATATTAAAAAGAGGATACGCACTCATAATACCCAAAGCTGCACGCGTTGACTTGGCACCTGCTTTATTAACGGCCCGACAAATGTACTCATCGGCGTCCTCTCCAAAAACATCATTTACATGAAGAAAATGATTATCCCCTTCCGAGTAAATGTGATACCTAGCACCATTTGAGATTTCTCTTGCACCCTTGTACCAGGATATTGTTGGTCGCGGAATACCGGATATTGTGCAAGTGAATTGCGCATTATGATTTTGAATGCAGTTGGAGTCGCGTAAAGGTTTTATAATCATAGGAGGTGTGGCTGCTTTTGGATCAATAATTTTAACCGATTGCGAAGCGCTTGATTCTTTGGAGAGACCTGCAATGTTCTGTGCAAAAATTCGGAATTCGTATTGCCGGCCCTCTATAAGATTGTAACAATTAATTTGATTGGGTGGGCATATAATGGGATTAACACGTTGCCAGGTTTCGCTTCCCACTTCACGCTTATCAATCCAATATCCTTGAATATGCGCTCCACCGTCTATTTCAGGTTTAGCCCACTCTAAGTGTACAAAATCGCCACCAATTTCCGTTATTTGTGGTGTTCCTGGTGTCGATGGTGGATCAATTGGTGCCTTAGCTCGTATTGGATTTGCTCCTTCCAATGCTGTGCCTATTCCATTATCATTTACGGCCATTACTCTAAATATGTATTCCTGGTTCTCAATCAAACCTTGAACATAGAATGAAGTATCCTTGCAGGTGCTTGATACAGTAATCCAATGTGGTGAAGTAACATCCTTACGCTCTACCACATAGTGAGTTATTTTCAAGCCGCCATCGTATTTTGGCGGACGCCAGGCTAATGAGCAAGAATGTTTATTAATATGGGATATTCCCATTGGGCCCGTTGGAGCGGAAGGTAATCCAGTAACGTGGACATTAAAATCTCCGATTGCCGTGCCGGATTCATTATTCAACTCAATCTGATAATGTCCTGCATCACTTTTGATAATGTCATGGATAAATATCGTCACGTAATCATCGAAAAGTGAATATTTCAAATGAGATTCATCTTTGTCGGATATAAGCTCATTATTTTGAGTAATTTTTACAGTTAACGGTTGATCACCTGAATAGTAAATCTTTATTTTACTATTATCGCCCTCCGGGAGATACAAGTCAGTCGGGCAACGATTAATTATTGGTGGAGAGCCAACCTTTAGATATCCTGAAGTATGTACAAATCCAAGTGAGTTAATCGCTTCACATGTATAATCTCCATCGTCTCCAGATTGAAGATTTGTGATATGTAAGCGGAAGACCCCATTATTGCTATCCGCTGCAAAACGTCCGCTAGACAATTGAATTTCTTTTCCATTTCTTAACCATCTCGCTGTGGGAATCGGTTTTCCAGAGGCGGCGCATTGTAACGTAAAATCTTTACCACATGGGGCCAGTTTGTCTTGTAACCGCATTATCCAATCCGGTTTCTCGCCACCTAACACCTCACACACTTTAATAGGCATAGTACACATGCTTGGCTCCGATCGGCCTGCCGCGTTTAACGCAAATATACGGAATTCATAGTCTCCCATTTCAATTAGATTGATAATGGTAAACTCAGTGTCCATGACATTATAATCGTTGCACTTAACCCAAACTGCACCACCGATATCACGCCTTTCAATAGCATACCCTGTGATGCGAGAACCTCCATCGCTGTGTGGTATTTCCCATTTCAAGTCAACATAGTTATTTCCAATCTTGGTTACTTGAGGAGTTCCTGGCTTTGAGGGTACACTGAATTTTCCCCTAAGCTTAAATCTTAATGAAGGCGGCGATGGTTTGCTAAAACCAGCAGCGTTTTTCGCTTTAATACGAAATTCGTATTCACTTCCATTCGTAAGATTATACAGTTGATATTTTGTGTCTTTAATAAGATACTCATAGGTGTTCCACGCAGAGTCATTAACAATATCTCGGTATTCGATTTGGTAACCTTGTATACGGGAGCCACCATCGTTTAAGGGGCGGCTCCATACCAATGTTACATTTCCAGAATCCCAATCGATCACCTTGGGCTGGCCGGGTTCATCCGGTACAGTGAATTGATGCTTGGCTGTAATCGGATCTGATATTTCCAACGGATCAGATAGGCCATACTGATTTTCAGCGCGTATACGGAACTGATATTTGTGTTGCGGTTCCAGACCCATTACTTCATAATGTGTGTTGCGTACAAAGCTACTGACCTTTACCCAAGTTTCGCTGTTGTCCAGTTTCTCTACGACATAATTGGTTATCGGGGAGCCACCGTCATCCAGTGGTGTCTTCCAAGCCAAAGTACATGTATCCGGAGTAATGTCATACGCATTAAGCGGTCCTTGTGGTGGTCCAGGTCTATCAACTACAGTCACATGACATGAAGCCGTATCAGAGCCCTTACTATTAGTTAATGTTATAGTATAGGAACCAGTTTCTGAACGTTTCGCGCTTGTGTTGTAATAAACTGAACTATAATCATCCGTTTCAAATCGGATTCTCATATTCGAAGCGACAACTTGACCGTTAATAGTCCAAGCTGGTAAAGGTCGAGGATTAGCGTGATACGGTACGGTAATATGAAATTCTTCGCCGGCAATAACAGTCATATCTCGTATTGATAAGTCAGACGTAATTTTTGGCGCATGTGGGGGACGACGGCAGTAAATCAGATCGCTTGAAGCACTGTACTGCGATTGACCAGCAGCATTAAGGGCAGCAACACGAAACTCGTATTCGGCATTCTCAATAAGATTTGGTATTTTACATGTTAAATCGGGACAAAGAGCGTGTATAGCCTTAGTCCATTTATCTTCACTTATAAGACGCTTTTCAATTAAATATCCGGTTATAGGGGAACCGCCATCGTGTTTGGGCTTAGACCAAGCTATCGTAATACTATCCTCGTTGGAGTCAATAAAACGTGGTATACCGGGAGCATTTGGTACATCGAATGGATGTCTAGCTCTGATAGGCTCAGAAGTGCTGACCGGTTCTGATTGACCATATTTATTCTCCGCGAGAACACGGAAATCGTACTCCTTACCAATATTTAAATTACGTACACGGATAAATGGAACAGTGCAGTAACTGCTGATCTTGGTCCAAGTTGAGGAGTGAGCTTCCTTCTTTTCAACAATGTAATTTAAAATGGGTGAGCCGCCATCATCACAGGGTGGGTTCCAGTACAGAGTCAGGGCGTCGCCAGCGAATTCATCAGCTCGTAAATGAGTGGGAGGTCCGGGCTTGTCTAAAACCTTAACATTTAACGTGGCAGTATCAAACCCTGATGGATTTTTTAATTGAAGACGATATTGTCCCGAGTCTTTGCGATTTGAGTTCTTTACAACAAATGAAGCTGCGTCGTCCGTAAGATGTTGATATACTCTCTGATCGTTATCTAATATAGCATCATTTGAATACCAAAACGCATTTGGTTTAGGGAATGCTACAAATGGTATATGTATGCTAAAATCATCCCCAGCGCGACAAATGATATCACGTACCCCACCTAAATCCATGCACGGCTTATTAGGTTGCTCTTCAATAGTTATGGGATAAGAGGGCTTCGATGGTTCAGAACGACCAACATCATTCTCTGCAATAATACGGAATAAATACTCTTCGCCTTCTTTTAGGTTGGGCACAGTGAAGAGAGTTCCATTGATGGGTATTTCATTAGTGGGTTCCCAATCTTTTGAGTTTTTCGGTTTTACTTCGATGTAGTAACCCTTGATTTTAGATTTTCCATCATTACGTGGTGGCCGCCAGGACAATGTGACACTATCTTTAGTAATTCGATCTGGTTTTGGAGGTTCGGGCGGCTCAGGTCGATATCGTTGAAGCTCCGCCGTTATTGGAAGTGATGGTTTCGACGGACCTCCGGGGCCAGCTTCATTTACAGCGATAACGCGGAACTCATAACGTGCACCTTCACGAAGATCAGGTACGGTATAGCTTGTATTAGGAGTTGGATAATTATTACATTTGATCCAGTCATTGCCACGTTCTCGACGTTCAACAATATAGCCAGAGATCGGTTTTCCACCACAATAATCTGGAGGATGCCATTCTAGAGATGCCGAGTTTGGAGTATAAGCGATTACCTGGGGCTGTGTAGGTGCTCCTGGCGGATCAAATGGTGATTTAGTTATCACGGGGCGACCTTCCAGGGGTTCCGATATTCCATAAATGTTCTCAGCTCGCACCCGGAAGATATATTTCTTACCCTCAGTAAGATTTTTCACGGTATGGCTCGATTTAGGACAATACCCAGGCGCGCGCTTCCAATCCTCCACGCCAAATTCGGTGTACTCAATTACATAACCGGTTATTTCACTTCCACCATTGTCACGTGGTGGTTTCCATTCAAGGGAGACGTGATCGGGTGCTATTTGTGAATAATTTAAAGGTCCTTCGGGTGGCATTGGCCTATCCACAACAATTATTTCAATATCTGCTGAGTCCTCACCGAATTCGTTCTTAGCATTGACCGTATAATAGCCTGAATCTTGCCTAGTTGAATCGTCTATGCGGAAATTTGTTCGCTCTGTATTCGTATCATAGGAGATTCTTTTGCTTTCGGTCAATTTCATATCACCACGTTTCCATGCTATTATTGGTGTGGGCGCTCCTGATATAAGAATATTAACATTGACCGGCTCTCCGGCCCGTACCTTAATACGCTTACCCAAAAGGCTATCTAGATGCAATCGAGGCTTTTCACGCATGGGACGGGCACTCAGAGATGATGATGGCTCTGAAGGCTTACTATTGCCTGCAGCGTTTACAGCAGACACCCTATACTGATATTGATGGTTTGCTGAAACCCTATCATCATTAAATTCTGTTGTTGGTACCGGTTCGCCATTTATTTTTATCCACCGAGCCGTTTGAACATCACGGCGCTCAATATCGTAGCCAAGAATTGGTGAGCCTCCATTGCTGATAGGTTGCTTCCATTTAATTGTTATGTGATCTTTGTCACTGTCGCTTAATTCCGGCTTTCCTGGTACACCAGGTACGTTATATTGATTTTTGGCAACCACTGGACTGTCTGAAGTTAATGAATCTGACCGACCTTGCAAGTTTTCAGCCATCACTCGAAATTCGTATTTAGTACCTTCGAGAAGGCGCGGAACGACTGAATGATTATATTTAGAATTTACATAAGATACAGCCGGTACCCAACCACCTCCATGGGTAAGATCGCGCTTCTCAATGACATATGCAGAAATTTCGGAGCCACCATTATCTTTGGGTGGTTTCCAAGATATTGTCACAGAGTTTGCTGTTATTTCTTCATATTCCATAGGTCCAACAGGAGGTCCAGGGCGATCAAGTACTATCAACTCAAAGCTACCTTCATCGATTCCTGAATCATTACGTAAGAGAAGATGGTAAAGACCAGAATCGCTCCGTTGACAATTGACTGTATGCACAACAGTATGATGACCAATAGCGGTAATTGTTGACTTCTCATTCGATTTTAATGTATTATTGTTATGGGTCCAAACCGCTTCTGGCGCTGGTTCCCCAATATAATCCACATCAATATGCAAAATAAGTCCAGCTTTGATACGCACCTCATTTAAAGGTGTTATTATTTTCGGCGGAAGGTATCTAGGTTTAGCCATTATCATATCTGATGGCTCTGAAGGTTCTGATTGGCCAGCTTGATTAACTGCAATTATACGGAATTCATATTCTTGTCCCTCGATAAGTTCAGGAACTGTGGCCATATTCTTGTTAGATGGTACGTGAACAGAATTTACCCAATACGGACTTCCTTTCTCTTTTTTCTGAATGACGTATTCAGTAAGCGGTGCTCCACCATCAGATTTAGGGGACGCCCACTGCAAATCAACATGATCTCGATCCCAATCGGTGATTTGGGGTTTTCCCGGCGCATCTGGTTCATCAAAATCGTTTTTGGCGATGATACTCCTTGTCGCCTCAAGTGCTTCCGATTCCCCAATTGCATTTACCGCCTTGACACGGAAAAGATATTCTTTCCGGTGTATAAGCCGTATTACATCATGAACTGGGTGTGTACTCATTCCAGCATCGGACCAAGTACCTCGTGAAAGATCCATTTTCTCTATGATATAATGTAAAATTGGTGAACCCCCGTCATCATCTGGAACTCGCCAGGTCATATGGCAACCATCTCTGGTAATTTTACTAATATCCAGTGGGCCCTTTGGAGGAGAGGGGCGATCCAATACAGTAGCATGCGCAGATGCGTCAAATGTACCATGTTCATTCTGCAATATTAATGTGTAGCGCCCCTCATCGTTACGTTGAGCTGAAGCAATTTCAAAATTCAGTTCATTTTGGAATATATTTGATTCGGTTTGAATCTCTTTGCCATTGAATAACCATTTTATAATGGGCTTCGGCGAAGCTTCTATGGGTAATACCCATCCTAATCGTTTACCGGCGTGCACAATTATATCATTCAGAAGCGATTTATCAAAGTAAGGTGCCAGGAAGCGTGGCTTACATATAATAGTTGCTGAAGGATCTGAGGGATCACTTGCCCCCCCACGATTTACAGCAATAACGCGGAACTCATATTCTCCACCATCTGTTAAATTAGGTACATGTGCTTTCCGTTCTTCTCCTGGTATTACCACAGCTTGTTCCCATTGTCCAAATTTAGGACGCTTCTCGATAATGTATGAAGTAATTGGTGAACCACCATCGCGCTTAGGAGCTGCCCATTCCAAATCGACAAAGTCTTTAGCCCAATCAACTGCATGGGGTTGTCCGGGCTTATCCGGGTGCGAATATGGGTCTTTAGCAGTAAATGGTTGTGATGTAGCTAACGGTTGCGATTGTCCCAGTTTATTGACAGCCCGAATTTTAAAATGATAATCATGATTTTCGATTAAATTATCGGCTCTTATCTCCGGAGCAGTACATTCTCCTACTGGTACCCAACGCATCGTTTCATTATCCATTTTCTCAACAATATAGTGGGTTATATCTGAACCGCCGTCGTCTTTAGGAGGTCGCCAGCTCAAAGTTAGTGAATTTTTAGTAATTCCATCACCACGTATCGGCCCTTCCGGTGCAGTTGGAACATCTAGCACAGTTACTTTTACTTTATGTTTATCAAAACCGTTAATATTTCGAGCAACAAGGGTATAAATACCAGTATCTGTGCGCTTAGCATCGAGAACACGTAGTTTAGTACGTTCATTAGTATTAGAAACCTTTATTCGATCCGTATTTATTACCATATTATCATCACAACTCCATTCCTTGCTGGGTATGGGTTCACCTTGTACAGGTACATCGAAATCGAAAATTTTACCAGCACGTATTTTTATGTCTAGCATATAGTTTTTATCTATTATTGGCGGCAAATTTTTGGCACGTGCAACATGAGTAGGTGTCGCATCACTTGGTATGCCAGGACCTGCTTTATTTACCGCCCGTATACGGAATTCATATTTAACACCCTCAATAAGATTTGGTACATGACCCTCTGTTAAGTCGCCTTCCACTTCAGCGCACTTCTCCCAGTCGGGCGTATATTTATCGCGTTTTTCAATTATGTAACCAGTAATGGGCGAACCACCGTCGTTTTCGGGACGCGTCCATGCTAAGTCCACGAAGTCCTTATCAAAATCTTCGATGGTTGGATTACCTGGTTTAGTGGGTTCATTGTAAGGATTTTTAGCCTCAATAGAGTGCGGTGAAGTCAATGGGTCCGAGCTGCCTTGGCGGTTTTTAGCACGCACACGGAACTTGTATTTATGTCCCGGTGTTAAGCCGTTTATTTGTAGATTTGTGGTTGATCCATCTGTTTCACCTGCAGGTACCCAACGTCCAGTCACTTCATCCATCTTCTCTACTAAATAGTTTTCAATTGGCTGTCCACCATCATCATCAGGTGGATTCCATTTCAGCGTACAACCATTGGCATGAACATTTTCTACTTTAAGTGGTCCATTTGGCGGTGATGGTTTATCAATCACTGTCACTTTTACACTGGCACTGTCTTCGCCATTTGCATTTTCTGCATGAACTTTATATAAACCTGAATCGGAACGTGAAGCATTTGTGACTTTCAATTTGGTATTGTAATCGACGTGGTAAACTTTAACGTTGTCTTTCGTGAAGATTTCCTTCTTTTGTAGAAACCATCTTGTATTTGGTGCAGGCTCTCCGGAGACCTTACAATCAAAAGTAAATGTTTGTCCAGCCTTAATACGAACCTCAATAAGATTAGAACGATCAATAACAGGTGCCTGATTACGTGCTTTAGCTATTATTGGAGCAGTTGCGTCGGAAGGTTCACCTGGACCGGCAGCATTAATAGCGCTTACACGGAATTCATATGTTTGTCCATTGGTTAGATCCGGAATGGTTGCTTTGCACATACTAGAAGGCACTTCCAGGGCTTTGTCCCATTGCCCGTACTTATCTTTTTTTTCAATTAAGTAACCCGTTATTGGTGAACCGCCATCATTAAGAGGTGGGGTCCAAGCGAGGTCAATATGATCCTTATCCCAATCAGTGGGTCGCAAATTTTCCGGCTTACCTGCTGGATCGAAAGGATTTTTAGCTATAATCGATTCTTCGCCCACCAAAGGTTCCGATTCGCCCTCAGCATTTATTGCTGAAACGCGGAATTTATATTCATTTCCAGGAGTAAGACCTGTGATATCTGCATAAGGCTCAACTGAACGAGTACAGGGTAGCCAACACCCAGTCTCAGGTTCCAGTTTATCAATTTGATAGTATTCTATTGGCGTTCCACCATCGTCATTTGGTCTTTTCCATTTTAGATGGCAACCTTCTTTGTGCACATCAGATATCTGAAGAGGTCCATTTGGAGGTGTTGGCTTATCCGTGACATTGACGTTAATGAGAACACTATCTTTACCGGAACTATTTGTGGCTATAACAAGATATTCACCAGAATCAGTGCGTTGCGTTGGACGTATAACTAATTTGGTATAATAATCAGGTGTTTCAATCACAATATTTTTTCCAGGCTGCAAAGGATAATTCAAAAATTTCCATTCCACCTTCGGTGCCGGCTCGCCTGTGATAATTGCTTCTAGTTTAAGGGCGGTACCTGTGGACAAAGTGATATCACGAAGATTCCTTCGATCGATCTTTGGGGCTTGATATCGAGGTTTTGCAACAAATGTTTTACTTGGGTCTGAAGGCTCCGATTGACCTCCCTTGTTGGTAGCAATTACGCGGAACTGATATTCATTGCCTTCAATCAGACCGTTCACAGTCGCAAATGGTGTAGGTAAATCGGTTTCCAATGCTTTCTCCCAAAGTGGGCTATATTTATCCTTGACCTCAATAATATAACCTGTAATGGGCGAGCCGCCATCACTCACAGGTTCTGACCAAGCAAGCTCAACTTTATTGGCTGTCCAGTCTGTTGGTTGAGGTGATCCCGGCTTCAAAGGTGCAGCTAAAAGATAGAAAGATCAATTAGAATTTAACAATACGAAAAATATATACTCTACTACTTTACACCGTTTGGAAATACCGTTTTATCTATGTATGTGTGATGTGCTATACAAATATAATAATGACAACACTATAAAAATACTTACTGAATGGGTCTTTTGCTATGACTGAACCCAATGTTTCGAGCGGTTCAGATTCACCTTCTTTATTTACCGCTTTCACACGGAATTTGTACTCATGACCAGGAATCAACCCATCAACAGTCATTTCGGGAATATCACTTTTACCAACTGGTAGCCAAACACCAGTATCCGGATCGAATTTTTCTACCAAATAATGATCAATTTGTTCGCCACCATCATCCTTCGGTTTCTTCCATTTTAGTTTGCAGCCGTCTTTGCTAATATCAGACACTTCCAGTGGTCCCTCAGGTTGACATGGCTTAGCTTTAATGATATATATATATATATATATATATATATTATATTAATACAAAAGAAGTCGCTAAGGCTACAATCGAGCGCGCGCGACATTTAAATACCCTTCGCCTAATTTTCGAAATCCGTTACAAACGTGTAACCACACTCATCCTTTTAAAAAAAGAATTCACAAATTATTCTTCTATATGTGCCTTACTCGCTCGCACTCACAAAGCGGCGGGCGAAAAAAGTAAAGCGACGTACCAAACATTTGTACTGAAAACGTTGACTTGAATAGCTTTCGATCGGGTTGTAATTTAGAGGATATGTTCATATTGCATTCAGCCTTATGTATACCGAAGAAGAACGTTGTGAGTTAAATGCTTGCTTAATCAATATAAAAAAAATATTGGTGTCTAGCGTTTTTGATAGATGAGATCTGTGTTCTCATACATACCTACAGAAGGGCCGACGGGCAGATGGACAGAAGGACAGACGGACAAAAGGACAGACGGACAGACAGACAAACAGACAGACAGACAGACAGACAGACAGATAGACAGATAGACAGATAGACAGTTAGACAGACAGACGAGCATGGCTCAATCGATTCGGCTAGTTATCCTGAGAAAGAATATATATACTGCCATGCCTCCTTATGATTGTTACATTTGCACAAAGTTAACATACCCTTTTTGGCAATTTTCGATGGTCGAAGGGTTAAATTATTATTACTTAAAAAAGACATTATCTTACTTATTATGTTGATCTGAAATTCGACTTGATCTTGCCCATATAGATTGTGAGCAACAATCTTATAGAGTCCAGTGTCTTTCCTTAATGGATTACTGTTGATATACTTGGTATTGTAGGGTACGTTTTCGATGCGGCTATCGGATGTTGAATAGACGATTTTTCCGTTTTGGCTCCAACTTATTTCAGGAGCTGGTTCTCCAGTAACATTTATATCAAGGAATATAGCTTCACTAGCTTTAAAGTTATAAGTGCGGATATTTTTGCGGTCAATTTTAGGAGACTCTGTCATATAAAGAATAAAATAAATGTATTAGTTAATAAATAAAAATAAACATTTTAATTTGCAAGATAATTACATTTTTTTAATACTTACGTTTTCTCGGCCTTGTGATAACAGATTTGCTAGTATCAGAAGGTTCACCAGGACCAGCTGCATTTATCGCCCGTACGCGAAACTCATATTCACAATTCTCGTCCAAGTTTTGCACAGAAGCTTTGCACTCATTACCTAATAATGGAACAGAGATTTCGGCCCCTTTATACCATTTATCTGTGCCTTTTTCTCGTTTTTCAATGACATATCCAGTAATGGGGGAACCGCCGTCATTATGTGGTGGTCGCCACAACAAATCCACGCGATCCTTGTCCCAATCGACTGGCTCTGGAGTGCCAGGTTTGCCAGGTTCATCAAATGGATTTTTGGCAACTATTGAATGTTCACCTGTCAATGGTTCTGAATCTCCTTCCGTATTAACAGCAAGCACACGGAATTTATATTCATTTCCGGGTTCGAGATTATTAAGTTCGGCAAATGGTTCTTTAAAACGACCAGACGGTAACCAACGACCAGTTTGGACGTCCATTTTTTCCACGACATAATGCTCGATTGGCAGGCCGCCGTCGTCTAGCGGAGGATTCCATTTCAACTTACAACCCTCCTTGTGTACGTCAGAAACTCGTAAAGGACCCTCTGGTGGCGAAGGCTTATCAAGAACGATCACCTCAAATGAAGCTTCATCATGTCCGGAATCATTTTCAGCTTTAATTGTATATGTGCCGGTATGCAAACGTTTTGCAAAAGGTACAGTCAACTTTGTGCGATATGGTTCTAATTCGATATTACAGTAATCTTCTTCAATTCGTTTTTTATTGTGGAACCAGTTCTTGGTAGGCGCCGGTTCCCCGGAGACTTTTACATCATAACGAATATGCTGCCCAGCTTTTATTGTAATATCTTTTATATTGGTTCTATCAATTTTAGGAGGTTTAAAGCGATCCTTGGCTGTCATTTGATCAGTTGGCTCCGATGGTTTGCTATGACCGGCTTTATTGACAGCCTTCACACGGAATTGATATTTAGTGCCTTCGGCTAGGTCATTAATGCGGACTTTGCAATCAGGTATATTTGTTTCCAGAACCTTTTGCCATTTATTTGTTTTATTATCCTTTTTCTCCACAATATAACCGGTAATGGGTGCGCCACCATCGTCTTCAGGTGGCCGCCATTTAAGATCAGCATGATTTGCAGACCAGTCTGTAATTTGAGGTTTACCTGGAGTATCCGCGGCATCATATGGATTCTTTGCGGTTATTGGAGAATCTGTTGTCAAAGGTTCAGACTCTCCCTCACTATTAACAGCTTTCACACGGAAAAGATACTCTTTGCCTTCGGTAAGCCCAGTCACATCAGCTTCAGGAGTTTTGGTTGTAAGCACAGGCACCCAACGACCTGTTTCAGTATCCATACGTTCAATGATGTAATTTTCGATAGGTTCACCTCCATCATCGTCGGGCTTCTCCCATTTCAGATGTACACTTTCGGCTTTTACATCCGAAATAGCCAGCGGGCCCTTTGGCTTACTTGGCTTGCATAATACCTCTAGCTCCACTTCAACGGTGTCTGTGCCAGAATCATTTTTGGCTGATACAACATATGTACCTCTATCAGCCCTTTGGACTTTTGGCATTATAAATGTCGTCTTGTATTCCTCATTTTCAATTTTAATCTTGTCACTTACGTTGATCTCCTCGCCATTGTATGTCCACTTTATATTTGCTGGTGGTTCCGCCTTAACATTTGCTTCCATGTGAAGCATTTGTCCGATTCGCAAAATTTTCTTTTGTAAATTTTTGCGATCAATATGTGGCTTTAGGAAACGCGGCTTAGCCACCACAGATTTGGATACATCACTCGGTTCACTAGGACCTGCTTTGTTTAGGGCTACAATACGAAATTCGTACTCGTGTCCTTCTTCAACTCCATTCACGGTTCCATTTGTTTTATCACCAGGTACAGTAGCTGCATCAACCCAAGCCCTTCCAGATTTATCACGCATTTGGATAATATATTTCTGTATTGGTGCTCCTCCATCACTTTTGGGCACATCCCAGGCCAAATCAACAAAGTCTTTATCCCAATTGGTTGGCTCAGGTCGTCCGGGTTTATCCGGTTCATCGAATGGATTTTTAGCAATAATTGGTTTATCTGTTTCAAGATCTTCTGATTCACCTTCCTTATTGACAGCACGCACACGGAATTTATACGGTTTACCTTCATGCAGACCAATTACCTTAGCCTGTGGTTCCGCACTCTTACCGCATGGAAGCCACTGTCCTGTGTGCGGATCAAGCTTTTCAATTTCATAATAATCTATGGGTGCACCGCCATCATCTTCAGGCTTATCCCATTTAAGTTTACAACTATGCTTGGTGATATCGTAAACGTTTAGAGGACCCCTTGGTTTACCGGGTTTACCCAACACCGTTACGTCCAATTCAGCCTCATCCTCCCCTACTTCATTAGTGGCTTTTATTGTATATTTGCCACTTTGCGTTCGTTTAGCTCGCATGACAAAAAATTTAGTGTTATAATCGACATTATCTATTTTAATGCCTTCTTCTTCGCTGATAATTGGTAATCCATTGAAAATCCACTCCACCATCGGAGCTGGTTCACCTTTAACATTAATATCAAGACTTATTGACAGACCTGTCTTTACAATTACTGGCTTAAGGTTCGTTCGATCTATATATGGCTTAACTATTTAAGAGAACAATAAAAAAAATGAAATATGAATAAAATTGTTCATAGTTCAATAAGGTTAGCAAAAAACAGTAACAAAAGCCGCAGTCGATACACTAGACAGTAAGATGCTTTTCAAACAATTTGTCAGGGCTCTGACATAGCCTTAACTAAACTTGAACTTAAATTCCCAATTCTCCAGTTTATTTAAAATGTAAAAAGATGTCCAAATTTTGATACCGGAAACGGCGAGGCGAAATACATATGAAAACGGATGTCGAATACCCTGACTTTTGGGGACTTTTGTTTTTGTATGTAGTCAGAATTGATAGATGAAAAAATATTGCCTCTGGAAACAAATTAGTTGCGTATGTTGTTATTGAATAATTTCGATGATTAAATGGACTCTAAGAATGAATCTTTGGAATAATTTTATTAGTATATCAAGATGTCGAAAATTGCGGTGAATAGACATCAAACAACTCGATCCTATGGGATCTACATCGCTTTCTCCTACTCTTTCTAGAAATTTTTAATGGTAAAAGAAAATAAATATAATAAAATAAAAATAATGATACCATATTATTTTTAGTATTTGTTCAAGGGAAATTATGAGTTTTCACTGCAGAGTAACATGGATTTTTACTATTTTATTTTATGAATATGATAAAAGTTCATAAACTCAAGCCATTTTTAAATTGTTTGTTTTATATTAAGCAATAGTATTATGTTTAAATCATGCAGTGCATTAGAAAATTAGTTAGGACAGGATAGGCTTCAGAAAAGATAGCTGTCCTTGTCTATAGTTTATTTTACTTATTATTCGTTGGTTAAAAGAATAACTTACGAAAACGAGGTTTCGCTGTATGCCAATTCGTTTGCTCTGATGGTTCAGAAGGACCAGCTTTGTTAACAGCACGGACCCGGAACTTATACTGTTGCCCTTCTTCAAGTTTCTTAACGACCCCTTTACATTGAGGTCCATTGCTTTCAGCGGCTTTTACAAATGCGCCAGAGTCCTTATCCATTACCTCAATAATATAATTTGTTATGGGTGCGCCTCCGTCGCGAATAGGGGGTTCCCATTTCAATTCAACATGGTGCTCATCCCAATCGTCTAATTCTGGTAGTCCGGGTGGAGCAGATATATCAAATGGATTTTTAGCGGTAATCGCGTCTTCAGTTTCCAAAGGTTCCGAGTCGCCTTCTTCGTTGACTGCTTTAACTCGAAATTGATAACGATGATTAGGATCTAGGCCTTTAACATCAAGCTCAGTCTTTTCAGGATCAACCGATCCCGCTGGTACCCATTTACCCGTTGCCGTATCCATTTTTTCGACAACGTAGCCCACAAGGGGAATACCACCGTCGTCCTTTGGTTTTTTCCATTTGAGCTTACAACCTTCCTTGTGAATATCGGAAACCTCGAGCGGTCCTTCTGGTCTTGCTGGCTTATCTAATATAATGACTTCTACTTCAGCTTCATCCACACCATTTAAGTTTTCTGCTATTAGCTTGTAAACACCGGTTTCCCTTCGTGACGTATCCAATAAAGTTAGCTTGGTATTATAGTCCTCATTATCCAAACGTGCCTGACAACTCGGTAATATTTCGTTTTCTTTGAAATACCACTTTAGTATCGGTGCCGGCTCACCTTTGACATCAACATCAAACTTAACAGTTTGGCCAGCCCGCACCTTGACTGGCTTCATTTTTTCTCGATTAATTGATGGTTTAACTAAAGAGGTATGGAAAATTATATATGTTTTTAAGCAAAATAAGCAAACAATTTAAAGTCGAACGCGCACGACATTTAAATGCCCTTCGCCCAATTTTAAAAAGCTATTTCCAGTACGTTACGTTCTAGTAAATCTTAAAGCAGTTTATTGCTTTCTCACTCTCATGCATTAATTCAGGTAAGTGCGCTACTTAAATACTAACGATTCAAAAAAAAAGTCGGTGAGGCTACAGTAAAATACACTTCGCCCAATTTTCAAAATCAGTTACAAACGTTATAATACAAAAAGGAAATTCTGCACACATTATTCTTCTAGATAGCCTTACTCTCTCGCATTCACTCAGCGAATCGCAAAAAAAAGTAAAGCGAGGCGTCGCAACATCGACGTCGGCATCAACTGGTCATAGCAGCGCGGCAGCTGGTGCTAGTATCGAACATTTGTACTGAGAACGTTTAAACGGACAAATAACACATAAGTTATTCAAGTAGTTATGTGTTATTGGTCCGTTTAAATTGTTATTTAAAGGATATGTTCATTTCAATACTTTGCTAATAATCGCAAATTACCGATTTGCGGGGGTGGTGGGCGTGCCATCAAACAGTTGATATAAACTTGATTTGCCTATGATATATAGGAACAAATTTGGTGTCTCTAGCTTTTTTAATAGCTGAGATCTGTGTTCTCATACAGGCGGACAGACGGACAACAGGACAAAAGGACAGACGAGCAGACAGACGGTCATGGCGCAATCAACTCGGCTAGTGATTCTAAGCAAGAATATACATACTTTATCATTTGTTTATGGTCGAATGGTATAGTAACGATTGGAAAATAGTTATAATTTAAGCTTGTTAACATATTAATTAAGTAAGGAGTTAATTGCTTAATAAGTCGGAAATCGCGTTAAAAATTAAAGTCAAACTTTGGTTTTGACAATTGTAGGGTTAGACTAGCTATTTTGTACCACTTGGTAATGATAAAGGTAGACTTGTCGCCTAAAAGAACACGTTGTTTTAAACATTCATGATTCAATAAAAAAAGTGGCCTCGAAAGTTCAAAATAAGGGTTTATCTAGTAAAGTCAGTGAGTAAGTAATAGGGCACAAAGTGAGAGCATTAGGTGCCAACAACACCATCTTTTTAAAGCATTATGCATTTGGTGCGAAAGGCATTTACAGTAGATAACGGATTTAACAAATAACAATTAAAAAAGCATTGAAAGCACACTACTTGATCATTTGGCTTAACATTAACACAATCATTTCTATAAAAAAATTTAAAGCGATTAATATTTTATATGCATTAAAAGCTGCTTATCATTTAATTAAATAGGTGAACTCTTACGGTTTCTAGCCTTCGCTAAATGTGGCTCTGTTGCGTCGCTTGGGTCACTGGGACCTGCCTTATTTATTGCTCGAATGCGGAATTGATACACATTTCCTTCTGTTAAACCCTCAACTGTTGCTTCAGGTGTCGGACTCTAAAAATACATTATACTTTAATGAAATAATTCTTCTTAAGTGTTGAAATTTTAAAATCTAGATTCACAATTATATCGACTTGACTGTTGTCGCTGATACATACAAAAGTATATACTTACAGGATTTTTTATTAGTAATGACGCATAAAAATAGATATAGTGGTAAAGCATTCTAAAACATGTGTATTATTTTTTTTTTTTTGTTTTTGTAACATTTTTATTTGGTGAGCGATTTGCCTCCATACTCGTTTCGAAATGCAGGATTCAAATTTAAATTTGAATTTGAACAACGGTTTTCACCACACCCAGAGTCACACCGATTATCGACCGGTCTGGCAACTCTAAATCGGCCGATCCGAACGATCAGTGTTGGGAAGTGGAGTGGGGATATATCGATTGCCTGGGCCACCTATCGTGCTCGATATTTTTCTTTTCACCAATTGAAAACGGAAGAGCACGCAAGAGGCAAATAAATTTGAATAAAATAAGATACATTATACAAAAGGAGTTTAAATTATCGCGGAAAAACATCATAACGTGCAGCGCTATACTGTTTGTGGGTGTTCGAGACCAAACGTGAGTACAAGCTTTCCAAATCATTGTTTGGCAGCTTATAACCTCGCTCTTGCTCTTTATTCATTTTCTTTATTTACTTATTAGTTTCAAAATTATTTTTTTTTTGATTCGCTTTCATTTTTATTATTTTTGTTTTCATTTCAATTAATTTGTTCATCCTTTTTGATTTCAATTTCTTTTTTTTATTACCTTTTTCGCATACACACAAACACAAACTTTGTAACGTAAATAAAGATCAACAAAAGTGATGATAAAGTAAATAAAACAGGGATTGAGTGATAGGACAGAAGATTTGTTTTGGTGTGAGAGTATTCTTGGTGTTGTTATTGTGTAAATATTATTTTTCCTCAGCTGTTTCGTCGGGGCCCCTAACGGATCGCGGGTGAGTCGATTACAATAACAAAAATAAGCCAATTATATACTTTCAAACTATCGCCTGACTATTGTTGATCAAATATTTTGCTCATCCCTCTTATACGTACAAATAACATATCGACCCAAGTTAAAAATACAGAAATTATTTAAAGAGTAAAAATAAAAAGGAATAATCAAAAAGGATAAAATATTAGGGAAGCAAGGCTAGGGTTTTTGAAATTATCAAGCAGCATGAAGCTGCATGCATACATATATCGCGGATGCAGCTTTGCATAAAAGAAACTTAATATAGAATAAATTTAGTTTTTTTTGAGGCACTAGGATCGGTAGCATAACAGCAATATGGGTAGTATTCCGATATCGATAGTACATGGTTGGGTGGGTGAAGAAGGAGAGTATTACATCTAGCTCTTCGACTAGATCGTTCGTTAGGGGTAGTCCGTCCGTTTATTTTGGCCTTCCCTTTTCTTGCCATTCCCTTTTCTTGCCATTCCCCCTTCTAGCAGTCCTATAACCTGTCGATATTTTCACGTAACACCGATAATCGAACCTGCACACAAAACCCCGCCCATTTTCCCTGAGCTTAGCCGGCTGTAATTTAGACAGGGTGTGCAGGGGACGTTATTGGACTTCGGTCGTTACAAACATACACAGTAGGCTACAATTACCGTTTGTTGAAATGCCGCGAAATTATACATCGGTGTTTTATCGAACAGAGAATCACAAAAATCAGATTATTTTACTTATTTCACTGCCTGAATGGTAAATTTTCTCAAGACGACTTGTAGAAAGATGAAGACCAAAGAAGTGGGTAAGGCTACAGTTGGGCGCCCGACAGTAAGACACCCTTCTCCCAATTTTCCAAATCCGTTACAAAAGTGTATCCACACTCATAATTCCTAACGGAAAATTCGGCACAAAAACTTCTAATACATACAGCGAGGGCTTACTCGCTCGCACTCACACAGCGACGCTCGTAAAGAGTAAAGCGACACGACGTCGACGTCGACGTCAACTGCATAAAGCAGCGCGCAGGATGCTGCTCGTACCGAGCATTTGTACTGAAAACGTTGACTTGAATAACTTCTGTGTTATTGGTCCGATCGGATTGTAATTTGGAGGATATGTTCATATTGCATTTAGCTTTATACATACCAAACGTTATGCGTTTAATACTTAGCTTAATAATCGCAAATTACCGATTTGCAAGGGCAGTGGGCGTGGCATCAAACATTTGATATAAACTTGATCTGCCTTGATCTATTTACAGGAACCTTCATGCCAAGGTGACATGGTGTCTCTAGCTTTTTTAATAGCTCATACAGACGGACTGATGGACAGACAGACGGACATGTCTCAATTGACTCGGCTAGTGATCCTGAGCAAGAATACATATACTTTATGGGGTCTGCCACGCCTCCTTATGCCTGTTACATACATTTGCACAAAGATAGTATAACCTTTTTTGACCATTTTTAATGGTCGAAGAGTATAAAAAAATGAGATAATAATATAATTTATAACTTTGTTTCTATTCGTTCAAAAGCTTAATTTGCTCCCTTACCTACACACGAGAGACGATTGCAAAGATTATGAAGAGGTTGTTTTAAATACTTTTCCATAAAACCTTAAAGTTCTAACTTTTGTGTAACACATTTTGAACAAAGTAAATAATGCAAATCATAGTTATAGTAAATAAATAAATTTTTAACCATGCATTACGACTTTATTATAATATTCGATGTTATTATTTGCCAGAACTAAAAACAATTAAATTGAATGGAATCTGTTTTCCCAAGCCATATGTACGAATGTTTGCAATGATAAGTTCATGGCAACTAACTTAAAATTTTGTGTTTCCTTGAATTTGTTAGACCAGATATGTTTTAATCATGTCTTCTTTGCAATTATATGGAGTTTAGTTAATTTTAACAAACTTGTCTGTTGTAAAGTTTTTCTACACAAGCCTTAGTTATTTACGATATTTTTTGATAAAAAAGTACTTACATTTGTTTGGAGCACTTCATCCCAAATAGGTGAGAATTTATCCTTTTTCTCAATAATATAACCTGTAATTGGAGCACCGCCATTGTCTTTGGGTGGTTCCCATTTGAGCTTTACCATATGCTCATTGTAATCATCTATTTTTGGCGTACCAGGTTTACTGGCGGCATCGTAGGGATTTTTAGCTATTATGCTGCCATCCGTTTCTAAAGGTTCAGATTCTCCTTCCTCATTAATAGCTTTAACCCTGAATTGATACTCGTGGCCTTCCTGAAGACCTTTGATATCAAATTCGGTATCATTTCCAGAAGTGCGGCCGACAGGTATCCAGCGTCCTTGCTTCTTATCGAATTTTTCGATTTGATAAGCCGATATAGGTTTACCTCCATCGTCATCTGGCTTTTTCCACTTCAATTTACAGCTATCCTTAGTTATATCATCGACTTTTAGGGGACCCTTTGGCTTACCCGGTGGCGCTAAAACATTTACCTCAACGGTTGCCTCATCTTCGCCATGTTCATTGACGGCTCGAATTTTATAAACACCCGTATGTTTGCGCAGCGTATCAATTATTGATATTTTGGTGTTGTGTGGAATATTTTTTATTTCTATATTACTTGGCAACAAGTCTTCTTTGAGTTCAATATCGTTTTGATACCAAATTATTGTAGGAACTGGTTCACCACGTACATTAACGTCATATTTAATAGGCTTCCCAGCGCGGATCAAAAGTGGCTTCAAATTAGTCCTGTCAATTCGTGGTTTCACTGAATTACAGAAACAATGCGTTAAAAAAAAAAATGTTAAATCCGTTACAATCGTGGAACGACGCTCATAATTTTAAACAGAAATTTCTACTACAATTGCCATACTCGCTCGCACTCAAACAGCGACGCGCGTGTAAAGCGACGCGTTGCGACGTCAACTCCTCATAGCAGCGCGCCGGTTGCTGCTCGTACTGAAAACGTTGAATTGAGTAACTTCTATGTTATTGGTCCGATCGGATTGTAATTTAAAGAATATGTTCATATTATATTCAGTTTTATATATACCGAAGTAGAACGTACTTTGTTAATAATCGCAAATTACCGATTTGCGGGGATGGTGATCGTGGCATCAAACATTTGATATAAACTTTATCTGGCTATGATATAGAGGAACATTTATACCAAATTAGGTATGTTAGCTGAGATCTGTGTTCTCATACGGACAGAAGGACAGACGGACAGACATCATAAGAGAGAACATGTATACTTAATGGGGTCTGCCATGCTTCATTTTGCCTGTTACATACATTTGTATAAAAATAAAAAAAAAACAAGAAAGCAAGGCTACCTTCGGCTTGCCGAAGGTTTCATACCCTTGCAGTCCCTATAACAGCTATAGAATATAAACGTCTAAGATATTTAAATGGAAAAACTAAGGGCGGGTTACTGTATAACATTACAACGTATTGATAATGTGCGGTATTTCCAAAAACACAACAGGTTTGCATACAAACACCCTGATTTCAGCCGATTGTTCCTATGGCAGCTATATGTTATAGTGGTCCGATTTTGATAAAATTTTGACAGCACATTAAGAACGTAATAAGAATAAGAGTGCCAAATCTTGTTGCAATATCTTAAAAAACAACAAAAATCGGCCGATAGCTTCTATGACAGCTATACGATATATCGGTCCGATCTGGCTCGTTCCGACTTATTTACAGCGTACAGCAATAAGAAGCTTGTGTGCCAAGTTTCATGAAGATAGCCCAAAAACTGAGAGACTAGTTTGCGTTGCAACAGACGGACGGACGGACGGACGGACGGACGGACGAACGGACGGACGGACGGACAGACGGACATCCATTTTTCGACTCCTCTGGTGATGCTGATTCAGAATATATATACTTTATAGGGTCGGAGATGTCTCCTAAGGTGCGTTGCAAACTTCTGGCTAAAATTAATATACCCTCTGCAAGGGTATAAAAACCAAAACCGGGAAGACCAAAGCAGAGATTAATCATTTAAGATTACATTTAAGTCTTTTATACCCCGTACTACAACACCTGTTAGAGGTAGTTGTATAGTAAAAAGGTTGGGTAATAATAAAGAACTATCATGCGAATACCCTTTTTGACCGATTGTTTATATGATAGCTATTTGTTATAGTGGTTCGATTCAGATGAAATTTTGCGGGCATAATATATTATTTGATAAAAATGTATGTGGTATGTTTGGAAGCGCTATCGTGAAAACTAACAAAAATCGGACGATGGTTAGGCAGTTATACGATGTATCGGTCCGATCTGGCTCATTCCGACTTATATAGAATCTATAGCAATATGAAGCCATTTTTCTTAAGATAGCTTTAAAACTGAGAGACTATAACGTGTTGCAACAGACGTACAGAATATAAATAGCATATGGTGTCGGAGATGCCTCCTTAGGTGCGTTGCAAACTACTGTCCAAATTTCACCTTTGCAACTGTATGCTTATAAAACAAAAGACGAAAACACATTGCCGTAAGATAATACTATTTCATTAATACCACCATATTTATTGGCTGATCTATTGAAATTTTTATAAAACGCCCGCAAAATTATTTTAAATGTATGTCATAAATCCGTGGATGCTGAGATGAAAGTGCGGCTGGATGCAATTTGTTTTTATTTATGAGGTGGATGGAGTTGTGGCAAAAATCCAATAAGCTTGATTATTTTACAGTATTAACACAAATTTTCTTCAAATTAGAAGCTATTAGCTGACATCTGTATATTTATCCAGACTGACAGACAGGTAGACGTACTGCTAAAGAACATATACCATATATATACTTTGTAGGATCAGAGATGTTTCCTCCTGCATGTTACATACATTTTCGGTTGGCACAAAACTTTAAAACCCTTCTATTCTATGAGTATTTGTGTAAAAAATAAACTAGTCGTTGAGGCATCATTTGAGCGCGCCCGACAGTAAGATACCTTTTGCCCAATTTTAAAAATCCGTTACAAACATGGAACCACACTAATAATTTCAAACAGAAAGTTTACTACAAATTATTTGACCATTTGTGGTTACTCATTCCCATTCACAGAAACAGATACGCGCGCAGGCTGTTGTTCGTACCATGCATTTGTACTGAGTACTTTATCTTGAATAAATTCTATATTATTCGTCCGATCGGATAGGAGGATAGGTTTATATAGTATTCATATATGTGTATACTGAAGATGATAGTTAAAATTTCAACAATTTTCTTAATAATCACAAATTACCGACTTGTGTGGCGGAAGAGATACAACTTTTTTAACAACAACTTTTGATTTGACAGATTGTGGTTATAGGATATAGTTAGCGGACTCCAATGAAATATTTTTTATTTGTTTGAAAGCATATTTATTTTTCATTTCGATTGATTTTATGGTAATTTTACGTAATGACCGAATTGTCTCGCAGGATGACGTATATGTTTATCAATACAGCTTTAAACTGCAAGACTAGTTTGTATTTTGATGCTCATTTAGAATATATACCTTATAGGGTATTTTAATTTACATATATACTCTGCAAGGAGTAAACAATACTTACATTTTTTATACTTGACAATCTGTGAATGACTGGCATCTGATGGGGGTGAGAATCCAGCCTTGTTTACAGCAATGACTCGAAACTGATATTCCCCATATTCTTGAAGACCAGCAACGGTTGCTTCCAACTGATCACCGGGTATTTCCAATGCTTTTTCCCACTCGGGTTTGTTTTGATCCTTTTTCTCAATAATATACTTCTGAATCGGAGCGCCTCCGTCGCTATTAGGAGGAGTCCATTTTAAACTTACGCTTTGATTGTCATAATCAGTAACCTCAGGGGTGCCGGGCTTATTAGGTTCTTCAAAAGGATCTTTAGCCACGACACCAACAAGTGTTGTAAGTGGTTCAGATTCACCTTCATCATTAACAGCCGAAACACGAAACATGTATTCAGATCCGGGATTCAATCCAGTAACATCAAAACTAGGTGGCTCTTTTTCACCAGGTGATCGCCCAACTCGAACCCATTTACCTGTTGCTGTGTCCATTTTCTCTACAACATATTCTTTGATAGCTACACCGCCATCATCTTCTGGTCTTTTCCATTGAAGCTTACATCCATTTGCGGTAACATCGCTGACGGCAAGTGGACCCCTGGGAGAACTTGGTTTGCCCAAAACGATTAACTCTACTGTTTCACGGTCAACGCCATTGCGGTTCTCGGCCTTTAAAGTGTAAAAGCCACTATCCTTCCGCTTAACATTACTTATAACAAAGTCAGTGTGATAGTCCATGTTTTCAATACTAATTCGGTCGCCTGTTGTTAATGGGATATCATCACGCCAGCTCCAACGCAGTTCAGGTATAGGTTCTCCCGATACATCTACTGACCATTTGTGGGTACGTCCACTCTTAATAGTAATTTGCTTAAATGTTGATCTATCAATTTGTGGTTTAACTAAAGAGATTTTTAGAGGTAATTTATTAGAAAATCATCTAGATGAATTTCAGATTTTATCATAGGCTGAAAGCTATTGCGTACGTACGTAATAAAACGTTGATAGACGTAAAGCCGATGCAATTTTCTGTCAAATGACCTAACATTAAACCAGTAGGCTATATTATTTATGCATTGACATTGTAAAAATGTGAATAAAAGATTACTTCTAGAATGCTGAAAAATTCATATTCTTACATCTTGTAGCAACAAGATTCGATGTTCTTGACGAATCTCCTTTTTAGACTGTAAGGATACATCATAACGCTTTGACACACTTAATGTAACATTTTTTTATGCTTTAATTAAAAGGATAATTTTTCTTAAATTACAACCATTTCAATACTGAATCTGATTTGTAATATATTTATTGTGGAAAGCACTGTAAATAATTTATTGTGAGAATGTTAAGCCAAAGCAAATAAAATAAAAACTACGTTAAAAAAGAAGGAAACCTAAATTTACTTACGATTTTTATGCTTGCAAAGATGATTGTCAGTAGGTTGGGAAGGTTCAGATGGTCCTGCTTTATTGACCGCCCGTACGCGGAATTGATAGATCATTTTTTCCTTCAGACCATCTACTTTGCATTCAGGGGTAGGATCCTCAGTCTTTGTGACTTCATTCCATGTCGGTGAGAATTTATCTTTTATTTCGACAATATAATGAGTAATAGGACGCCCACCATCTGATGGGGGTCTCTTCCACTTAAGCGTAACACTTTTATTATCATAATCATCAATAATTGGTTGACTTGGAGGACTGGGTGGATCATAAGGATTTTTAGCCAAAATAGCATCTGTAGTTTCCAATGGATCGGATTCGCCTTCTTTATTTATTGCTTTGACACGGAACTTGTATTTTTTATTAGGCGTTAGACCCTTAAAGTCAAACGATGTCTCGTCGGGTCCAACTTCACCGGCTGGTATCCAGCGACCAGTTTCTTCATCCATTCGCTCTAGAGCGTACCCGGTGATTTCACAACCTCCGTCATCAGGGGGACGTTTCCATTTCATTTTTATGTGATGGGCACGAACCTCGTCAGGCTCGAACGGTCCACCCGGTGCTAAGGGTCGATCGAGAACTATAACTTGAGCTTCTGATTCTATTGTGCCAGAACTATTGTTAAGGACTAATTTATAGTTGCCCGTATCTTTACGAACAGCTTTTTTAATAGTAACTGAGGAATTACGCTCCAGCTGTTCAAGACAAATGCGTTTATTGTCAAACTTAAGCGGTTCAGAGGCTTTAATCCAGCTGGCAGTTGGTTCAGGTTCACCATCATATTTAATGTCGAAGTGTACTGTTTGTCCCTTTTTAACAGTAATGTTCTTAAGTCCGTCACCAATAATAAATGGCTTTACGAAACGACACTTAGCAATAATAGACTTGGTCTTATCGCTTGGTTCGCCAGGTCCAGCTCTGTTAACAGCACGGACTCGAAATTCGTACTGTTGTCCTTCTTTTAGATTATCAACGGTTGCATCCCGTGCATCTCCGGGAACCTCTTTTCCAGCCACCCAATCGTTTGAGAATTTTTCTTTATACTCTACAATGTAAGCGGTTATTGCATCACCACCATCTGACTCTGGCGCATCCCATTTTAAATCGGCATGATCTTTATCCCAATCTGTAAGGTCAACATTTGTAGGCTTTCCCGGTTCATCCCATGGATCTTTAGCAAGTATGGAATTCTTAAAGGTGGCCGGATCGGAAGGACCTAGCTTATTGACGGCACGAATGCGGAATCTGTACTGTTTCTTTGGTACCAAATCCTCAATTTTCTTGAGTAATGGTTTATCTGGCAGAACCTCGGCGACAGATTCCCAGCCCTGCTTTTTACTTAAATCTTGACGCTCAATCACATATTTTGTTATTGGACTACCACCATCATCTTCTGGTGGCTTAAATTTAACATCACATGATGACTGAAATACATTTATTACATCAACATCTAGTGGGGGCTGTGGAACATCCTGGCATATGATGGTCACATCCTTGGTATCTTCACCCTGTCCGTTATTAATCTTTATTTGATATGGACCAGACAATTCTCGAGAAGGCTTTTTAATCTTAAAGGTAACCTTATCATCAGTAACTGCTACTTCGACATCTTTGACAGGTAAGGGTTTTCCGTCTTTGATTAACTTGGCCTCTACTAAAGTTTGTCTTGTACCACTAACTTGAATTTGTAAAGTAAAAAAAATAAACATATTTATAAGTTGATTTTTTGATAAGCAACAAAGCACTTACAACGATGGACAAAACTAGGACTTAGATTATCCAATCGGATTGCAAAATTCTACATTGATGTAATGCAAATCAGTTAGTTATATTTGTAATACCGACGGCGATGGGCGTGGTACCCAATATGAAATAATTAGTTATGAACAGTTTTTTGTGTTGCTTTGTACATTTATACGAAAACGTCAATTTGAATAACTTATGTGTTATTGGTCCGATCGAATAGTTATTTAAAGAATTTGTTTATATTACATTTATCTAGACAGATAGACAGACATATAGACAAACATATGGACAGACGGGCATGAGTCAACCGACTCGGCTAATAATCCTGAACTATGGGAACGCCCTGTTACCTACATTTGCACGAAGTTGACAATTTTCAATGGTCGATGGGTATACAAAAAATAATTATAATACTTAGTTTTTATAATAACGCATTACTCTAAATACCTTTATATGGAACTTCAACAATAACTGGCGCACTTATTGGACCAGCGAACTCATCGGGACAGTCAATATTGGGTCGGCTCTCCCCCTTACGCACGGAGAGTTTACATGTTGAGTTTAGTTGTCCTGACTCGCAGGTTATTTCACCCACATCCGATAGTTCGAGACTATTGAATACTAACTGATGCTTGCCACCTCCAAGATTTTTTATTTCAATTCTATCTGAGGCTAAAATTGGCTCGCCATTGAATTTCCATTGACACGGAGCTGTTTGATCCTGCAATTCAATATCCAACACCAGCTTCTCACGCTCTACTGCATCAGTGTCCTTGAGTTTTTTGTTAAAACGGTTTTGATCTGAAACAATTTAATAAATAGTTATTAAAAAGGAATTGTATTATTGTTATAAGTTGTAATTACAGTTTATAATTAGTTCTGCATCCGTTTTGTCCGCATTTGTTGTGCATTTGAATTGTCCAGCATCAGTAACCTTGCAGTCCTTAATAACCAGTTTTCGTTTTCGACCATCCTTGATGACTTGTATACGCTTATCGGGCTTAATTTCCTCATCATTCCGAAACCATTGAACATCACCTTGAGCATCATCGATCTCGCATGCGAGCGTAATGGTGTCCTTCTCAATGCACTGCTGGGATTTAAGGACTTTAACAAACTTATAAGGATACTCGACCACCTTAAGACCACATTCTGTCTTATCTGGTTGTTTATCCAATTGGCAACGATATTGACCCGAATCCTCGAGAACAGACTCTTTGATAATAAACTTTAGATTTCCATTAATATCTTTGGAGATCAAGAAGCGGGGATCATCCGATTCAATCTTTTTATTATCTTTAAACCAGTGAACATTCGCCATGCTACTGCTAACAGCACATTCAAGGGTAGTCTCATGTCTAGTAAAACCTTCCATTTTCTTTTTCAGTGGTTTCGTAAACGTATACGTTGGATCTGCTTCCTCAACATTAAGGAATGCAGTGCTTGAGACACCACCAATTTCAATGGTATATTTTCCCGCATCCTCAACTTTGGGCGTCGTTATAATTAATTGATAAGTGTCATTTTCCTGCTTGAACTTATATTTGCTGCCTGTAAAAACCTCCTGTGAACCCAACCAAAAGGCATTATTTTTATATAATAAAATGAGTTCTATATACGCTACATAGAGAAAATTAACACTTAATAGGAAGTGTTCAAAATTTGCATTTTATAAAGTCTTTTAACGCAACAAGTTTTGCTAACGTAATTAATAGGATTCTAATATAATATATAATACATTATATTTTACTGAGAGGAATACACTTCCCAATTTTTATATAATTTACTTAAGGACAGCCAAATTTTAAGTTGAACAAAAAATCAAGTGTTTCTCTTTATAAAGGGATTTTTTTTAACCAATTAAACCATTTTTTAATAATAATGTATTTATTTCAAAATCTTTCTTTCGGATCATTCTTGTGCTGCAATAAAAAAATAATCAAAATGATGATCAGATTATTGCTTTTACCAGACAAAACTTTTTTCTTAATTTTCTCTGTGCACGTACTTGTTGCTGTTAACTTTCTTACTTACGTCTTTGCGGAATAACCACTTAGGTTTACAATTGGGCTTGCTGAATCTTGCTTCGAAGACAACCTTTTTATCCTTTCCCTCCTTGGCAAATTGGTCGATCAGTGGACTAAGGAATGACTCCACTTTCTATGCTCATTCAGCATTGTTTTTTATGTATATACATATATACATTATATATATATATGTACATATTAGGACACGTTGTCAAAAATGGGTAAAGACGGTAAATAATAATTTTATATACGATAACTTAACGTTCGTAAATAATCCATAGTATACATACTATTATATCAAACATGTATGTATCTATGTATGTAAATCTATTATTATGTTATTCTATTATTATACTTGTAATAAGAAAGCTTGCTAATGGTTATAATTTTATGGCTGCAAACCTAAAGGTTAATTTGAAAATATTATTGGATTATTTATATTATTTATATATATTTTAAATCATTTTTTAAGTTTTAAAGAAAATAAAACAAAAATTTGCTAAATACAGACAAATGATTTAAACTCATGTAAAGCAATGCTTTAAATAATTAAGAGATACAAAGAAAATATATTTACTCTCAAACTATGGTACATACATACTTATGTATAGTTACTTTGTAGGGTGGGAAATACTTTCATTTGTCTGTTACAAACATATTTGGTTGGAACAAAATTTAAAATACGCTATAGGTAGCCCGAAAAAATAAGGGTATACCCTTTCCAGAATAGTAAGCAGCAGATTTGAATCTTGAACATAAAATACAGATTCTTGTAAATTCTTCTAATGTTGTATACATAAGATGTGTATTCGTGGAACAAAATATCTATATAATATATTAATATATGGAGCAAAAAATCAACAAAAACCATACGTTTTATTTGTACACCCTTCAGTTTATATGGATTATTTTCAATGTTTTATTATAAAAGATTCGACATCGTATTACTAAATTCGGTTTGCAGCCATTATTAAGCTTGATAGTAGAATTGATAAATCAAAAATCTCGTAAGCTTTAGTATGCATACCTATCTTTCAAAATATATCGGTATACTGTCACAGATACTTTAACATATTTTCAAATGTTAATTGTTAGTTATGGAAACAAGCCACGTTTAGATTAACGTTACAATACACATTTAAAATATATTCAAATTAACAAAATTAAATTTTAAATGCTTTTTGTTAAAAAAAAAGTGTTTCCAAACTGATTATGCTAGCATAGTTCGAAAACTATTAATACAAAATTCCGCGAAAAACTAGAATAACAAATCAATTTATATATTCAATAACCACCATCCATGGCTCTAATTTATCGTATATCGACATCCTCGTTTAAATTAAACGAACTTATTATTAATATGAATAAAAGTTTCTTACATTCTTCGCATTAGAAATAAATCAAAATCCAAATACCTATAAGGTATATATAATAGAGCGAAACCAGTAATAACATAATTCACAATCAGATTTACTGATATAATCTTCATATATTATATAAGGATATCTTGTGTTTTGAGCCATTCATTGCAAAAAATATACATGAAAAAAATATCAAAACGATAAAAAATACAAAAGAAAGGAAGATTCTCTTCGCTGAAAAACTCTAAAGGGCATATTCAATATAATTTTTGATTACAAATAGAAGCTATTAAAGATATCAATTATATCGAAACTTAACGTGCGCACCTCTTCACGTCGAAATGGATGCAACGTCGGCCAATCGGGGATCAGCTCAGCAAGGGATGGTCTACGTAATGATGGCGCCTAAATTTCATTATTCACATAATAGGTATGTAGTATTAATGAAACAAAATATTGAATATTTAAACTTGCTAAAAAAGCAGAAAATTTATAATTGTAATTTCAATTGATTCCACCTAAGCCAGCCGTAATGGGGAAATTATATTTTATGACGTTTTAATTGAAATTTAGTTTTCAGTTAGTAATACTTTAACATAAATAACATTACTCTATATTTGACAAATTCACAATCTACACATTAATGAAAAGTCACAATTTGATGTCAAATTAAAGGAAGAATTGCATAGAATAACAGGTCGTTTAGTATTTGATCAATTAATTGATATGAAAACCCTTTAAGAAATGTTTCTCAAGAATAAAGTTGCAGACCACTTTTTATGGAATTATTAGCGTTCTAAGATAATATGTTGATTTAAAACAAATAACACTATATTAACGTTGTGATAATACGCTTCTTCCTTACCCTTTCGACTTTCTTCAAAGCGGGCAATGGTTTTTCGGTTTCTTTAAGATCACCCCAATTGGGGTCTTGTTCTTCTTTGTCCCATTTTTGATAACGACGTTTTTTGAGCATCGCACGAAAATCCATGCCACTCGAATCGGAGACATATAACTGCATTTCGGCTGAGTCCTCGCCGTGAATATTCGATACGACCACTTTATATTTGCTTTCATCGTTTGGCTTGCACTTACGCATACACAGAGTAATTGTGTTCGTTTGACCATCCGTAAGAAACTTGTATCGTCCGCCTTCAAGGATCTCACTGACACCCTTATAAAATTTAAATGTTGGTGCTGGATTTCCCTCAACACCAACCGTGAGGTATGCCGTTGAGTCTAGATTTAAGGGAAAAACCAGAGGCAAACGTACATAAATATAACATATATTGGTTAGTTACTTGTTTAAACTTTTATATGTTTAACGAATGTAGGCTGTTATTATTCTTATCATTATTTGTTTTCATACAAGCGACATTTTTACAATTGTAATATTTAGTGAACAGCAAGCACAACCCTGATGAGCGAGCTAGCACATCTTTCGTCGCTTAGCTATCCAAAAGACCAAGCCAAAGAAAAAAAATAACAATTTTGGTAGACATCGGTACACTCATTTATTTATGTTCAACAACATAATATCGTGTCCCGAAAGATTTTTGCAATCGCATTCATAAAGAAAAGGCCAGCATAAGAACGGAAAGAGTAAATATTCAAAACCAAGCTCTAATTCAGATTATCCAATGTGTTTCTGAAGAGTATGGGATAACAAAAAAAATTGAGAGGCATACCTTCGACAACTGAATATGACTCCTGGACGTCAATAATAGAGGGAGGTCCACCATCTCCAACATTCCGTAGTGGCGTTGACGGTTTGTTTATTAAATCTTCCAAATCCTGCACGCTAGGTCTGCGTACATCGATTGAAGGACGCCGCCTCTTTTGAAGTCAATGGTAATTTTGATAACGATCACACAATTATAGACACAAAGTAAAGTAAACATTGAAATACATTTAAAATTAATATAAATTATTGTGAAATTTAGAAACATAAATGGAAAACATTGAAAACTTATACTCAAACGATCGAATATAAATAAGTAAAATGCAATTCAAACCATACTGCAATTCGTGAACTACAAAATGGAATAAGGATACACAAATGCTAACTACTAAATAGAACATAGAATTTACATACTAATATTATACTTAGTGTTATTTAAGCATTATTAAGTTTAATTTTTTGATATAGTTTTAGATATGTGATTTATTTTATATTATACCCTATTATAAATAATAATACAATTATTTCTTTATTCGAATGTATAATGTATGCATTTATTTAATATGAATAAACGACATTTTGTTTATAATAGTTATTTATATATTTATTAAAAATATAAAAGCAAATACATAGGCACAAATATGATTTGGTCATGCCAGTCTGTATGAGCGCAAATAATAAAATAAATACAATAAAAAAATACACGAATATTCATGTAAGTATGTATGCTAAAGGTCATATTGTTATGAGGTTTATTTATTAACACATTAGTATAAAAGTTGTAGTAAGAAAAAACTTGATTTGAAGAAATCATAAAATAAGTACGGTATATTTGAGCGATATTTTTTAAACTAAGAATATATATACATATGTACTTTGTAGATCAGCAACATGTTCTTCTGATTGTCACATATGCCTTCACAAAGTGTTTAGACTAATTTCAGTGATCAAAGTTCCGGGAGACAGGCACATAAAACATTGGCAAGTACCATTTATATCGGACCATATCTTTTCAATGATTCATAATATGATTTGTTTTAGGACACAAATCTAAAAATAACAATTTTCGGTCCGCGTTAGTTGGCTGTAGCATAAGTATTAGACTAGCAAATGACGCGACAATATTCCTAATAATTCGTAATAATCACATTCCAATGAAAGACAAGCGTAAACTTTACAGACGGAAATGGTTGAGTATGCCCTCCCCCCCTCACCTACTTACAGCCATCTTTTATTAATACTGCACATTTCCAAACATTTTTTTTATATTTACATATCAAAAGTGCTGACAGAGAAATATGTAGATACTTCTGTCAAATTTCCATTGACCAACAATAACACAAGCGATAACAATTAAAACTATGTATAGTTTTGAGCATCTAATCTAAGACCTGTTTCGAATCCCCCATTGCTGCTGATCACTGTTGGCTTTGCTGGCAGGATTTAAAACAAAAAACATATGTTTTAATAAACAGAATGCAAGAAGGGCTTACTTCGGCATGCCGAAGATTTTATACTCCTGAAAATTATGCCTTTATTCTTTATTCTGATTCTGATAATTCATTTGAAAATTATATATTATAATACTAAGTTCAATGTTTCATATTTCATAGTTCATATGTTTGTTATTACCTTTTGAAACTCTTACTAGTGTGGCCATAGTGTAATAATAAGTGCGCTCTCGTCGTGCAATTTGAAAAGACGAAGCTTGACTCTTTCTCAATAATAGTTTGGCTGTAAATGATAAAATGCTTAACCCTTCTGATACAATAAAGTTTCCATACATAGTTTGTCCATTTATATCCATAGCCCACAGGTTTAACAATTAAACCGTCTAGTAATTGTTGATTTCAGAAATTTTGTTATACAAACAAAAAGAGACATGAAATTTTTATATAAGTTCCGACGAGAGCACCTTTATTATACACTATGGTGTCGACTAGCGAAAAGCTATGAACATCATGGCATGCTTCCCCTTAAAAAACGATAATTTATCAATGTTTGTCGATTTGATCATGTTCCGATTATATTAAGCCGAATCAAAAATCTGCCAATATTTTCTAAGGCAACCATCTGGCATATCGGTACGGCATGTGCAATGCATGTGCATGAGCGATACAGACAGACTGATGGACCACAGACAAATATAGCTTTTTCGGCTTCCCTGTTGATGCTAATTCACAATATATGTATATATGAATATGTATATGCACTACAAAGTACCACAAAGGTCGCTATGTGCTCAAAAAATAATTAAAAATCTATGTTTGCATCGATTTTTTATTATTTCAATTGATGTGCATGTGATTAAATAAAATAAAAATTTAGTTGTATTTAGTAGTGTTAGTGTTAAATAAAATAAAAATTTAGTTGTATTTAGCAGTGTTAGCAGATAATTATCGTTAGTGCATATGATTATTATTTAAATACTTCGTAAACTGTTATAATTTTGAACTTAATTATAATCAGTTTAGTACACATACATATACATATGTATATAACAATTACTGTCTTTTCTGAAAATGCAATATGTTGGTTTGATAGGTGAGGGGTTAAATTGCTGTATTGCTAAAGTTTTTCTATACCTTTTCAAAAGCTTGCAAGTTGATTGCAAGTACGTTTGTATATAAAAGATGTTGTTAAGAGGAATAGGCAATACATTTATGCGACCAAATACTACGAACGAAATTTTCAAGCACATGGCTAACTCTCACCTGTCCTTCACCAACCTCGCCTGGCCTCAACAACTGTAATATTGATTTTTGAAATTCAAATCAAGTTATAAAATACTGGGCATTTATTTACATTTCTTAAGTTGACGACTTAAAGAGGTGGCTGAGATTCGAATTTATAAAACATTCTAAAAATATTCATAGAACATTGTGTATTTGTATTGCATGACGATGGAGATATGATAGTAGAAAAGAATTTAGTGTATTGTGTAATGGTATTTTTTGAAAAACTGTTTGAAGATACTTTAAAGATCTAAGTACTAGGCATCAACGAAATAATTATAATAATACATTATAATGACGCGTTTTTATTTGTCTAGACTCTTTTCACTCACGACACACTGAGTGTTTGGCTTAAGTTTTAAAACTAATACGCCAAATTGTAAAGTATACTATTTCATTAGCATACAAGCAAGTTCTCAACCTTTTTATTTACATATGTACATATGTAAGTATATAGCATATTCGCATTAAAAAAAATCAGAATGCCAAAAAATTGAAGGACAAATAAAAAGAGATAGTAGTTCAGTTGGGTCTTTCAATACATAAGATACAATACAAATATATATATAACAGAATATACATACACACAGTACGAGTGGCTATTATTGGCCTTATATATAAACAAGTGAAAAGGAGATGGCCAGATACCCAATGTTATTTATTTATATAAATAGCAGACCGAATTTTGCTTCTATGAATTTTTATATTCGAATTTTATGTATTTTCATTTATTTGTTTAATGTGAATGATAATTACAAAATTAGAAGCAAAAAATAAAAGTTTAGACCACTTCCTTACCGCGCTACATTTGCAAACTATTTTAAAACTGAATAGATTCAGATAAGCTTAATATGTGTTTAAAAAGTTAACAGCAAGTTTTGGAATATTTTCTTACCCGAGTGTCCATAACTTCGCCGGGGCGGAGTTTCTTCTGTATTTTTGTATTTTGTGAACATGTATGTGATTGTATAAATATGTGCCATGTGGTTGCGGGCAAGGATTTTCATTGAAGGATGCATAAATATATTGACGTATTTGTTGATCGGTTGCGTTGAGGAACACAGATTGCAGGTGACAGGTGTGGGCAACAGTATGTTTTGTTGTTGATACGGATAGGTTATTGTTGTTTAGTTTGTGGGCAATGTTCATAAACATAGTACATAGAAGGGAACGCAGATTTGAAATACACGTGTGAAATTAGGGACATTAGAATTAGATACTTTTAAGAACTACAATAACTAACTACTTTAAAAGAAAAAAAAAAACAGATAACTCCAACAGCACGTTAGAAACAATACACATAATATTTATGACATATTTTGAAATTCTAAAATTTAATAATCATAATTGAGCACATTATAGAATTGTTTTCAATTTTCAAAATAATATAAATTAAAATAATGTGTTTAACTTAATATCAGAAGTACTATCACTATCATATCGTATTCAATAAACTCCAAAAATTATTAGCAACACTTTCGAAAATCAAAACTAATAAATACTACATTAAATTCTAAATTGTAATGCCCAGGAATCAAACAACAAAGCTAATTTCACGAAATTAAAAAAAAAAAAACAGCTGTTACAACTCGATATATGTACAAATGTTTTAAGCAAGCAATCAGTTCTTTAAGATAAATCAGGACAGGTACTTAATATTTAGGAGATTTGCAAATTTATAAAAGAGTTACTTTCTACAATGCGGTACTTGTTTTTTAAAGAGTTTGTCATTTTCCTGAGCATTAAAAAGTATAAAAAATTATATTTATTTAATTTACCTCATCATTGATGATTAATGATGGCCGACGGCCCATGTCTGCGGGTGGAATAAGGGAGCCCCGACGACTAGGAGGCTCTGGAGCAAGAGAGGGTCGCTTCTCTCGAATGACCTCAATCTTTGGTGGCTCACCGGGTACAGCGGGGTGCATTTTAGGGATCTTTAGCTTATCATCCTAAAAAAAAACAATATATTAATTAAGCTTGTAACTATTTTTGTATACATTATTTAAACACATGATTTATAACTTTTAAAAGAAAGCTTACTTCGATCGCCTATAGTCTTCACTGTAAGAAAAATAATATTTATATGCACCGCAATTGTTGTCACCCTAATTTTAGCAGTCATATTAATAATTTTAAATATTTTGGGATTGGTAAAATGGCAAAGTACTACTCGGTCCCTTATGATAAAACGTTCTGAAAATGACACAATGTCCTATTATAAACTCTTTGGCATGGACGACAGAAGAAAATAAACAAGCAATGGGTATTATTATTATTTTGTTTTTCTTCTTAATGATATCAAAATTGTATATTTAAATTAAATTTTCCTGTATAACGGCTAACGGCGACACAAATATGTACACATGTTTAAATTGACGAATACCATAATACCTTTAACTATGTACATTCTGTAAAACAACAAGACATTAAATAACACTCATGTATAAAATTGGGTTGTTTTATATGTACTTATTTAATATATTTTTTAGGCATGCACTACCTAGTGTAGCGGGTTTGCTTCTTGTTCTAAAGTCCGATTTATCATATTGTGATATACATTTGAAAGAATGGTTGGTTTTCTTCTTACATTAAGCGGGTTCTTTATAAATTTTAGATTTACATCTTTTTCTTAATAAAAAATAATTAAATAAACCACTAAAGTATTTAGTTTACCTTAGACTCTTCCACAGATAATTTGACCTCAGTTGAATTTTGTCCCGGGGAGTTAATGACTGATGTGGGTTTTTCGGATTTTGTTTTTTCAATATTAGAGGGATCATATGTTTCTAATTTGGGGCGTTCGTAATCGTCCACAATGCTTTCTAGAGGTTCAGGTTTTGTCATGTATGATATTTGAGCCTTGGACGCTTTTGTTGGGGTAAATTCTTCTGAAGCATTAGCCTAGCAAAAAGCCAAGCCAAATTTAAGTTATTGTTTTGTAAGTATTAAGATATTGATTACAAGTTACAGTCGAGTACGTCCGACAGTTAAATACCCTTCACCAAATTTTAAATGAATAGTTATACATAAGTATATGTATAAGGCAAATAATTAAGTCATCTATTGTTTACTTTAATAATATCTGTGTTTTATTGTTGGATTATAAATTTTGAGAATAGGTTTATAACAATATTGTTCATCTATGTGAGCGTAAAAAAATGCAATTGTAACTTAACTAATTAACATTATAATAATGAAACATTATACAAGGGCGTAGCATGCAATATTAAAAACAAACTTCATCAGTTTCCTGTACTAGAATACACTAACATTCACGCCAATAACTTCTTACATTGAACAGGCAGACGGACATAACTAAATCGACTAGGCTAGAGATCCTGCAACTCGTTCTTCTACCAGTTAATTACATTTCCCAATGCTCTTTAGATTATTTTCAATGGTTAAAGGGTATACAAAAAGTTGCGTAAAATTGGTACAGGAGAAAGTTCAATAAAGATAGATTGTTACAACATATATAAGTAAAAGAAAGAGAAAAACCATAAAAAAAAACAACCGAAGGTTCGTCAAAGGTTTTGTTCCTCTTGGCTTCAGACTGTACCGATTATTTTTCCGATAATTAAATTGTTCTTAAGAACGATAACTTTATATAAAATAGTTGTATACAATTTTTTTTATAAAAATAATTTTTAATGAAATAGGCAGTATTGCGGTAACTGTGCCGCCAAGATCTGAAATCTGATTTTTGTAGAACTCGACGAAAAAAGACGAAAATATTAGGTAAAAATTGTTGGTTTTCGGCTTAGTTTAGGAGATATAGCCTCCGATAACTGGCCGGTTTCCATACATTTTGCAGGCCGAATTGACAAGTTTGACCATATCTCAGAAAATATATCACCCATATTTTGACCCTGGGCCGTTACATGATCATGGTCTCACTGTTAATCAGCTGTGTTTGTTGTCAGTTTGCATTTGAAATGTGATGAGGTCTGTGCTGGTAACACTTTTTCGTAACCCAAGAACATTGTGGACGCTTTTTTACTGTGCAAGTTATTATAAGGGGATGTGATAACTCAAATGATTTGGAAATTGTAGCGCCGCAGGCAAACAATTTTTTTCTACGGCATAGACTTTCTTACTTGTTTGATGATTTGAGCAGCATAGCACTGCAAATCCAATTTTATTGGTTTGCTAACATTGCGCCGTAGCCAATAAATTTTTGAAAAAAAAATCGCGCGACCAAAATGTTCTTCAGTTTCTAAGAAATAATTCTGCCAATGAAGCGTTATCATATTTCAATTGACAACTGTCAACAAACACAGCTGATTAACAATGAGACCATAATTATGCACTGATACAGGGTCAAAATATGATTGTAATAGTAATTTTTTAGATTTGGTCACACTGGTCAATTCGGCCTGAAAAATGTATGAAAATCGTCGAGTTATTGGAGGTTATATCCCCTAAACTAAGCAAAAAATAAAAAATTTGTACTTAGTATTTTCGTCTTATTTCGTCGAGTTCTATAAAAATCAGTTTTCAGATCTTGTGAACGATAACAGTAGTTTGCTTTACGAAATCATTGCAAATTATGACATGGTTCTAAAACGATCTGCAATAAAATAAGAATAAACAAGTGGGTAAGGCTACAGTCGGGCGCCCGACAGTAAGATACCCTTCTCCCAATTTTTAAAATCCGTTACAAGCGTGTAACTATACTCATAATTTCAAACAAAAATTCTGCACAAATTCTTCTACTACATATAGCTTACTCGCTCGCACTCACACAGCGACGCACATAAAGAGTAAAGCGACACGACGCAACGTCGACGTCGACGTCAACTGCTCAAAGCAGCGCGCCGGCTGCCGCTCGTAGCGAACATTTGTACTGAAAACGTTGACTTAAATAACTTCTGTGTTATTGGTCCGATCGGACTGTAATTTGGAGGATATGTTCACATTGCATTCAGCTTTATACATGCCGAAGCAGAACTCTATAAGTTCAATACTTTGCTTAATAATCGTAAATTACCGATTTGCGGGGGCGGTGGGCGTGGCATCAAACATTTGACATAAACTTCACCTGCCCCGAATATATAGGAACCTTCATACCAAATTTGGTGTCTCTAGCTTTTTTAATAGCTGAGATCTGTTGTCTCAAACAAACAGACGGACAGACGGACAGACGGACAGACGGACAGACAGACGGACATGTCTCAATCGACTCGGCTAGTGATCCTGAGCAAGAATATATATACTTTATGGGGTCTGCCACGCCTCCTTATGCCTGTTACATACATTTTGCACAAAGTTAGTATACCCTTTTTTGACCATTTTCAATGGTCGAAGGGTATAAAAATAAGACATACATGAGAGCTTGGTAGCCCTAGCTCTGGGCACCATGCAAATCAAAAGACAAAAGTGGGTATACTATCTGCTGCTTAACGTGTGTCGTGCTGTTGGTTGCAAACTTCTGCCTACGCTAAAAAAAAATTATTTTAAGGGTTCACAAAAGCGCAGATGGAAAATGCACAATGAACGGGATTCCAAAATCTTGACAGTGCATGTTTAAAAGTTATTTATTTTCTGATAAAACACATTACAATTTGCTATGCTTTTATAAAATATGATCAAAACAATCCGTTCATTTGTAATTTTGTAAATATGGTGAAATTTCGACCAAATACAAAATATTAAAATATATATATTTTTATATATAAGAATAGATCATATGTATCAGGGCCTATAAATGAATACAGTAGGTTGCAACGCATTTAACAAAGAAGTAAGAAGGCGTAAGAGACACATACAATTAAAAAATAGAGATAGACAGAACGAAAGAGACAGAGATAGAAAGGGAGTGAGAAAGAAAGTAAAGACATTGAGATAAAGAAAATGTGAATCACAGATATCTAAGCTCCGTTTTACCTTAAGTAATCGTTTAGCTTGCTGGGGTTCATTTTGGTCTCTAGCATCCTTTATTACTGGTTTTAAAACTACACCAAGAAAAGACTCGTTCTGAATTGGTTCCTTGGTCATCAAGTTTCTGATAGAGGAACGACGGCGCTGTTTTATTATGTCCATAACAGATGGCTTATCCCCCTGAGAGGTATATTTTTTAAAAGACTTGTGTGTATTAAGGTCAATAAAAATAAAAATGAAAAGATCCTTTTGTATGTATTATAAGACAATATAAGAAAAAACTCAAATGATTATTTCGGAAATTAAAGATGTCAAGGTATGTTATCGGCAAATTCAATTTGACAAATAAAAAACAAGTCAGTAAGGCTAACGCGCCCGACAATAAGATACCCTTCTCCCAATTTTAAAATCCGTTAACCACGTCGACGTCAACTGCTCAAAGCAGCGCGCAGGCTCCTGCTCGTACCAAACCTTTTTAGGCCATGGATTTTAAAAAAATGAGATTTGCCGGAATGTGCGTAACAGGCAGAAGGAGATATCTGCGACCCCATAAAGTATATATATTCTTACTGAGGATCACTAGCCGAGTCGATCTAGCCATGTCTGTCTGTCCGTCTGTATGAGCGTCTGATTCTCAGCTATTAAGAAAGCTAGAAACTCCAAATTTAGCATAAAGATTCCTGTATACCCTACGCTGTAAGCGTAATTTTCAAATTTCTGGTACCACGCCCACCGCCACCCGTAAATCAGAAATTAAATTTCATATGTAATTATCAAGCAAAGTATTGAACTCATAACGTTTTGCTTCACTATACCCAAACCTTAATGCTATATGAACATTTCCACTAAATTACAATCCTATCGGACAAATAACACACAAGTTATTCAAGCCAAAGTTTTCATTACAAATGTGTGGTACGAGCAGCAGCCTGCGCGCTGCTTTGAGTAGTTGACGTCGACGTCGACGCGTGTTTGTCTTTACGCGCGTGTGTGTGTGAGTGAGAGCGTGTAATATGTAGTCGAATAATTTGTGCAGAAATATTTGTTTCAAATTATAAGTACGGATTTAAGAAATTGGGCGAAGGGTATCTTTCTTTCGGGCGCGTTCGACTGTAGCCTTATCGACTTGTTTTTATGGTATATAAAAATAACCTGAAAATCGATGGCCCCTTACAGTCACCGCGTCAATGTAGCCTTTCCGACTAGAACGGATTGTAACTTGGAGGATATGTTTATATTGCGATTAGTTTTATGTATACCTAAGCAAAACGTTATAGGTTTAATACTTTGCTTAGTAATCGCAAATTACTGATTTACGGGGGCGGTGGGCGTGGTATCAAACATTTAATATAAACTTGATCTGCCTATGATATTTAGGAACCTTATCCAACTTTGGTGTCTCTAACTTTTTTTATAGCTGAGATCTGTTGTCTCAAACAGACATACGGACATGGCTCAATCGACTCGGTTAGTGATCCTGAGCAAGAATTTATACACTTTATGGGGTCTGTCCTTCTTATGCCTGTTACATACATTTGCAAAAAGTTGGTATACCACTTTTTGACCGTTTTCCATGGTCGAAGTATATAATAAACGTTAGCACTGACGAAATATTTTTGGAATGGAAAATTAATGATTTCCATTATATATTTGATTAACATGTTGTGGCCTTGCAGCATACAATCTAATCAGATATGCTTGTTGGATGATATCTTAAAAAAGCAATGTTCTGCTAAAATGCATAGTACACAAAATTTTAAAATTAATGTTTTTAAGACAATGATGTCATAAATTATTATTTTGGACACAAACACCTCTAATATAGTCATATACTTTTTGTTTGTTTTTTGTTTTTTTTTTTGCAAAATTTTATATTCATACCAAATTTAATACCACTTACCTGACTAAGAGTTGCAGCGCCTTCTTGTGATTTGGCCTTTGGTTAATACAAATAATTGTATAGCGTGGTGAGAGTTGTTGTTAAAGGGAATTAATAGGTCCAAAGGATAAAAAAAAACATTTTTAAATAAACACTTCATTAGTTTTGTGTGGCTTATACACAAAAAAAAACAATAATCTTACCTCGGGTTCTACAATAACTGGCTTTAACGTTGCGGTGTCTCTGTTTTCAGCCTCGTCATGCAAATTCCCCTTGCCCAATTTGATACCCTTTGGTTGTTCCAATGACTGCTGCACTATTTCACTTTTCTACAATTCCAATTATGGAAAACATATAGGAGCATTTATAAACAAAAACAAGTCAGTAAGGCTACAGTCGGGCGAGCCCGACAGTAAGATACCCTTCTCCCAATTTTTGACAGACGTACCAAAGATGTAAACACACTCATGATTTCTGACAGAGAATTTTGCACAACGTATTCTTTTATATATGGCTTACTCGCTCTCACACACAGAGACACGCGCGTAAAGAGCAAAGCGACACAACGTAAATCGAAGTCGACGGCAACTGCTTAAAGCAGCGCGCAGGCTGCTGATCGTATCGTACATTTGTATTGAACACGTTAACTTTAATAACTTTTGTGTTATTGGTTTGATCGGATTGTAATTTGGAGGATATGTTCATATTGTATTCAGCTTTATGTATTTGCAGTTGCATTGGGCGTGACATCAGGCATTTGATAAAAACTTGATCTGCTTTTGATATATAGGAACAATTATACAAAATTTGGGGTCTCTAGCTCTTTAAATAGCTGAGATCCGTTGTCTCAAACAGACATACAGACAGAAGTACATATACACGGACATGACTCAATCGGCTCGGCTAGTGAACCTGAGCAAGAATATATATATATATACATATATATATATAATATATATATACGCCTCCTTAAGCCTGGTACATACATTTCACAAAGTAAGTATACCCTTTTTTGATCATTTTCAATGGTCGAAGAGTATAAAAAAATTATAATGTATTTGTTATAAAGTAATTATTAGACAACAAAAAAGTTTACCTTTGGAACTCCATTCTTTTGTGGTGCTTCGTCTTCTCTCTTTTTGCCTGTTTCTAATACTGGCTTCTCCATTTTGTTGGGTATTTCGATCTCACGAGCAAAATCTGATGGCATGAACTCTGACTTTTCATATTTTTCAAGCATAGGGCGTTCATAATCTGGTATCTCGGGTAATTCTTCATACTTTGGCTTTGATTTTGATTTAGCTTTGGGTTTTGGCTTGGCAACTTCGGGTTTTGATTCTTCCTTTGGTACAGCAATAGATGTTTTTCTTAACTTTGGAAGTTCTTCGGCTGGTTTCGCCTCTTCTACGGTCTTTATTGAACATTCAAATTATAATAGAATTGAAGGCATAGAAGGATTGTTAACCATATTATTTTGTGACTCCTTGTTTTGGGTGAAATATTTCAAAACTTTTGGTGAATTTAAGGAAGCAGTAAAACTGAGATTAACGCACGCGCTTGGTAACGTAGGGAAAACAAGTGGGTAAGGCTACAGTCGGGCGCCCGACAGTAAGATACCCTTCTCCCAATTTTAAAATTCGTTACAAACGTGTAACCACACTCATAATTTCAAACAGAGAATTCTGCACAATTCTAGTACATATAGCTTACTCGCTCGCACTCACACAGCGACGCGCGTAAAGAGTAAAGCGACACCACGCAACGTCGACGTCGGCGTCAACTGCTCAAAGCAGCGCGTCGGCTGCTGCCCGTACCGAACATTTGTACTGAAAACGTTGACTTTAATAACTTCTGTGTTATTGGTCCGATCGGATTGTAATTTGGAGGATATATTCATATTGCATTTAGCTTTATACAAACCGAAGCAGAACGTTATGCGTTTAATACTTTGCTTAATAATCGCAAACAACCGATTTGCGGGGGCGGTGGGCGTGGCATCAAACATTTGACATAAACTTTATCTGCCTATGATTTCTTGGAACCTTCATGCCAAATTTGGTATCTCTAGCTTTTTTAATAGCTGAGATCTGTTGTCTCATACAGACGGACAGACCGACGGACATGTCTCAATCGACTCGGCTAGTGTTCCTGAGCAAGAATATATATACTTTATGGGGTCTGCCACGCCTCCTTATGCCTGTTACATACATTTTGCACAAAGTTAGTATACCCTTTTTTGACCATTTTCAATGGTCGAAGGGTATAAAATATGAATATAAATATAAATATAACCAATCCTTCTGTGACACTTTATATATGTCAATAATATAAATGCGATTCGCAAACTAAATTGTTGCTTCCCACTAATTAGTTTTGAAATATTTCACGTATGTGTATATATGTTGTAGAATTTACATTATTAGTCTTAAAGAGCAAGACAGACATAGAGATAATAACGGCATAGATAGATTTACCAACAAATATATTAGACAGTTAAAAAGTATATAAGAAAATACTTAAACAAATAAAATTAAAATTTAAAGAAATTCTTATGTATTATATACGATCAAAAATTTAAAAATAGGACAGATATTGTGAAATTTTAAATAAAAGAAGCACGTAGTCATACATTTTGAGCACTGTTTTGTATCTCATATTCAACTCTCACCTTTGTTACACGCCGCTTATCAGCTGGTTTCAGTTTGGGAATCTCATCTTTCATCGCTTGTGGATTTTTATTAGCTTCAATTATCTTGCTCTGAGACTCCTGTATCAGAATATTAATGTATACATATGTATGTACATACGTACGTAAATGTATAAGCTTTATAACATTTAGAGTTACCTTATTTTAGATGCCCAAACTTCACTTATTAGTCCAATTAAACATTTCAAAACAAATGCCAGAAAGAAAGATTACCTTCGGCATGGCGAAAGTTTTAACCCTTACAGCTTTTATCTTTAGTCCATACCGTTTATTATCTATTTATTATACCGTTAATTAGATATTATAAATAGACATTGTTAAGAGCTTTTTAAACTCTTACTGCTACAGACATACCATTATAACAAACATTTTCTTTTCTCAATGTAAAACATGGTTTTGTACAAAAAATATGATTTCGGCCGTATGTTTCTATCACAGCTATATAATAGTGTTAGAGTTTTCCGATTCTGATGAAATTGGAGAACGTTTCACTGACATAAATAAAAGTCTATGTTTTAAGTGTGATTGCGTTATCTTCAAAAATAACACAAATGGCACTTTGCATATACTTTGAATAAGTGTGATAGATTGGATTGCGATATCTTGCAAAAATAAAAAAAAATTGGCCGATAGAAATTATGACCCGATTCATAACTTCGTTACAGTGTGCGGTAGAATGGGAGTTAGTTTAATCAAGATAGTTTCAAATCTGAGAGACTATATTGCATATTTGCTAGTTCGATTCCTCTTTCAATGCTGATTCAAAATACTTAATATACGGCTCTCTGCAAAAGTACAACTAAAATACCACTACGCTACTAAAAACTAAAAAAAAAACATACAATATTTAAAAAATACCTTATTGGAAAAATGTATAACATTTTAAATTGAAATACTTTATAAACAATATACTCATAAGCTATGTGCTACATGTACACCATAATATGGTTATAATACTATTTGTGAAGGACTTTTTACTTATTATTATTAAAAATAAAATGTTTGGACAACATTTTTGTAGTAGTATTACTTACCTCTAGGGCTTTCTTTTCAACCACCGATGTACGACGTGACTCCGAAACAGAGCCTTCGACCTTTAAGTTTCAAAGACAAAACATACATTTAATAATAGTTAAAACATTATTGGTGTAATAATGTAATAATGACATGAGCTTACCACAAGAGATGATCTACGTGAAACTTCTGTATCTTCATTGGCACTTTGCTCATTGGTCTTGATTATTGACTTACGGCGTACTTTTGAAGTAGTTTCCTCTTTAACAGATACAATACTAGCCTAATTAAAAAAATATTTTTAATTATATAAACAAATATTGTTGGAAAAAATAAATTACAGAAACAAATAACGAGAACTACTGTCAAGCACAAATTTTTAAAACATTATAATTAACATAGGACAATTCTGTTACATGTGTTTTGACATTTTTTTCATTTTCAAGGGTCAAAGCTCACCAGATTCTGTAAGTCAAATTATTAGACCTAAGCTTTTTTATTTTGACAAAAAAAAAAATGAAAAGCATGTTTATTTTTTTTTTTAAATATGATAGACCCAATTAGGAAAAGTATACGGGCTCAGAGAAAAGAAATAAATACATATAAAATCATTCATGTGTCGCATGTCCACTAATTTTAGTTTGGGGTGTATCAATGCCGTAATTGTCTTTCTATGTCAATTATTGAACGCTTATAATAGTCATTAAGAATAAATATTTTTAGATTTTTTAAAATGTAAATGTAGTTTTTAAAAATTGCAGCCAATCTGCAAAACCATTAAGAATATTTGAGGTAAATTTATGTATGTATCGAAAAGGAGGTTTGGAAAACAAAAAAAATGTATGATAGTCATATACACATAACCTATATATGTATGTATATGCCAAAAGCAGTATATTTATATATATGTTATCCTTTTTTAAATATGAGTACAAAAAACTTTTTTTTTCCAAATTTTGTGTGTCTATTTTTAATAATAGCTGATAATAATAATAATCTCTGCGTAAAAATAGACTGAGACACGCTCCAATATCTGATATTTATGTACGTTTGTACAAAGCCATGGATCGATAATAGTACTAATATTAATAATCTATATATATCAAATTTGACTACAAGTTTCATGTGTTTTCGTAACTCAAATATCACTGAACCGATCGTCTTGAAATTTTCAGGAGACTTTCGGGTAGTTATCTAGATAGTTTTGAACAAGCATGAAGCATGTCTGCCTACAGCAACAACATTAACTGCATTCTTCCAATGGTATATAAATTGACAACAAGTTTTAATGTGTTTTATAACTAATTGATTTGGAAATCATGCGTCATCACACCAGAAATCACAATTTGCTGATCTCATTGGAAATGTATAACAAGGCATTGATATCGAATGAAGATATGTGCCTTGCCTTTCGTCACAACAAAAAATTGCATTGGCACTTACTTCATCTGGAATTGCTGCTACTTTATTAGATGGTGGGCGAACAGCACACCTAGCATTAAAATTGCCGTTAAATGTGCAGGTTTGTTTGTATTTATTGATTGATCGATTGAAAATACATTAGTGCTAATTACTATGATATTATTTTGAACGTACTGGTGATTGACACTCCCACATGCAACATATCAAGTAATTCTGCAATGGCAAAAGTTTTGCAGCAAGCAGCAATTATTCTATTGGATAAAAAATCTCTGTAAGCATTAAACAGTGAAATGCAATTTCTCCTCATATTTTTGTCATGTGATTTCCGCCAAACATTGCCCGTGATTCCACGAGCAACATTAGCGGATGAGGTCAATGCGTGCTTGAAGTCATCTTTCCTGTTGCGATATGTCCAAAAATTGACATTGAACATAAACATACGTGTTCGATTGTACAATGATCACTCTGCAGAACGGTTTTCGAAGCAATTGTTAGAAATCGAAAGTGGCAAAGTTCCAAATACAAATGGCTTGATCACTTTGCCAAACAATTTTTGTACAATTCTACAATCCAAGGGCGAATTAATTGAAATATTATTCAAAATCACAGAAATCACGATTGGTTGACAGAACGAGCAATATAATCACCAAAATATGTACAGGTCAATGAAATCAATTATCACATTTAAGAAAAATTGCCAGGCGCAAACCTTTTGATAGCGCAATGAATGAAGATGATGTAGTAAATTTTTAAATTCTTTAGAATCGCCTGGTATGCCACCGCATCGTTTGAATTTAAAAATCGGCTCATCAATAATTTTATTACGGAATTTATATGCACTAAAATTGTGCAATGGCACAAGACTGGTTGTAAGAAAATTGATGCCGAATTTAATAGTACCCACAATATTGACTGCAAAGGAGAAATTGTGCTCATACCGCGTATTCCGATGATACCAACAGAGGCACAAGGACAAACGCTTCAAGTATGCGTATTGAATTTGGAAGAGCCGTGTTTTTCTCACGGGCAGCTGTTCAAGAGTTGGCATTCCAAACTCTTTATTTGTGTACATAAATATAGTTTATCCAAATGTTGTGGATGAAAATTCTAGGATTTCTCATCGCATTTTATATTATGCGGCGAAGCGCATAGGGATTCGCTAGTATTATATAAAGCTAATACTAATAATCTCTTCGTTCAAACATACTAGAGACAGACGGCCACGCTTCCATGTACATTTGTATAAATCCATTATCATAGATAATAATATTTTATTGTGTTTTTATATTCTTGAACCAATCAAAAGGGGTATGCTAATTTTAAATAAATTCAGTAAGAAAGCTAACATTAAGTGTGCCCACATAAGGTACAGGTGAGTGCAAATTAGTGCAAATTCGACGTCGGCGTAAATTAAATGAAATTACTTTATGTTATTGCTCCGAACGGATTGTAATTGGATATGTTCATTTTGCAGTCCTCTTTGTGAATACCAAATCAGAACGTTGTGAATTCAATTCATTTTCATTAATAAATAATCGCAAATTACCGATTTGCAGGGATGATGGTGGTGCCAATGATATATAGGAAACTTTATATCAAATTTTTTATTTCTAGCTTTGTACAGGCGGACAGACGGGTAACCAGAGAGACGGACTTGGCTCAATCGACTGGGGTAGTAATCCTGAGCAAGAATATATATACTTGATCGGGTCTACCTTGCCTCTCTGTTACATACATTTGCACAAAGTTAGTATAGGTATAAAATTCTAATTTTTAAACCTCAAAAAATAGAAGGTGCACCCAGAATTCAGTTTATTTTATTTACCTTACGATCTGACTTCTGGAGGATGGGTCGCTCTGCAGTTCCTTGCTGTAAATATGACAGTTATAAAATATTATATTATATTGTATAAATATAGTATGGTATAAAATCTAAAGTAAAGTAAACAAGAAAGAAAGGCTACCTTCGGCTTGCCGAAGGTTTTATACCCTTGCAGTTATACTAAATATACAATACATTTGGATAGATGCTGGTTTCTGTTTGCATACAAAAACCCTGATTTCAGGCGATTGTTCCTATGGCAGCTATATGTTATAGTGGTCCGATTTTGATACAATTTTGACAGCACATTTGCCAAATCTTGTTGCAATATCTTGAAAAACAACAAAAATCGGCCGATAGCTTCTATGACAGCTATACGATATATCGGTCCGATCTGGCTCGTCCCGACTTATTTACAGCGTGCAGCAATAAGAAGCTTGTGTGCCAAGTTTTATGAAGATAGCTCAAAAACTGAGAGACTAGTTTGCGTTGCAACAGACGGACGGACGGACGGACGGACAGACGGACGGACGGACAGACGGACATCCATTTTTCGACTCCTCTGGTGATGCTGATTCAGAATATATATACTTTATAGGGTCGGAGATGTCTCCTAAGGTGTGTTGCAAACTTCTGGCTAAAATTAATATACCCTCTGCAAGGGTATACAAATATATAGTATAGTTAAGGCAAAGCAAGGATATTCAAGTTCAGGGTGCATAATTTGTAATGTCTCACAGCTTATGGCATAAGCTTTTTTTTCGAGAAATTAAAGCGAAAAATCTTAGAGGGTGGTCTGAAATATTTTAAATAGTGTTGACGATCTCTGACTGTTTTTAATGTATAATATTCAATTAGAGTGCAAGACTTGTTTACGTTGCATAGAGATGTATGTATATATTTTAGAGATAGAACGCTATCGACTACATGTTAAAAGGACTGATTTTAAGTATTACTTCATGCCTTCATGAAATGCAACATGAATGTTACTTTAAACAAGTGGGTAAGGCTACAGTCGGGCGCCCGACAGTAAGATACCCTTCTCCCAATTTTCTAAATCCGTTACAAACGTGTAACCACTTTCATAGTTTCAAACAGAGAATTCTGCATAAATACATCTACTACATATAGCTTACTCGCTCGCACTCATACAGCGACGTCGACGTCGGCGTCAACTGCTCAAAGCAGCGCGTCGGCTGCTGCCCGTACCGAACATTTGTACTGAAAACGTTGACTTGAATAACTTCAGTGTTATTGGTCCGATCGGATTGTAATTTGGAGAATTATATATATATATTGCATTTAGCTTTATACATACCGAAGCAGAACGTTATGGGTTTAATACTTTGCCTAATAATCGCAAATAACCGATTTGCGGGGGCGGTGGGCGTGGCATCAATCATTTGATATAAACTTGATCTGCCTATGGTTTATAGGAACCTTCATGCCAAATTTGGTATCTCTAGCTTTTTTAAAAGCTGAGATCTGTTGTCTCATACAGACGGACAGACGGACGGACGGACAGACAGACGGACATGTCTCAATCGACTCGGATAGTGATCCTGAGCAAGAATATATATACTTTATGGGGTCTGCCACGCCTCCTTATGCCTGTTACATACATTTTGCACAAAGTTAGTATACCCTTTTTTGACCATTTTCAATGGTCAAAGGGTATAAAAACACATAAACTAGCCATTAAAAAAAAAGAATTTAACATTTACACAAAAAACATTTTGTATATTAGTTGTGTTTTGTTTGTATTGTTCGGCGAAAGTATTTTATCCAATTTTAATACGTTTTTCAAAAACAACAATGATTTTCTTACCTCTTGCGTTTCTGGGATTTGACCGTTACTAGAGTCTAATTTTGACTTTGAGTTTCTATCTATTTTGGAAAGATTGTCAGTGGTGGTTTCTTTAGATTTTTCAGATAGCTTGATGTTTTGAGTTTCACCTTCTGGTACGTTCTTTATTTTTTCTTCTTCTATTGTATTTCTCTCAGAAGATTTTAGTTGTTTATCATGTCGTTTATTGTCTTCCATTACAAGTTTAGTTTCCTTTTCCTCTTGTTGGTTATTGTTTTCTTTTTTCTTGGGTTCTTTTATTAAATTATTTTTTTCTTCATCTTGTTTTTGATTCAAAGACTTTTCTTCTTTTGATATTTGTTTTTGCACTTTTTCTATTGGTGTATTTTTGGGTTCGCCTTCTGTTTCTATGGAATCGTTTTTTATTTGATTTTGTTTTTCTTTATCAAAAGGCAAGTCTTCTTTTTTTAGATCATCATTTTTATCATTTGATTTTTTCAAAACCAGTTCTTCTTCCTATTTGTTGTGTGTTATAACGTATTAAAGTTTCGTGTATAGAATCAGTTTTTATTGACATTTTTTATCATATTAGTACAAAATAATCATACGGATAGACACATAACATATATATGTATTCAAAACATTATTGACATTTTTTATCATATTAGTACAAAATAATCATACGGATAGACACATAACATATGTATGTATGTATTTTAAATATTTATATTTAAATTAAGGATAATAATTATTAGTTTTTACAAAATGTCAGACAGAAATATTATTTTTTAAAAATACTGCTTTATAAATTTATACTGCTTTATAAATTTAAATAAATAAATAGAACAAATATAAAAAAATATTTTTCAAATTTGAGTAGCAAATTGTAAAGCAAACCTCATTTATTAAAATACGTTTTGCAGGCGTTAATTGTATTCCAAAAATATTTTTTGAATCAGAAACATCAATTGGAGGTTGTTTAGCACCTCGTAGCTTAAGATGCTGCGGTGTAAAAAAAAATTTAAAACATCCTCTCTGTCTTAGTTAAGATTAATTCTCAGTTCATTGTAGAATTTCATGTATAACTAAAAATATGTTTCTTAGTTTGAAAAAGAAAACAAGTAAAGAATGCTTAAACTGGACATATTAATAAAACATAAAGTATTTGTATTTTTCAAAAACGGCCTCTGCTACATCTACCATTATTTTGTAGGCTTTACTAATCAAATATAGGTAAATTTACGTAAAAGACGAAGGAACAACATTGCCTTCCTAGTCTGTTTCCAGTATAATTAGCCTTTTTTGTGCCATGTTAACTTTAGTATATAACAAAAAAGGTAATAAACTGTATCGCTTACTTTACTTGTTTTAACTATTTTATTTATTCAGTCCTTTACTCAAATGGTTAATAATTTAAACCATTACTTGTATTCTTAAAAACTTATACATCATGTTATGTTTTCAACTTCCCATCTGAATTACTTAGACTTCGGAATTTCTTGTTGTAAGTACTAGTTTTAACTTGTTTGATAACTTTGCTTACCTTTCTTTTTTTCTCAGCTTCTTCAATCTCCTTTTCAACGTCCTTCTTATCGTCTCTCTTTTTGTTAGATTTTTCAACAGTTATTTTGCAAGAAGACTCATCTTTTCCAGCCTCATTCGAAACAATAACTTTATAATTTGACGTATGCTCCGATTTAGCTGAACTAAATGTTAGTCTTGCAGTCGTTCCATCAAATGTTGTTGTTATATCTTTTGTTTCACGGACTAAAGTGGTTCCTTTATACCATTCAATCTTACATTTACGATCTGATTGCTTCAGATTGATTAAAAGCTCAAAGGTCTTAGACTCAAAGACCTTTTGATCGATCAATTTGCGGGATATTTCTGGTTTTAAAGGTGTCCGTTCCTCTTCTGGAATATCAACCAGATGAACAACTTGTGACACTGCTTCACCTTTTTCGTTGCTTGCAATCAATTTGTAAGCGCCTTTATCACTATCTTCAACCTCATTAATTTCGAGTTTCACAGCAAACTCGCCCTCCTTCGTTTTCTCCACAAGATAAACGTGACGTTTATTTTCTACAACGGTATGGCTTTCTTTATACCATGTACATTTTGGTTCGAATTTCGAGGCAACAGTACATTCGATTAGTACTGTTCGCTTCTTGATGATCTTGATTATCTTGGGCTTGTCTTTAATAACAGGTACAACTTAAAAAAAAAAGAAATACATTTTATATTATACACTGAAAGCACTTTATATGATTTGCCAAAACTGAACATTTGCCAAAATAAACGTATTAATGTTATTTAATCATAATATTGAACTTTGTTTAAATATGAGGCTATATATATATAAACAGAGAAACCTGAACAAACTTTTGTAGAAATAGTTAAGTTATGCATCATGGAAAACAGATATTTTAAATACGAAGACCCAATTTTCTCACAGTTGAAAAGCGCGCCCGACAGTAAGATACCCTTCTCCCAATTTTTAAAATCCATTACAAACGTGTAACACGGCTGCTGCTCGTACTGAACATTTGTACTGAAAACGTTGACTTGAATATCTTCTGTGTTATTGGTCCGATCAGATTGCAATTCGAAAGATATGTACATATTGCATTTAGCTTTACGTATACCGAAGCATCATACCGTGGCATCATACATTTGAGATAAACTTCATCTACCTATGATATTTAGCAACCTTCATTCCAAATTTGATGTCTCTAGCTTTTTTAATAGCTGAGATCTGTTGTCTCAAACAAACAGACAGACATGGCTCAATTGACTCGGCTAGTGATGAGCAAGAATATGTATACTTTATGGGGTCGCAGATGTCTCCTTATGCCTGTTACTTACATTTTGCACAAAGTTAGTATAACCTTTTTTGACCATTTTTAACGGTCGAAGGGTATAACAAGTAGGTAAGGCTACAGTCGGGCGCCCGACAGTAAGATACCCTTCTCCCAATTTTTAAAATCCGTTACGAGCGTGTAACTATACTCATAATTTCAAACAAAAATTCTGCAAGTCGACGTCGGCGCCAACTGCTCAAAGCAGCGCCCAAGTTGCTGCTCGTACCGAATATTTGTACTGAAAACGTTGACTTTAATAACTTCTGTGTTATTGGTCCGATCGGATTGTAATTTGGAGGATATGTTCATACTGCATTCAGCTTTATACATACCGAAACAGAACTTTATAATTTCAATACTTTGCTTAATAATCGTAAATTACCGATTTGCGGGGGCGGTGGGCGTGGCATGAAACATTTGACATAAACTTCACCTGCCCCGGATATATAGGAACTCTCATACCAAATTTGGTGTCTCTAGCTTTTTTAATAGCTGAGATCTGTTGTCTCAAACAAACAGACGGACAGACGGACAGACAGACGGACAAGTCTCAATCGACTCGGCTAGTGATCCTGAACAAGAATATATATACTTTGTGGGGTCTGCCACGCCTCCTTATGCCTGTTACATACATTTTGCACAAAGTTAGTATACCCTTTTTTGACCATTTTTAATGGTCGAAGGGTATAAAAACAGCTCTTATGACCAACTGTGCTAGCATACATCACTTTCCGAATTTTGACGCAACAACAATACTACAAAACAAGTAGGTAAGGCTACAGTCGGGCGTCCGACAGTAAGATACCCTTCTCCCAATTTTTCAAATCCGTTACAAGCGTGTAACTATACTCATAATTTCAAACAAAAATTCTGCACAAATTCTTCATATAGCTTACTCGCTCGCACTCACACAGCGACGCGCGTAAAGAGTAAAGCGACACGACGCAACGTCGACGTCGGCGTCAACTGCTCAAAGCAGCGCGTCGGCTGCTGCTCGTACCGAACATTTGTACTGAAAACGTTGACTTGAATAACTTCTGTGTTATTGTTCCGATCGGATTGTAATTTGGAGGATATGTTCATATTGCATTCAGCTTTATACAGAACGTTATGGGCTTAATACTTTGCTTAATAATCGTAAATTACCGATTTGCGGGGGCGGTGGGCGTGGCATCAAACATTTGACATAAACTTCACCTACCCCGGATATATAGGAACCTTCATACCAAATTTGGTGTCCCTAGCTTTTTTAATAGCTGAGATCTGTTGTCTCAAACAAACAGACGGACAGACGGACAGACAGACGGACATGTCTCAATCGACTCGGCTAGTGATTCTGAGCAAGAATATATATACTTTTGTGGGGTCTGCCACGCCTCCTTATGCCTGTTACATACATTTTGCACAAAGTTAGTATACCCTTTTTTGACCATTTTCAATGGTCGAAGGGTATAAACAAAAAGAACAACGCAACAACAACGTCCGCAAGAACAGACGTGAAAAATAAATGTAAGTAAATTAGTATTGTTCAGTGTAGTCTTTACTTTTATAATATTGATAACAATTTCAATTTGTTTTAAGCCCTGAAGACGGTTACCGTGGAGTAACCGAAATATATCGGAGAAAGTGAAATAAAAAACAAATGTTTTTATTTTAGTCTATTAAATTTGACTTCGAGCCAGCCAGCATGACAAGTAGAATTAAATTTTTATAGTCTGAACATACTACATTAAGTTATTACTTCACTAGTTAGTAAAAAATGAAAACGTTCGAAGGATGTTTTACTACATTTTTTTTTTATGGTTGAGTAACTATATAAAAATATTTTGGTACTTACTTTCAATGTTAAGTGTTAGGTTTGCATTCAATTCTCCCAATGTATTTTTTATATTACACTTATAAATTCCTGAGTCTTCCAACTGTGGATCAATAAGTTCCAATTTTATATAATATTGATCGCCACGCTGTTCCATAGACATTTTTAGTTTATTGCTTTCTTTGATGACCTCTCCGTTTCGGAACCAAATAATATTTGGTTTGGGATCTGCCTTGATTTTACATTCCATTATAACAAGTTTTCCATTATTTTCAGAGATTATTCGCGGCTTTTCAACAAACGTCGGTCCTTCGCCTTCTGGCTCTGGATCGGCTTCAATATTAAGATTTAAATTGGCGTTTGATTCGCCGTATTCGTTTTTCACATTGCATCTGTAAGTTCCACCATCTGTGGCACCGGGATCCTATTCAAGTTAAAATATTACAAATATGTAAACATATTTCACAAAATTAAAATTGAATAACTTCAATGTACATAAAAATGTATGATTCCACTACATATAACAGTCTGTACATAATAAGCTTCAAGTGATAACTAGTCGGTTCACCCTTCACCCAATATCCAATATTCGCGACTAACGTGACACTACACTCACACCCTGCAACAGAAATTTCTGCATAAATTATTCTACTACTTATTACTTAGGTAGGTCCGATCGGATAAGTTCAGATTTTATTTGGTGAATAGTATGTACTGAAGTAAAACGTTATAAATTCAAGACTTTGCGTAATTATTGCAAACTATCGATTTGGGGTTAGGTGGGCGTGGATTCCAACGTTCGATATAAACTTGATCTGCCTTTGATATATAGGAACCTTTAATTCAGTGTCTCTAATTGTTTTAATAACTGAGATCAGAGAGGCAAACAGAGAGACATAGAAATTGACATGGCTTAATCGACTCCGCTATTGGTCATGTGCAAGAATATAAAAATTTTTAGGGTCTACCAAGACACCTTATGCTTGTTACATGCAAAATTAGCATTCCCGTTTTTGACTATTTTAATGGAAGAGTAAATAATATCAATCTGTAAGGGCATCAAAGGCTTACCTTAATTTCCAGGGTCAATTCGTAGGTATCTTCAGCAATGGCACTACAACTGATTTTTATTTTTTTACTTTTTTCTACGAGATCCGTTCCTCTAAACCAAGTGACTGTAGGTTCGGGTTTTGCTTTGCATTTGCATTTCATTGTTATTAATGTGCCTGTCTCATTTGGAATTATTCTCGGTTTTTCGATAAATGATGGTGCAAAGCCATTAGAATCATTGGCGCCTGTTTAGAAGGAAAATACAGAAAATTATTCAAAGCTAATGAAATGTAAATTTTCCTAGGATATATTATATTAAACGAAAGATCTGTAGGCAGTGAAACCTCTCTTGGTTCTTTAATCATCGTCGGTGGAAGACTTTTCGGTCTAAGGGAGTGTTAGATTAATAATGGTGCTTAATGCTTTACAAATTTGTCTATTAAGAGAGTTTTCACTGTATGCTGTTATTTTAGCTTTAAATTCATAAAACTTTACAGTTTAATTTTTAATCGTATTAAAATATAACAGAATAGAATAATCGTAATTATTCTTATAATTTTTCCGTTTTTAAAAGTTTCATGGTAATGCAGGCAAACAAGGCGAAGCTCCAAATAAAATGTAAGTAATATTTTATGAATGATCATTCATGTCATGCAAGCAACGTAAGACTAGTATTTGTGAGTTAAATGTTAAGAATGCATTCGGAAAAGCTTTTTTTTATATATAAATTATAGACATTTTATAGATAGGTGCATTCTAACGTTTGCTTAGAATATAATACAATATAATAAACACTTCTTAGTATTTGGTTTGCACCTCTCATTGAGTTAATTTAAATATATACAGATCATTAAACATATATATATATATATATATATATATATATATATATATATACCTTGGAAGTTGAGCGCAATATTTGCATTGCTTTCTCCAAACATATTTATAGCGTTACATCTGTAATTTCCACCGTCGTCTTTAGTAGGATTCTGTATCTCTAGTGTAAGCACATAATTATCTTTAGTTATTGCTTTTCGGGTCATTTTTGTTCTTTGAGTGTCTGTTATTTGTTTTTCTGAGCAATACCAGGAAATATCCGGAACTGGATGTGCTTCCAGTATACACTCCATTATTAAAATATCCTCTTCTTGTCGTATGGTTGGCTTTTTGGGAAAGCGCGGCGACTTACCATCGGGAATTCTGCGTAAACAGCATTGATAATTTAATATTAATTTCAATAGGAATTTTTTAGCAAAGAAAGGAGTTTCCTTACTTTTTAGAGCCACTTTCAAAATTTAAATTTATTGTTGCTACGCCCGAGCCGTGTTTGTTTTTGGCTAACGCTCGATACTCCCCCTGATCAGTGGAGGCAACACTGCTTATCTCTAATCTCGCCATGTGATACAGTTTCTGATCCAGAGTTAAAGACATTTTATAGCGTTTTCCATCGCTTAACAAGGTCTCGCCATGAAACCTTTTTTGAAAACATTTTACAATTATTTATTAGTGGTAATCCTGGGAGTTTTATTTTCACAATATTTTATAACAACAAGTTTAGTTTGTTATTTTAAACATTGAATTTTTTTCCGTACCATGTAACTGTTGGTGTGGGTTCTCCGACGCATCTACATTCAAATGTCACGTTTCCACCGTCCTCGCTTTGGCGGATGACAGGACGCTCGGTAAACGTTGGCCTTATTCCATCTATGCTCAGCGGCACGGGTGCTTCGTCGCCTATGAAGTTTAAGTTTCCATATTACGCAAATCAGCCCAAAACTTTATTGTCTAATAGTTTAACTCAAGTTATGTATAATAAACACTGTTTTAATAGTTTAAATAGTCGTTGGAATGTTTACACTATTCACTAGTGGTAATACAATTTTCAAACATGAAAGACAAAAACAAAAGGGCCGGGCTGTAAGATAGCCTCCAACTTAAGCACGTCTTACGTCGAGACTTCGCTTTATAATCACAATTTACATATTGGGGTAAACACTAAGGTTGTCAGCTAATATTAAAAAAAAACATCTTTCTGTATATAGCATGGAAATTCTCATAACAAATTTGTCATCTCTAGTATATTGTACATTTGTTTGTTACTTTTGTCCATTTTTTTATGGTCGAAAGGCAGAAAAATGAAAAATTTTCATATTCATCAAAAAACTAGTCGGAAAGGCTACAGTCACGCGGTGGCTGTAAGAGGCCATGGATTTTCAGTTTGTGTTTATATACCATAAAAAAATGTATTGAAAATACAATTTTTTATATAATAAAACAAACAAACTAGGCTACAGACGGCCACGCCCTACAGTACGATACCCTTTTCCCAATATTTAACATCCGTACCAAACATGTAAACACACACATGACTTCTGACCGAGAATTCTGCCCAACATATTCTATATATGTATATGGTTTACTCGCTCTCACACACACGCGCGTAAAGAGTGAAGCGACACGACGCAACGTCAACTGCGCAAAGCATTTGTACTGAAAAAGTTGACGTGAATAACTTTTGTGTTATTGGTCCGATCGGATTGTAATTTGAAGGATATGTTCATATTGTATTCAGCTTTATACATACCAAAGCAGAACTTTGCAAGTTCAATACTTTGCTTAATTATCGTAAATTACCGATTTGCGGGGGCTGTGGGCGTGGCATCAAACATTTGACATAAACTTCATCTGCCCCGAATATATAGGAACCTTCATACCAAATTTGGTGTTCCGATCGAACCAATAACTCAGAAGTTATTCAAGTAAACGTTTTCAGTACAAATGTTCGGTACGGGCATGCGCGCTGCTTTGAGCAGTTGACGCCGACGTCGACGTTGCGTCGTGTCGCTTTACTCTTTACGCGCGTCGCTGAGTGAGTGCGAGTGAGTAAGCTATATGTAGTAGAGGTATTTGTACAGAATTTCTGTTTGAAATTATGAGTGTGGTTACACGTTTGTAACGGATTTGGAAAATTGGGAGAAGGGTATCTTACTGTCGGGCGCTCGACTGTAGCCTTACCCACTTCTTTAATTTAAGGCGCACAGAAAATAAATAAATATCGAAAAAATCAGAATTAAAATTAAATGTTTGTTTTTTTAATAGTAATAAAGTGATTTGCTTTTTTATTTATATATGTACTATACATACAACAAATAGATACCAGAGATATGTAACCGTTTAAACAAAAATCACAGTGTTACTCGTTTGCTAAACGAGCGTAGAAAATTTTCATCGCAATTTTGCGATATATTTTTCAATATAGCAACGAAACATTGAAATTCAAAGCAAAGAATTGTATAAAAAAAGAAAAATACTTGTGATTTTAACAGGCATCTCACATATGTTTGTAATACATGCAATTCTCCAATTCATACATACTGATGTAATAAATCTGCAATTTTATTATACAATGTTATTGCAACAAACAAAAAAAATAACTGTTACTGAAATTTTTGCTGTACTCGATCGGCACTATCAAAGTGATCGTAATCACCGACATTTTTCTTTGGTACATACATATATATTTGTTTTGTAAAGTATACATTGCTTATATTTAACAAGAATGACGTTTGTTATTATTGGAGTTTTCGGTTAGAAACATTTGTTGAGCTTTAATTTAAGATAATATTTAGTCAGTTAAAACAAATAAATAATTAACGCACGCAAATAGCAAAAGCAGTTTTTTGTATACTTAAAATGTTTTAAGAACAGCGGTTCAATTGTTGTTCAATTGTTTAATTATTATGAATAATTAGTTAATAGCTTTTAATTCATTGATAACTTACTGTCAAAATTAAGACTTATTGTTGCATTACTTTCGCCCAGCTCGTTTTTGGCGTTCACTTTGTACTTGCCAGCATCCTCAACTGTAACATTTTGTATTTCCAGTGTCGCAAAATATGAGTGGACATCTTTATCAATAGTAAGCTAAAATTTTGTTTATATATTATAATCCAATAAGCAATATTATTATAGAAAAAAGATTTTGTTACCCTTGCAACCAAATATACAAATGTTTATTGAAAATATTATCTAAAACTTTAAAAAACCTCATAAAAGATGCATTTAAATTATAGTTTGTCAAAGTTTTAAACAACCTTGTCTGTTTTTTTACACCTAGCTCATCGGCGATTGGCCGTCCAGAGGTTATCTGATAGCCACTTGTATTGTTCAAAATAAGTTAGCATTCCGGTCGCAATTGTAAATCAATTCTTAGCCCATACAAATAATAAAGTTTTACTAATATCCTTTAACTTTTATGTGAGCAATCTGTCGAAAATTGCTGGTGAACAATTCAGCAACTAGACTTCATATAACGCTAAACAAACACATATATATGTAAGCAATGCTAAGATAGTTTGAATTATTTGTATATTTGAACTATTATTAAAATAAGAATCATCGGCTAAGACTATAAAACTTTCGGCAAATATAACTCACCTTATGTCTTGAAGTTTCATTAACTGGCGTCCCATTGTGAAACCAAACAATATTGGGAATGGGATCGGCATTCACTCGGCACTCAAATAAAAGACGTTTTCCATCTTCTTCCTGTCGTATAGCTGGTTTTTTCGCGAATGTCGGCGCGAAGCCGTCGATTTGCCTGCAATGCGTGTTATATTTTATATGTATCGACTTAAAAGAAAATTTAACTAAATGCATGGGTAAGTGGGGAAAAATAAGCAAATACATAATAAAACTATAAGCATTGTTAGATTATACACCCAAAAAGTAATAATAAATTGGTGTCGAAATGCAAAACAAATTGGTTATAACATGCCCAATTGACGTTTTTAGTCAATTGATAATAATAAAAAATAATAATAACATCACAAAGAACTGTTTGCTGTAATAGGACATAGATTTTTAATATTCAGTGTCCATATGGCGAATGTAGAATGGTCAAAAAGTTAGTACTTAGACGCAACATAAAATCTCAATTTTTGTAAAACGTTAAGGCATAAAAAAACAAGAAAGCAAGGCTACCTTCGGCTTGCCGAAGGTTTCATACCCTTGCAGTTATACAAAATAAAAAATATCTTTGGATTGCTGCTGGTTTCTGTGGTATTTATTGAAGAAAACAGTACATCGATTATATCAACCTCTTATAATTTCGAATACTCAGCCTCCTCACCACGGCAAGGTCGCAATCCTCGAGGAGGAATATTTACAATACCTTAAACAACATTGCACATATATTCCTTATTTACAATAATAAAATAAATTAATTAACTAAATATTTAAAAATAAATTATTAAATTAGTGATTATAGCTAAGGAACACGCCGTCATGGTGACTATATGGAGTTTGATAAGTGATCGCGGCAGCACCGCTTACTGTGTTATCACAAAATATCCAATCAATTTGAGTTAAATGTTTTGTTGTTGGCACATTTTGTTGTTATTATTTAAAGTAGACTCGAGCTGATCAGTGGTTGTTGATCGGCAAATGTTAAAATCTCCTAATATTACCAATTTTGTATTATTTTCAGCTGACGTTAGCCTTTTAACATCATTTCTGATTTCATTTCGAAGCCTTGTAATAGGAAAAGCTGGATTCCTATAAACAACTATGACTATTGTCTGCAAGTATTTAAATGTTATGGACTGGTATATATTTCTTACATTATCAGCTGTAACTGTTTCATATAAGAATGTTATGTTTTCCGATATATTTTGTTTTGCATATATCAGTATACCATTCTTAGAAACAGCATTTGGTCGAATGCCTTTGTGTTTGAAAGGATCTGTTGGTCATAAAATCTTAATTTGGAAAGTTCTCTTTCAAAAATGCATTTGAATAACAGCTATATGATTTTTTGTTTAACAGCTACATGTAATAGTACTCAGAGTTCCATAAAAAAGAAAACAAGAACCTTCATAAGGCCGATCGTTATAAGTTATAAAAGTTCGATTTGGATGTGGTAAGCCTGATAGATATATCTTGAAATATAACGAACATCGGCCGATAGGCTCCATAACAGCTATACGATATATCAGGCGATCTGGCCCGTTCCGACTTATTTAAAGAGGGCAGAAATAAGAAGCTTGTGAGCAAAGTTTCATGATGATAGATCAATAACTGGGGGACTAATTTGCGTTGCAACAGACAGACGGACTGACTGATTGTTCCTATAACACCTATAGAATATAAACGTCTGAGATATTTAAATGGAAAAACAAAGGGCGGGTTACTGTATAACATTAAAAGGTATTGATAATGTGCGGTATTTCCAAAAGCAGGTTTGCATACAAAAACCCTGATTTCAGCCGATTGTTCCTATGGCAGCTATATGTTATAGTGGTCCGATTTTGATACAATTTTGACAGCACATTAAGAACGTAATAAGAATAAGATAATATCAATATCTTGAAAAACAACAAAAATCGGCCGATAGCTTCTATGACAGCTATACGATATATCGGTCCGATCTGGCTCGTTTCGACTTTTTTACAGCCTACAGCAATAAGAAGCTTGTGTGCCAAGTTTCATGAAGATAGCTCAAAAACTGAGAGACTAGTTTGCGTTGCAACAGACGGACGGACGGACGGACGGACGGACAGACGGACATCCATTTTTCGACTCCTCTGGTGATGCTGATTCAGAATATATATACTTTATAGGGTCGGAGATGTCTCCTAAGGTGCGTTGCAAACTTCTGGCTAAAATTAATATACGCTCTGCAAGGGTATAAAAACTAGTCGGAAAGGCTACAGTCGCGCGGTGAGTGTAAGAGGCCATGGATTTTTAGTTTATTTTTATATACCATACAATTTTTAATATAATCAAACAAAAACAAGTGGGTGAGGCTACAGACGAGCGCGCCCTGCAGTAAGATACCCTTTTCCCAATTTGTAACATCCGTACCAAACATGTAAACACACACATGACTTCTGACCAACTTATTCTATATATGTATTTGGCTTACTTATTGTGACACACACACACACACGCGGGTAAAGACTGAAGCGACACGACGCAACGTCGACGTCAACGTCAACTGCTCAAAGCAGCGCGCAGGCTGCTGCTCGTACTAAACATTTGTACTGAAAACGTTGACTTGAATAACTTTTGTGTTATTGGTCCGATTGGATTGTAACTTGGAGGATATCTTTATATTGTATTCAGCTTTATGTATACTGAATATTATGAGCTTAATACTTTACTTAATAATCGCAAATTACTGATTTACGGGAAGATAGACAGACAGACGGACAGACAGACATGGCTAGATCGACGCGGCTAGTGATCCTGAGCAAGAATATATATACTTTATGGGGTCGCAGATGTCTCCTTCTGCCTGTTACGCACATTCCGACAAATCTAATAGACCATTTATACTTTTGCAGAGGGTTAGGAGACATCTCCGACCCTATAAAGTATATATATTCTGAATCAGATCAACAAAGGAGTCGAAAAATCGATGTCCGTTTGTCCGTCCGTCCGTCTGTCTGTTGCAACGCAAACTAGTCTCTCAGTTTTTGAGCTATCTTCATGAAACTTGGCACACAAGCTTCTTATTGCTGCACGCTGTAAATAAGTCGGAACGAGCCAGATCGGAGCGATACTTCGTATAGTTGCCATAGAAGCTATCGGCCGATTTTTGTTGTTTTTCAAGATTTTGCAACAAGATTTGGCAAATCTTATTTTTATTACGTTCTTTATGTGCTGTTAAAATTGTATCAAAATCGGATCTCCATAACATATAGTTGCTATGGGAACAATCTGCGCAAATCAGGGTTTTTGTATGCAAACAGAAACCAGCAGCAATCCAAATGTATTTTATATTTAGTATAACTGCAAGGGTATAAAACCTTCGGCAAGCCGAAGGTAGCCTTGCTTTCTTGCTTTTAAATCCATGGCCTTAAACCAAATACGCGATACAACATCTACTTGTCAGTAAAAAATAATCACATCAGCGCGCAAGCTGCTGGACGTACACTCGTACTGAATACGTCAATTTGGATTACTTCAGTGTTACTGCTTTGATCGTTGGGTAGATTCTTATGATATCAATAGTATGTATGTATTTTAAAGCAGATAGTTGTGAAATGACAATTTCTTTTAATAATCGTGCGTGAAAATATCATTAAAAGGAACCTGCATGCCAAATCTAGTTTCTAGCTTTCTTAAAAGTTGGGAATAAGACGCTCATACAGGTAGAAAGACATGTCAAGATCGACTGAACAAGGTCTGCCATGCTTCCTTCTGCCTTCAACATACATTTGCACAAATTTTGTTTTACAATTTTTAATGGTCGAAGTGTATAAGCATTTCTGACGAGTGGGTTTTGAAGCTGGGTCTAGTAGGTCCAAATACAAACATATTGGGAATTATCTTCACTTTAACTTCTTCAGTATTTATATGTGTGATTGCAGACCGATAATTCGAAATAATTCGACTTGATTGATGCTGATTCTGAATAAATATCTATAGTTTCTGCCTGTTAATCAATTCGAAAAACACAAATACAAAATTTTAAAATATTTTAAAATCTCTGACTAAAGTAATGCTACATTTATCAACAGCCAATTGAAACTCGGATTATAAACATAGAAGTAGTTTATACATTGAAAATCCACAGCCTCACACTAATTTGGCCATTTTTAATTTCTAGTGTTGTGTGAAGTGAGTTAGCACTGAAGCAGTAAGCACAATTATAATGGAACACACAAGAGAGCGTCGGGAGCTGGAAACAGTACAACGATGCAGGTCTCCGTACCTATGTATGTATACCAAGCAACAAACTCGAATACATTTTAATTGAAATGCACTGCACTTCACTTTACGGAATAACTATACATTTTATTTATTTGTTTAGCCAATACAACCTTAGAGAGAACATAGACAATAGCTTGGTTCTGAACTTACCTTGTGTTTTTGGAAAGAATAAATCTGCCCACTTTTTTTTAATAAAATTGTGTTAAATTATAGAAAATATAAAATTATTGGTAAGCAAGCAAAAAGTTATAAATTAAAAAGTGTAAGATGGCAAATAACACTTCTGTGAAATATCTAACAACTGCCTACTTTATGAAGGTATTTATCAGTCGAGTACGGTGCTATTTGGTTTGACAAAATATCATAATAATTTTTATATAAAATATGCCGTTATTTAAGCGTTAATTTGCGTCACCAAAAATAGTAACTGTAAGCATGTTAAAAAACTGAAATATATTGTCGATAGTTCTTCAGCCATGTTGCTTACTTTTCTTTGGGTTCGTCAGCAGCTGAAGATTATTAGCGATGTCGTTTTGGGGTATATAGAATGAAGAATTACTTTAATTAGTCCTTTGACCAGAGTATTTATTAAAATAGTTGACTTGTTGATAATGTTTGATAATGTTCTTATAAAAGTGGATAATAGATACATAGCTCTTCACGACCAAACAATATGCCTAAGTTTATCTGTTTTTTTTTTTTTTTTTTTAATTTGTCCTAGAAAAAATTATGTCAACTTACGTGTGAAATTTAAATTAATTGACGCGGATACTTCTCCCGATTTATTTTTTGCCTTCACCTTGTAAAGGCCAGCATCCGTTTCTACAACGTCATCCAGTTCTAATACTACCGTAAATTTGTTATCACCAACGGGTTGAATCCTGAAGTTGGTTCGGCCATCTTCTACTAATTTGTTATCCGATCGAAACCACTCAATTTCCGGTTTCGGTGATGAAAAAAGCTGGCATTCAAATATTAACCGATTGCCATCATCTTCTTGATGCAGTTGCGGCTTTTTAACAAAGCTGGGAGCGAAATCTTCAGCCACCCCCATGCTGAGGGTTTTCGTTTTTATGTTTTCTCAAAGATTCAGGTTCTTAAGCTCTGTAAAAACATATACATACATAAGCATGTAAACGAAGAAAGAATTTTATTCAACAATTACATTTATTGGAAGTAATAAAGCTACAGACGTCTGTGTTCGATTGTTGTATCAGAAAGCTACCAGCTACCAGTTCCGAAAACGGAACTGAAAATGTCACAATATTTTTCAATCATTATAAATTGTACCCGCATGTTGGCTTGCTCAAAAAATTGCTTGTCCCGGTTAATTTTGAGGAGAATATACACACATTATTTCAAGTGAAAACTTTTGTTTTTATTTCCGCTTAAGTTTTAACCAGGCACGGTTTGATAATTACAAACCGTTGATTACGGGGGAAAACCCCAGACGCTACCGGAATATGCTTTAGGAGATAAGCCCATACGGATTTATAATACAGACAAAAAACTTATACATCCTTGGAAAATCCTAGCTACTACCCATATACTATTATTTGTTAAGTCTTTTAGTCTACAGGTCGGGCTTTTCCGAATATTTACTTTTTTAAAGATATTTTCCAAGTTGGTGTGTTTTGACCTCCTAAAGCGAAATTTTATGCGAAATCCGGTGACGGCGGATGAAAAAGCCTATTATTAAATAAATAATACATTTTTAAATATTTGTACCGCATAACTTTGCAGTGTCAATTTTGGTCTTGAACACATATATCCAATATAATTTATAATTTCTTTCACAACCGGATTATTATTCAAGAGGTTAAAATGCACAGATTTGCAACAAAAATTTAAATAGTTGCTTTTTTGGAAAAGCCCGTCTTCTAGACATTTACCCTATTTTTATACCCTTTCAGAGGGTATATTAATTTTGGCCAGAAGTTTGCAACGCACCTTAGGAGGCATGTCCGAACCCATTAACTATATATTATCTGAATCAGCATCGACAGCGGAGCTTATATAGCTTGGTCCGACTGTTGCAAGTTTTAGATCTATTTTATTGAAACCTGGTAGACATGCTTTTTATTGCTGCAGGCCGATATAAATCCGAACGAGCCAGAACGGTGCGATACCATACAACCTACCGGCCGATGTTTGTTAGTTTTAAATATAGCGTTACCAAACTTATCACATCGATTATCATCAATTAATATACAGTGCCTGTAAACTGTCATCTGAATCGAACCACTTCAACATATAGCTGTCATGGGAACAATCGGACAAAGAAGGGCTTTGAATCAAAAACTATATTTTTATACCCTTGACCATTGAAAATGGTCAAAAAAGGGTATACTAACTTTGTGAAAAATGTATGTAACAGGCATAAGGAGGCGCGGCAGACCCCATAAAGTATATATATTCTTGCTCAGGATCACTAGCCGAGTCGATTGAGACATGTCCGTCTGTATGTTTGAGACAACAGATCTCAGCTATTAAAAAAGCTAGAGACACCAAGTTTGGTATGAAGGTTCCTATATATCCGGGGCAGTTCACAAATTACCGATTTGCGGGGGCGGTGGGCGTGGCATCAAACATTTGACATAAACTTCATCTGCCCCGGATATATAGGAACCTTCATAACAAATTTGGTGTCTCTAGCTTTTTTAATAGCTGAGATCTGTTGTCTCAAACAAACAGACGGACAGACAGACGGACATGTCTCAATCGACTCCTGAGCAAGAATATATATGCTTTATGGGGTCTGCCACGCCTCCTTATGCCTGTTACATACATTTTGCCCAAAGTTAGTATACCCTTATTTGACCATTTTCAATGGTCGAAGGGTATAAAAAGACGACATGTTGCATCGTCGAGATCGCATGAGAGTGAGAGCGCTGTAGGGGCTATAAAACGGATAACTTGAATAACTTTTGAGTTTACGGGCCGAGCGGTTTCTATTTTGGTAGGTAGTATGAGGTAATATGAGTCTGTAAAGACTAAACATTAATGCTTTACCAAAAGTTTACCGATTTACATCGAAGGTAAGCGTGCCATCTGATACATACAGACTTGAATAAAACGACTTCACGCCTTTTCCTGTCTGTAACATACATTTGCACAACGTTTTTTTTGGCAATTTTCAACTTTTTTGACCATTAACAACTTTGTTTTCGTATTTGTGTTGCGTACTTTCCAGCTAAATCAAAGCTCTTTCGCCTCACCATTACTTTGAAATCAAATTTTTATTAGCTTTCGTGTTGATTACTTGTGTGCTGAGACTAAATGGACATAAGGTGGTAAATGAATTAGAATTTTCAGTTACAGAGCAATAGTGTATTTGATTGAAATAAGGCATTGGGTTAGAGTAGGTAAGTTAATGTAAATTTCAACATTTAATATAAAGGCAAAAATAAATGGAATAAATACCAATCTTCGTATAATACAAAATGGCGAAATTGCGCACGTCCCATTGATATTTTGGAAAATGGAAATCTGATCACTTTTCTTTTTGTTTTAATGGAACTAAAATATAAAATTCCGCATACAAAACGAAACGATAATTGTGAAATGTGTTTCAAGTCTATTTTTAGTTGAATTTATATAGAATGTATATGTATGTATGTACTGTAGTGTGGCAACCACATATACATATGAACATATGAATGTTCGTGTTTTCGTTGAGAGTTGTTCGTTGCTTTATAGCTACATATCAATATATATATATTCATGTACGTATGTATGTATATGGAAAGAATGCACACACTACAAGTGCTCCCAACTTTTGGGAACACAAAACTATTTTTGACGGGTTCCTATGTTAAAATAGGCCAACAACAAATATGGAGAGAAAAAACGAAAAAATCCTATATAATTTATAATAAAGAAAATAAATGATTTTATCTATCGTTTAAAAATTAAAAAAAATTATTTATGCATTTGAAATTCATGCTTTAGCTCTGTATATTTAATATTTAATGCATAATATACAAATGATTTAAGGTGTAATAAACAAGTTGTAATAGAACTTCTACAAAAATTCTGTACATATATCATGTTGTATTTGTAGGTATGTATTAATTTATGCTATTTATAAATGCATAAATTTTTCATGGTTTTTTTTTTTTGAAAAAATCGTTATATACACTTATGTAAAAACTGATTTAGTTTTCATATTTTAAACACTTTATGAGAATTTTTTTTATTGAAATGGCTTGTTTCTATTTTTAATAATAGAAACCCATTGCACAATTCCACAAATAGGCAAAACTATGTCTGTACATATGTACAAGTATACAAGTATACATATAAGTATGTATATGCAAACATACACATTCACATTTATTCTACATATGTGTATTAACAGATTTAGGATTACTATAGAAGATTGATTGGCACTCTTTTTTAATTGCATTTTCACTTTTCAGAAAGAATTTCTGATTTATATTGTATATATAATACAGAATGTACTTGTTTTGTACATGGTATGTTGGTACGTACAACTATACTATAGATAACACAGCGCAAGACACCACGAATAATGATCCTTGTTTGAAAACGAAGCGAACTCCACGAGTGTTATTCTACTACTGATTCTTCTCAAATGATCTCGTTCATTATAAAAGCAGATACAAATATAGCAAGCAACACTCTCTTTTTGTATGACCATTCTCTTGGTCATTCGGAAAATAGAATGCAAACCATTTGAGAATCATATACAAGCAAAATACACTCAACAAAATTTAAATAAGATCGGATATCTCGTATAGCCACTGTCAGATTTAGATTATTTTTCCATATTGCATAAAACGGCTAATGTCGGACCACTTCAACATATAGCTCAGGGATTTCGAAAAAAATATTTTTTATTGTTGAAAATAACAAGATCATATTATTATCAACGCCTAATATATGGTAACCAATACATAAGCTAAAACTTTTTATATCCTTTGACCATTAAAAACTGTCAAAAACGGGTATACTAAACTTGTAAAATGTATGTAACAGGCATAGGGAGGCGTGGCAGACCCCATAATGTATTGTGTATTATGTATTTTATATTCTTGCTCAGGATAACTAGCCGATTCGATTGAGCCATGTCCGTTTGTCTGTCCGTCGGTCTGTCTTTTTGTTTGAAACAACAGATCTCAGCAATTAAAAGAGCTAGAGACACCAAATTCGGCATTATGGTTCCTATATATCATAGGTAGATCGCCCACCGCCCCCGGTAATTTGCGATTATAAAGCAAAGTATTAAACTCATTACGGTCTGCTTCGGTATACATAAAGCTGCATGCAATATGAACATATCCTCCAAATCACAATCCGACTACTAACACAAAAATTATACTAGTCAACGTTGTCAGTACAAATGTTTGGTAAGAGCAGCAGCCTGCGCGCTACTATGAGCAGTTGACTTCGACGTCGCGTCGTGTCGCTTTAGCCATATATATTAGAATAAGTGTGTTTACATGCTTGATACGGATGTTAAAAATTGAGAGAAGGGTAACTTACTGTCCGGCGGGCCCGTCTGAAAGGTTGCTACGAGATACCTCTTTCACTACTCTGAAATGTTTATTCCTAAACTGTCATTACCGAGTAACGAAAACTACAGTCAACCGAGCCCGACAATAAAATATTCCAATTTTGAATTTTTTAATCTTTTTCCCATTGCTTCTTTGAGAATAAACTAAAAACACATTTCCTTGTTATTTTTGTATAAAATCAAGTGTTTATTTGTATTTGTTTTATAAATTATAAATATATATGTAAATAATTTTGCACATATAAGGACAAAGAAACGTTTAATACTTGGAAATCTTTTGAACAAGCGGTATCGTAACATGTGACAGTCAAGAACTTCCGACAGCAAGATACCTTTCGCCAAAACAATTTGCATACAAAAAGTTTGTTCCTTGTTATTTCCGCAATATGCAATAATTCGACACACATACGAAATTCGTTAATTTGAATAACTTCATTGTTAATTGTCTGATTAGATTTTGATATAAGGATATGTATATACATTTTATATCAACTAACTATAGGCCGAAAGGTTTTCTGTTTAATATATCACTAAGAAATTTTATTAAACAAATGTAAATTTTAAGTTACGTTATATTTAAAGATTCATTCATGCAAAATTTTGTGTCTCTATCTTTTCAACCGCTCAATCATAAGAAACTTGATTCGGATAAGTATATACTTTGTGAGGTCTGCCACGCCACCTTCCTCTTATCATGTTTTTACAAAATTTGTGTACAATTCAATTGCCTTCCTCAATAGTGGAATACGTGGTTTAAATGTAAATGCCTTAAACAAATTTTTCTACTTCACACAAGTAACAAAAACTACGGTCATGTGCATCAGACCGGTCATCCAATGTAACATTTTTACAAATTACACATTAGTTCTGCACTTTTAATTTTCAACAGTGTTCACCCAAAATTTGACATTTATTTAATCTAAAATTGTGTGTCTCAGCTTTTATAACAAAGGAAGAAATTTATAGACTTACTCGAATTAAATATGTACCTCATCGTCTTAAAATAGGGGTTCCAACTTGTTATAAGATAAAAAGTGTAAAGGGTTTAAATAGTGTGTTACTGTCTACTGCGCTTAACTGTAACTTCAATTTGGTTATAAGTTTCATTACATTGTAATCTTTTTCACTTTTCAAAAACAAAACAAATAATAAATAAATTTATAAATATACATATATTGTTTAATCACACCATCTAATTTTGTTTGGCGACTGATGGAATCTATGGGCGGATATATGTACTATATATGTACATACGCATATACTATTTTTTACAACCTCAATGATTTTTTATATAGAGATATGTTAATTCGATTTTGTGGTTTGTGGCTGAGTTTCGATATGACAAAATATTTAATTAAGTAAGCAAAGAAAGTTTTTATTTCTTCTCCGATTAAACCCAAGGTGAGTAGAAACAGGAAGCAAAAAACTGTTGTTTTCCAGAGTTAATTCCATGGGAGTTTATGCCGCTAACGGAACTACTATTACTTGACGACGCCACACTGCTAGCTGCCGCGTAGTTATAGCTCATGTGGGCGTAGGAAGGCATGGAAGATGGCAAACTGTTGCCTCCAAATCCCCCTCCTGCATGCTCCATTTGACTAGAACTGCAGTGGCCGGATAAAGGTGTTAACACGGATGTAGGTGTTGCGGATGAAGATCCTGTTGAAAGCGGCGGCGGCGGCAAACGGTAAGCTGATAAAACTTCATATCCAGATGAGTTGTTACTACTTCCACCTGAGTCCTGCAAATTTCCAATGTTCACAGTGGGGCTGCCACCAACTGTTGATGTCGACGTATCAGCCGAGCCCACATTAACGACGTGGTGGGGTGCAATTGGCGCTGGACGCAATGGCATATGGCAGGGGTACATTGCCGGTGGTGTAAGATCCCTCTGCTGTAAAATCGGCGAAGCAGTCGCCAATGCGCCCACGGTTGGATGACTGAAGCTGGCCATAGATGAAACCGACCTGAGAATAGTAAGAGAAATTTTGAATCGTTTTATTTTAAGTTAATAAGATAATTGCTTCGATGATAAAAAAAAGATTCAACGAAATAGAAACAACCAAACCAAGGACTGAAAGTCCACTAATTACCCATATCCTTCAGTCATTGATATCGCATTGTGATGCATATTTGAGTACATTGCGCTCATTGAGCTGCTAAAGCCGCTGTTGAAGTTCAGACATGGTGATATCGCCGGAACAAGGGTATGTGGTACGTGTTGTTGATGCTGTTGTTGATGTTGTTGTTGCTGCTGATGTGATTGTTGATGGTGATGAATATGTCCTTGATCAGCAATACCCAAACTTGGAGAGCAGACATTGGATGCGTCTTCGCTTATTTGTCCATCTTCTCCAACCTGGCCAACGTCTGTAGATTCCGTAACGCCTGTGGGATTTGATGAAGTGAGGGTAATTAAACCACCTATTTTGTCAAAGAAAATATAATGTATATTATTGTATTTTATCGATTTTAATTGCAGTTTGTGAAAACGTGAAAAATGTCCAAGGTGTCAATTATAAGCCTTTTTGACTGCTGTATAGACTGGGTCTTAATTAAGTTTCGAAAAAACTATTGCAGAAATAATAGTAAGTGATTTCATGAACAATCGGAAGACAACTTTTACGTTTACTTGCATTACAGTGCACAATCGACCATAATGCTGTAGCTTTATTATTTCGATTGTAAATCGATTTTAATGGATTTAGAAGTTTAAAAAAACATTGAGACCCTACAATTCTTGCGAGTGTTGTTCCTAAATTCGATGAGTTTCCCAGCTGAGTTGGAATATATGGCATGTGTCGGAGATAGAATCAATAATTTGATATAAGGTCCTTTTCGATAGAAGTACCGATGTTAAAACAAGTCGGTAAGGTTACAATCTAGCGTGTCAGGCAGTAAGATGCCCTTGGCCCAATTCACAAAATCCGTTACGTTTGTAACGTTTGTATAACCGCACTTATAATTTAAAACAAAGCGAATAATAATAAGAATAAAGTGCGTCGCGACGTCAACTGCTCAAAGCAGCGCGCAGACTGCTGCTCGGTCAGCCTTCTTTCGGATAGATCTTTCCTTTCTAATCTTATTTCTTCCTTTTTTATCTTACTGTCCGAAAACCTATCCGATTTTGGTGTGCCCAATAGATTGATATTTTTAAAAGTTTTTTTTTATTTCTTCTTATTTTATCCCTGAAGAGATTATATTCATTTTGAAGAAGTTGCAACGCACACTAGGAAGCATCTCTAACTCATTAACTATATACATATATTTTAAATCAGCATCAACAGGGGTATTCATTTAGCTTTGTCCGTCCGACCGTCCGACAGTCTGTCCGTCTGTTGCAACACGATTTAGTCTCTCAGTTTAAGAGCTTAATAAAAGTTGATAGATATGCTTTTTATTGTTGCTGTATATAAGTTGGCACGAGCAAGATCGGCCCGATTTATCGTATACGAGCCCAAACCACTATTAATTCGAACAGTATGTGTTTTTGGCAGTGTGCAATGTTCAACACACGATATTTTCAATACTATTACAGATAACATATGTCAATGTATTTTGTCTAAAAGAGAATTTTATTCTCTTTACGATGACAAAAAAAAATTTCTTATACTTCCAACAACAACAACAACATGAGTAATTTATTCAAACTTCAGACTTAAGAGATAAGAAAAAAATGACCACTATTAATTCGAACGCTGCGCAAGCTTACCGTTATCTTAAAAGAAGAACAAAGCAAAAGCAACCAATGTAACGGAATCACTACCTAGTCATAATCTGCGAATAATAACACTCTGCATTGTGCATGCAAAATATTTAGAATTACTGCAGATCAGTAAAAGTTTAGCAACGATGGTACGTGGTAAGCCTATTTGCATCGAAATCAGAGTTTTGATTAGAGATTATTTCAAATCTGGGAAGACAATTAGTGAAATAAGCAAGCAATTAAAATCGTCAAAATCGTCGGTGCATGGCGTGATCCAATTATTCAAGAAAACTGGGAGTATTGAAAATAGTATCGCGAATAGGGGCCGAACTTCAGCAATAACAACCCGTGACAAAAGAGAACTGGCCAAAATTGTGAAGGTTGATCGTCGCCAATCCCTAAGAAATGTGGCTTCAGAGTGGTCGCAGAAAATTGACAAAACTGTCAAGAGAGAATGGACGCGACTGCAGTTAAAAAATATTGGATATGGTTTCTATAAAGTATGTTTTGTTTTTATTTATGTATCATACCAAATAACCAAATATCTTATCTGACTTGTAGGCCAAGGAAAAACCCTTGCTTACGCTTCTTCAAAAAAAAAAAAGCGTTTGCAATGGGCTCGGGAAAGGATATCTTGGACTCAACGGCAATGGGACACCATCATATAAAGGACTGTAAAGTTTCCTGCAAGCACTATGGTATGGGGATGTATGTCTGCCAAAGGATTAGGGAAGCTGCATTTTATTGAAGGGACGGTTAATGTAAAATATATTAATATTTTGGAAGAAAGTTTGCTGCCATCAATACCAAAACTGGCAGATTGTGGTGAATTCACTTTTCAGCAGGACGGAGCATCATCGCACACAGCCAAAATAACCAAAAATTGGCTGCAATATAAGCAAATGTAGGTTTTAGATTGGCCATCAAATAGTCCTGATCTAAGCCCCATAGAAAATATTTGGTGGGTAATAAAAAAGCAAGCTTCGAAATGAGCCACAAAGGAGCGTTTCTGACCTTAAAATTAAGTTGCAAGAGATGTGGGACTCGATTTTTCGAGAACATTGCGAAAATGTATTAAAATCAATGCCAAAACGTGTTAAATGTGTAATACAGGCCAGGGGCGATGTTACACAATTCTAATATTAATTAATTATCGTGTTAATTATATATTACGCAGCGTTCGAATAAATAGTGGTCATTTTTTTCTTATCTCTTAAGTCTACAGTTTGAATAAATTACTCATGTTGTTGTTGTTGTTGGAGGTACAAGAAATTTTTTTGTCATCGTAAAGAGAATAAAATTCTCTTTTAGTCAAAATACATTGACATACGTTTTTTGTAATAGTATTGAAAATATCGTGTGTTGAACATTGCACACTGCCAAAAACACATACTGTTCGAATTAATAGAGGTTTGGGCTCGTAGCTGCCACACAAACGATTTTTGTTTGCCGAAAAACGTAATTGTTTCAATATACATTAGTATATATCTTATGGAGTTGCAGATAACTCCATCGACCTATGATGCACTTATCGACAATCATTCTTGGTTTCACAAAGTAACATTTCTTTCTTTCGTCGACTGTTTTATACCAACAAAAATCGACATTTAAATACCCGCTTTCCGCTAGTTTTTGTATTTTTTGTTGCATACTTTTAGGTGTCAGAAATTATTTTACGCACCAAAAAGAAACATTTTATCATTGAAGTTATGTTTGTTGTTGTCGTTCAAGGCAGGTTTAGTGCTTAAGACTCAAACAAACCTGATATATGCAGAATAATAAGCCCTAGCTCCAAAAATAGTCTCTTGGATTCCCAGACTTGACTGTATTACCTGTTGAAATTCTCTAATATATAACCCCCTAATATGAATATTCATAGAAATTAAAATAATCAATAGAAATATAAATGTTGGGCAATTTTAACTTACCACTACTAGAAGGCGCCAAGAGAGAGGGACAACCGCCAAGACTATTGGGACTGTCACTCATTGATGCTCCTGCTGAGGTAGAAGACGAAGTTCCGTTTGTGCTCGTTGAGTTTGGTGTTCGGCGTTGGTTCCGCATTTTTTCCTCCCTTCGCCACTTCGCACGTCGATTTGAAAACCATACTTGTATTCTTGCTTCAGGTAGTCCAATTTTTCCTGCTAGCCGCTCACGTGCAAAGACATCTGGATAATGAGTTCTTTCAAACTCTAAAAACGTTATAGTTATAAAAATAAAGTTGAAATTTGTGGGTAGTTATATTCATTTTACTTATGTAAATTAAATGAAATCGGCTTATTCAATAATGTAAGCGATAACGTAATTTTGTATGCTGTAACTGCATTCGGTATCAGTTTATATTTCTATCTCTCGTTTAAATAATAACAAATCGGCAATTATATACATTATGAATACAATTTACGAATGGCTTAAAATATAACATTCCGTGTGATATGCTCAGCACTATTATTTCGCTACAATTGAAAATCACATCTTCACATGCACAGATTTACATGGACATTTCCATACTTGTTTCAGGTATTTTGCCACTAATTCTCTTGTACCTATAATCTATATTGTAACTTATTAAATTATACTATCAACGGTATACTAACTTTATGCTAATGTATGTAACAGGCAGAACGAGGCGCGAGCGAATATATTCTTGTTCTTGTTATTCACTTGCCGAGTCAATTATCAGCTCGTCCCGTCCGTCTGTCTGTTTGAACCACCGAATCTCTGAAAGTTCTAGTACACCAAATACTAAACGAGCTTATTATAAATTGGAGATGCCATGTGTATGGCCGTCGCAAATCGAATATTAAAAAATGTATGAGTCACACGATTCAGCGTTGAAATTACAATACTGATTATTCACGATACTGTTTTTCACACTAATGTATACGCTGCCTACGCACTACTGTGAAATAGTTAACGACTGTTTTTTTAAGTGAGAGCGATAAAGTATTGCCGTTGGAATTCTAGAATGTATTCATATGTGTTAACATTTTTATAACAAATTTTCAAAATTGGGCGAATTTTCATACCCTTCGACCATTGAAAATGGCTAAAAATGTTTAACTAACTTTGCGCAACTGTATGTAACAGACATAAGGAGGCATGGCAGACCATAGCTAGACACCAAATTTGGTATGAATGTTCTTTTATATCATAGGCAGACCAAGTTTATATCAAATGTTTGCTGCCACGCGCACCGCCCCCACAAACCCGGATATATAGAAACCTTCAAACCAAATTTGGTGTCTCTAGCTTTTTTAATAGCCGAGATCTGCTGTCTCATACAAACAGACAGACAGACGGACGGACGTACAGACGGGCATGGCTCAATCGACTTGGTTAGTGATCCTGAGCAAGAAAATATATACTTTATGGGGTCTGCCAAGCCTGACTGTGTTATACCCGCTACAACTATGAAAAAAAACACGTCTCACCGTCTCAAATTTGTTATGTCTGTGCAAGTTTCATGTGATTCTTATTCGATGTTGTCACTTTGCGTTTAGTGTCTTGCCGTTATAACTTAGATAAATGTACATATATAGTGCACTATTTTTCAATTGTATAAAGAGTACGCAGTCACCATAGGAAAAAAAATTGGTGTCTCTATCTTTTATAATAACTAAGATCTATGCGTCTGACGGTCTCTTTTTACGATGGATAAATTAAAAAATTAATTGACAGATTTTGGCAAAATTCCGTGAGCACCATTTAATGTTATATAATGTACATACAAGTAGAAAGCTTGTTCGACTCACTTGTTTATTATAATAAGGAGGAATAAGAATACATAAGTTAAGTCAGTTCTAAAGTGACGGCATAGTTGAACATCAGATACTAACATAAGCATGAATAGGAACAGAACTAACACTAATTACCTTTTTCTAAACTATCAATTTGTTCATTTGTAAATGATGTTCGATTTCTTTGCAACTTCCTTTTCAATATCAATCTGGCCTGGTCATCTTCACTAGTTCCCATATTGGATGCTCCCCCATTTGAGTTGTCGCCTTCTCCGGAACCAGTTTCGTCGGACTGATGTCCATCGAGCTCTGCAAATATAATAAAGTACATAAAATAAGTTATTGGGCAGACACTCGATAAGACCAAATACCCTTTACCCAATTTCTTGCTTAACTATTCGGAAAGGCTACAGTCGAGTCGAGTCACGAGGTGCTTTCAGTGCTTTGGAGTTAGAACTTAGCAGAGGGCTTTTAATGACGAATGCATAAAATAGACGCGGTGCCTAACAAAATTATGTGAGAAATTCAAGACATACAAACATATTTGTCGTTTCTTTTGTATATTGCTGCTATATATGTACGTGTATCACTTCTAACGTTGTAAAACTTTATATTTTCTATTTTGCTAACTATGTGCAACTAGTATATGTATGAAACAGGCACAAGGAGGCGTGGAAGACCATAAAGTATATATATTCATATCTATGTCCGTCTGTCTGTCCGTCCGTCTGTCTGTCTGTTTGTATGAGACAACAGATCTCGGCTATTAAAAAAGCTAGAGACACCAAATTTGGTTTGAAGGTTCCTATATATCGGGGGCTTCTTATTGCTGCACGCTGTAAATAAGTCGGAACGAGCCAGATCGGAGCGATACTTCGTATAGCTGCCATAGAAGCTATCGGCCGATTTTTGTTGTTTTTCAAGATTTTGCAACAAGATTTGGCAAATCTTATTCTTATTACGTTCTTAATGTGCTGTCAATTGTATCAAAATCGGAACACTATATCATATAGCTGCCATAGGAACAATCGGCTGAAATCAGGGTTTTTGTACGCAAACAGAAACCAGCACGAATCCAAATGTATTTTATATTTAGTATAACTGCAAGGGTATAAAACCTTCGGGTTGCCTTGCTCTTTTGTTTTGTTAAATCTATGGCCAAGTCATTTTCATGTTATTGGTCCGATCGGATTGTAATTTGAAGGATATATTCATTTTCCATTTAGCTTGTGTATACTGAAGCAGAACGTTATGAATTCAGTACTTATAATCGCAAATAATCGATTTGCGGGGTGTGGCATCATATATTTGATATTAACTTGATCTGCCTATGAAAATTTATGTCATATTTGGTGTCTATAGCTTTTTTTGAGAGATCCGTGTCTCAAACAGAAAGACGGGCAGACGGACTGAATGATGGACATAGCTCAATCGACTCGGCTAGTGATCCTGAGCAGAATATATATACTTGATATGGTCTTTTATCGGGTCTGCCACGCCTTCCTCTGCTTGTTAACCAATTTTTTTATCATTTTAAATCGACGAAATCGACAGTAAAACGAATTTTTTAAGAGAGAAAATAGCTATGTTGGAAGCTTTGATAAAGATACATAGCAGCATACATAACTTATGCCACTGTGCATTTTATAAAATTCACATTCAATCAAAAATTTTGTTAATTCACTTTCAATAAAAAAAAAACTGAACACACTATCAGAATCTACATCAAAGGTGCCGCAACATGCGGAAACATTTGGATCTAGAGTTGTCACTCTTGTGTGTAACTGGCATTAAATATTAGTGAATGTGACAAAGCAAATAGATGTTGATAGCTCTGAGACATGCCGCAGGTCTCGGTCTACGTCCAGGTTGAGTCCAGAATACACATCACTTATGCTTGTGCTGACAGGGAACAGCAACAGCAACGGCAACAGCAACGGCAACAGCAACAAATTCAAAAGAAGATGACAGGAAACGAAACGAGGACGACAACGCGACAGAGAGACACAGCGACAGTTAAATAGGTTAGAGACGAAACCCCGATAAGACTACAGACTACTGAAATGTAGAATGAGGTTTTCTAGATACGGATTTATAAATATGTATTTTATATTCCGTATTCTGCGTTTTGTTATTTATGCACCCCGTCAACACAAAATCTGCTGCACCCTTACGACCTTAAGCAAACCCCCTCTGGTAGTGCTGCCACCCCCACTGTTCCGTGTTTAATGAAGTGTCATCGCCTGTAAAATGAGTCTGTAAATCGCATTAAAGCAAAACTACATGGTTAAGGGTAAACCTTGTCAAGCATGATAGCGAATCCCGTCGTTGACGCCGTCGCTGTTTTGCTATCTGTTCTCAGCATTATTGGAACTGAGCGTTAAAGTTGTTTTTACAGACACAGTAATATTGTGAAATATATTTTTAAAAAAGTTTAATATTTCTTAGATTTAAAATATATTGGACTTGTGTAATTGTTCAAACAAATGGCTTGTACATAAGTATAATCCACCTATTCCTAACGGAACGTGGCAAACCACACAGTCTCAATATGGTTCGTCCTTCAGCTCTAATTTTTACCTGTCTTTTCTTACCCATATCACCACTCTCCATGCTCTCGAGCTACAAATCGATTTAGAGCAGGTCGCAAGCTAATCTTGCGATGTGAATGAAAGGCATTCATAGTCGATTCAAACTATTTGACCGTTTATTGCTAATTAATAAATATTTTTAGCTTTTCAGTTTGATTGTTTTACAAAGTTTCTAATGATTAAATACACAGAAGTTTTACAGCAAGTATATATAAATTTACAACTTTTGTTCTCGATATATTATTATCAGGGCTACTAGGACAGTCTTTTTTCGGACAGCACTGTCCTTTTTGGTTTTTTCTTTACCTTAATTTTCAATATATGTTTTTCATATAATTTTTCGATTACATACCATCACATAGTTTGTGTAAAATTCGTAACCCGGGCTTTCAATTAATTGTGAAACATGCTGAAATTGTTTAGCTAAAACAAGTGGGTAAGGCTACAGTCGGGCGCCCGACAGTAAGATACCCTTCTCCCAATTTTCTAAATCCGTTACAAACGTGTAACCACACTCATAATTTCAAACAGAGAATTCTGCACAAATACTTCTAGTACATGTAGCTTACTCGCTCGCACTCACACAGCGACGCGCGTAAAGAGTAAAGCGACACGACGCAACGTTGACGTCGGCGTCAACTGCTCAAAGCAGCGCGTCGGCTGCTGCCCGTACGGAACATTTATACTGAAAACGTTGACTTGAATAACTTCTGTGTTATTGGTCCGTTTGGATTGTAATTTGGAGAATATGTTCATATTGCACTAAGCTTTATACATACCAAAGCAGAACGTTTCGGGGTTAATACTTTGCTTAATAATCGCAAATAACCGGTTAGCGGAGGCGGTGGGCGTGGCATCAAACGTTTGATATAAACTTGATCTGCCTATGATTTATAGGAACCTTCATGCCAAATATCTTCATGGTATCTCTAGCTTTTTTAATAGCTGAGATCTGTTGTCTCATACAGACGGACAGACGGACAGACAGACGGACATGTCTTAATCGACTCGGCTAGTGATCCTGAGCAAGAATATATATACTTTATGGGGTCTGCCACGCCTCCTTATGCCTGTTACATACATTTTGCACAAAGTTAGTATACCCTTTTTTGACCATTTTCAATGGTCGAAGGGTATAAATATTAGAAACGGAGCTGATCAAAAAGATAAAGAAAGGGCATACTTGATGTACTGCAAGTGCATTTAAAAGTTTACAAAATTCAAATATAAGTATGTATCTTAAAATATGTAGTCTCTCTAATATCATCATGATCAAATCATCTAGTTTTCTGTCTTTTTTTCTATCGTTTATTCTTTATATTTTCGTTTTTTTCATATTGATCTTAATTTTTTTGCGAGCGGTAGCTGGCAGTCTTGATGTAACTTACAAGCTGAATTTCACTTTCGAATTATGAATAATAGTTTCAATTAAATAAAATTACATTTTTCGATATGAAAAGCAATAAATCATGAACAATTAGACTTCGTTTCTTGCGACGTGCTGATTTACGCTAGCGTGATTTTAAGAGGTATGCATATTTTAAGCATTAGTTAAATGTCCAGCTTGGCGCCGGTTTTTTACCTTCGCCTGTACTCCTTTAGCTTTCATAACTTGTTAAAATCTCTTAATCAAATATAATATTATTTACTCTTACGTTTCTGCAAATGTAAAATAAGAAGAGATTAAGGCCTGACAATATACACGTAAAACCCGATCATTTAAGCCTTGCGTCTTTGAAAAAAGCCAACACAAACAAGTTGTAAAGAACAGTATATTGTGGAAAAAACACTAAGAGTCTCATAATGAATTCGTAAGATGCACGGTATCTCACAGTTAAGATATGTGATTTCTAACTTTGTTTGCTTGCACAATCACCATAACCTTTTCACGAATCGAAAATACTAAATATATCGCGCGTGCGGAAAAACTTTTGGCACGTGACTTGAAGCTCATTAAATGACTGTCTTGCCTTGAAAATAAAAGGTATTTCCGAGTATTTTGGATCATTCTAAAAAAGTATATGATGTACAATTTTTTTGAAACTGTATTTGATATGCTGAATTGATACTTATAAATTCTGAATATACATTTGTCTGCATCGGACAGATAACTGTAGTATATTTAAATTTTAAATTTTAAATTTTAAATACGACAACGTATTGTTTGTAACGGACAGATTCTTCTGTTTACATAATAAAATATTCTTGATTATGGATAGTTGCCAAGTCTGTAAGCCATGAGCGTCTCACAATTTTTGCAACGCACCTTAAGAGATATCTCCGACCCCGTAAAGTATTTGTCAACTTAGCATCATCAGGGCAGTCGATGTAGCCATGTCCGTCTGTCTGTCTGTCCGCCCGTCTGTCTGTCTGTTTCAACGAAATGGATTGGACCGATATATCGGATAGATGCCATAAAACCTTTCCTCCGAGTTTTATTTTTGAAGCTATCAAACAAACTTTATACATCGACCTTTATCTATGTCAATAACACTTCCTTCAAATTTCACATAAATCTGACCATATACACAATCGACCGAAATTATGTTTTTTGTATCAAAAAACATTTTTTATTGTGAGAAAATATCTGTCCCACTGTAAAGAATACAGCAGTGATATTTAAGTCGACCAATTTATCTTAAAGCTTCACAGGAATAATCAAAACAAATTATAATCTTTTTTATATTGGCAGTTTGAGTTCATGAGCTGCTAAACACCACATGAAGAATGTGGAAGAATATTGCATTTATATATATAAATATATATATATATTTATATATATATTGTTATAAAATAAATAATCAGTAAACAGGCTGAAAGGGCCGAAGGAGCTTTTCTTCTTAGTTCTTAGGTGTTTTGGTAAATGCTTAGGTTAGTCTCTGAACTCACCCTTTTTGAGCATGACCTCTTCTGTTGTACCTAGACAGTTGGTCAAATGCACAGCTCCTCCAATGTTGATTAGATCCGCTGATGGACTGAGAGGTTGGTCAGAGCACCTAGCAGCAACTTGGGCAACGTTAGAGCTGCTGTAGCTAGAGCCATTTATTACACCAGGAGAGACAGGAAATTCGGTGCCATTGAGAGGTGTTGAATACCATGAACCTGTAGAATAGTGTCGCGGTGGCCAACTCTGCTGATGGTTTTGATGAGCCGATCGGGTATGAATAGTATGGTTTGAATTAGAATGGGGATGGGTGAGCGGATGTGGACTGAAATGGTTCGGCACACTTGTTAACAACTGGCTCTGGCTAATGCTGCTTAGGGTTGTGCCAGAGTCCAATGCAGAGGCATGTTGTGTGTTAAGTAGACGCAGCTTTTCGTATATAGATTCCTGTTCGCTTCCTTCACCGGAATTGCTGGCACCCCCGCTTTCTGAAGAGTTTAAAGGTGTCGCTGTCTGTATTTGATCATTTGTTGCCCCAGTGCTTGCGCCGCCGACGGCACTACTAGAACTACCACCAACACCGTTAACACCTCCATTTCCGTTTACGCTTGGGATTGAATTAGTACTTTGACTGGAGTTACAGTTGCTTGACGCAGCTATTTGCTGCTCCTTTTGGGCAGCTAGGTTCCTCAAAACTCGGTTTATTGACGACACCTGAAAGGAAAATCAGAAAAGATAACTACTATGTATTTTTGCTTGCATCTTGGGCCAAAAAATGTTATCAATTTCGGGCATAGTATCAAGTTCATATTAATCTTGTAAAGAGTAATATTATTGAATAGAAAAATTATTGTTGATTGCACTAATTTATCTATGAGAATATAGTATTTGCTGATTTGTTTTTGGTGGTATTTTACCATTATGAAACCCTTATTAAGATTGCTTATTTTTCCTTTCCTATGGCAAAGTAGTTATTGATAAATATGTTGGTTTGCATATTAATGCGGGCCCTATAAAAGTAAAATATTGCATGCTGTTGGCGGGTTTTAAAAAATATAATGATTCACAATGATTCTAAGTTAAATTTTAAAAATATTTACTAGATGCGTGCGAACAAGCCTACAGGCTGAACGTTTTGATATTCACACATTAGATGGATTAAATAATAAATAAATTAATAATAACAGATGTTTTTATTCAAACAATTTGATCAGCGTTGAAACACATAATCTCCCAGGTCAAATGTCCCATTTACACTTTTTCATTACAGTTACAGAACGATACAATAAAACAAGTCAGTAAGGCTAAAGCCGAGCGCGCCCGACAATTAAATACCCTTCGCCCAATTTTCAAAATCCGAAATTATTATAATTTCAAATTAGAAACGTGTAACCTCACATATAATTTCGAACTGAGAACTCTGCACAAATTATTCTACTACATATGGCTTACTCGCTCGCACTCACACAGACACGCGCGTAATGAATAAAGGGTCGCGTCGCGACGTCGAACCAAGAACCAAAATACCGAAAAGTTCCTTCAGCTTATTGTTGCTTTTGTCAAATAAAATTCTGAAAAAATTTGTGTAGCTTATATAAGAATATTCCTATCATTATTTTGCAGCAGACTCTGCGCGTGACAATGCTTTTCAAATGAATTTAAATGCATTCGCAAAAGCAAAGCTTAACACGAAAGAACAAATAATACAACATTTAAATAACCGAGTAAGAATAGAATAAAGTGCAGTTAAGCAGAAAAATGAGGCAGAAAGGTTATTTTAAGGTAACAAATATTAAGGTTTGAACATTAAGATACGGTTCGCCTTTTATATAATATATCCTTGTCAAGGGTATAACATAGTGATTCAGGTAAGAAGTTTGATACTTAAAGAAGAACATTTATTTTGTGTGTATCTAAGAAAGTTAAGATTTGTAAAAACGTGGTTCTAGGCCTGTTAATAACTTAAATAGTTCATTTTTTAAGAGCTCATAAGTTGTTTTTTATTGCCACTCTATAACAATTGACAACAACAACTTCTATAAGCTTACGATAATACATTCACCCCTCGGCAAATTTCAAGCCCACCCCTGTAGGTCTTTGCAATTGATTGTTTCTACCTCGACTACTACTACAGTTTCTGTTTCAGTTTAGCACCGACCCGAAAAAGTTGATTTCCCCTCACGCGTGAATTTCAACGCTCTGTGGCTCTGACCGGGTGAGTTTGAGCGGTATTTATTTAATATTGCACGTTTTTCATACATTTCAAGAACTGATTTCCCTTTTTGTCGTTTAATGTGCATAAAAGATTTTCTCTTCCATTCGAATGAACACATTTTCCACACAAATATCAATGGGGAAAAGTACAACGGAGGCTTCGACTTTGCTGTCACAATTCTTTTGCTTTTCTTCTTTTTATACCCTTGCAGAGGGTATATTATTTTTAGCCAGAAGTTTGCAACGCACCTTAGGAGACATCTCCGACCCTATAAAGTATATATATTCTGAATCAGCATCACCAGAGGAGTCGAAAAATGGATGTCCGTCTGTCCGTCCGTCCGTCCGTCCGTCCGTCCGTCCGTCCGTCCGTCCGTCTGTCCGTCCGTCTGTCCGTCTGTCCGTCTGTCCGTCTGTCCGTCCGTCCGTCCGTCCGCCGTCCGTCTGTTGCAACGCAAACTAGTCTCTCAGTTTTTGAGCTATCTTCATGAAACTTGGCACACAAGCTTCTTATTGCTGTTCGCTGTAAATAGGTCGGAACGAGCCAGATCGGACCGATATATCGTATAGCTGTCATAGAAGCTATCGGCCGATTTTTGTTGTTTTTCAAGATATTGCAACAAGATTTGGCAAATCTTATTCTTATTACGTTTTAAATGTGCTGTCAAAATTGTATCAAAATCGGACCACTATAACATAAAGCTGCCATAGGAACAATCGGCTTAAGTCAGGGTTTTTGTATGCAAACCTGTTTTGTTTTTGGAAATACCGCGCATTATCAATACTTTTTAATGTTTTTAATGTTTCCATTCAAATATCTCAGACACTTATATTCTATAGCTTTTATAGGAACAATCAGTCAGTCCGTTGTCAGTTGTATAACTGCAAGGGTATAAAACCTTCGGCATGCCGAAGGTAGCCTTTCTTTCTTGTTTCTTTTCGCATGCTTAATAAACAGTACAACAAATAAATGCTAAATAGAATTGAGAATAGAAAAATCACAAAGCAACAAAAATTCAACAAACTGCCTCAATAATCAAAAAAAAAAAAAATGAAATGAAATGACGAACAAAGACAAAAATATGATACCTTAATCACTATGCTATTATTTAAATTTAAAATTTAGTTAATAGACAAACGAAAGAATCTTTGAGAAATTTAAACATGGTATATAATGTAATAGGACCATTGAAAATGTTTTGAATTGTACAAACTTTTTGCAAATGAAACAGGCAGGAAGAGTGGTAGATTCCACAAAGAAGAGTCAATGAAGACGTCTCCTACTGTCTATCCGTCTGTTTGAACACTCCGATCTCAGCCTTTTGGTATTAACAGAAAACTAGAAAGCAATGCTACCTTTGGCATGCCAAAGATTATATACCCTTTGTCTCTTATACCTGTACTACAATAACAGGTTAAAGGGATATAGTAATGAACAATTTTTAACAAATAAATAATTTTAAATATGGGTTTTCATGCTCCTATGGCAGCTATATTGGTTTTATTCGGATGAATGCATTCATAATATATTTACTAATAAAAATCAATATGTTATATTTGGAAACAATATCTTGAAAACTAACAAAAATCGCTTGTATGGCAGCTATACGAATTATCAGTCCGATTAATATAAATATATATCATCTACAAGGAGGCAGCAGAATTCAGACTGAAAATGTGATTTTTGTAATATTTGTATAGGGTATCAGAATGTCAGACTGACTTGATTGTAGCTTTCTCTACTCGTTAGGCCATCGAATTTACAAAAATACACGGTCTATTAGGCTTTTCGGAATATGCGTAACAGGCACTCGGCACTAGCCATGTCTGTCTACATGAGCGCCTGATTCTCAGCTATTAAGAAACTCAAAATTGGCATGTAGATTCCTGTATATCCTAGGCAGTAAACGTTATTGTCAAATTTTGGGTACCACGCCCACCGCCCCAGTAAATCAGTAATTCGCGTTTATTAAGCAAAGTATTCAAGGTACAGTTTTCTTTGGGATATATAAAGATAAAAACAATATAAACCTATCCTATAAATTCCAGCTCGATCGGATAATAAACATATAAGTTATACAGGTTAAGCTAGAGACTCAAAATTGGCATGTAGATTCCTGTATATCCTAGGCAGTAAACGTTATTGTCAAATTTTGGGTACCACGCCCACCGCCCCGGTAAATCAGTAATTCGCGTTTATTAAGCAAAGTATTCAAGGTACAGTTTTCTTTGGGATATATAAAGATAAAAACAATATAAACCTATCCTATAAATTCCAGCTCGATCGGATAATAAACATATAAGTTATACAGGTTAACGTTTTCTATTGCTTTGTGAAGCGTTGTCATTAACATAGTACGAAAAATTTAAATTTATATTTTTATACCCTTCGACCATTGAAAATGGTCAAAAAAGGGTATACTAACTTTGTGCAAATGTATGTAACAGGCATAAGGAGGCGTGGCAGACCCCATAAAGTATATATATTCTTGCTCAGGATCACTAGCCGAGTCGATTGAGCCATGTCCGTCTGCCTGTCCGTCTGTTTGTTTGAGACAACAGATCTTAGCTATTAAAAAAGCTAGAGACACCAAATTTAGTATGAAGGTTCCTATATATCCGGGGCAGAGGAAGTGTATGTCACCGCCCCCGCAAATCGTTAATTTACGATTATTAAGCAAACTTATAGGTTTCTGCTTTTGTATGTATAAAGCTGAATGCAATATGAAAAAAAATTACAATCCGATCGGACCAATAACACAGAAGTTATTTAAGTCAACGTTTTCAGTGCAAATGTTCGGTACGAGCAGCAGGCGGCGCGCTGCTTTGAGCAGTTGACGCCGACGTCGACGTTGCGTCGTGTCGCTTTACTCGGATTTTAAAAATTGGGAGAAGGGTATCTTACTGTCGGGCGCTCGACTGTAGCCTTACCTACTTGTTTTTGTTTCATTATGTTAAATATTTTATTTCAATATATTTTGATGTTATGGTATATAAACATTAACTGAAAATCCATGGCCTCTTACAATCACCGCGTGTCTGTAGCCTTTCCGACTAGTTTTACTTATTGCTTTATTTCGCACACTGAAATAAGTACGCAAGCAAACACAGCGCGGTACCTTGAATAACTTGTGTATTTTTAATTCGATCGGTTTGCAGCTTGAAGAATAGTTGCATAAGCATTCGTCTATTTGAAGGTGGAAAAAATACTCGAATACTATCTATCTGCGGACGCTAAATGTGGACCTCAAATAAGCTTAAGAATCTTATGTATTGTATGTTTAGAATTTTGGTTGAAATTTACAAGCTTATATAGACGGACAGACAGGCAGGCATGAACCTCGGTTGTTGTTGCTGAATAATCTAATCAAACCAAAGTCGGAGATGGGAAAAAATATTATTTTAATGACATTAAGATGATAATTAAACAAGTCGGAATGGCTACAGTCGGGCGCGCCTGACTGTGGTATACCCACTACAAATATGCGAAAAACAAGAAAGCAAGGCTACCTTCGGCTTGCCGAAGGTTTCATACCCTTGCAGTTATACAAAATATAAAATATATTTGGATTGCTGCTGGTTTCTATGGTATTTATTGAACAATTATAACAGTACATCGATTATATCATCCTCTTATAATTTCGAATATTCAGCCTCCTCACCACGACAAGGTCGCAATCCTCGAGGAGGAATATTTACAATACCTTAAACAACATTGCACATATATTCTTTATTTACAATAATAAAATAAATTAATTAACTAAATATTTAAAAATAAATTATTTAATTAGTGATTATAGCTAAGGAACACGCCGTCATGGTGACTATATGGAGTTTGATAAGTGATTGCGGCAGCACCGCTTACTGTGTTATCACAAAATATCCAATCAATTTGAGTTAAATGTTTTGTTGTTGGCACATTTTGTTGTTATTATTTAAAGTAGACTCGAGCTGATCAGTGGTTGTTGATCGGCAAATGTTAAAATCTCCTAATATTACCAATTTTGTATTATTTTCAGCTGACGTTAGCCTTTCAACATCATTTCTGATTTCATTTTGAAACCTTGTAATAGGAAAAGCTGGATTCCTATAAACAACTATGACTATTGTCTGCAAGTATTTAAATGTTATGGACTGGTATATATTTCTTACATTATCAGCTGTAACTGTTTCATATAAGAATGTTATGTTTTCCGATATATTTTGCATATATCAGTATACCATTCTTAGAAACAGCATTTGGTCGAATGTCTTTGTGTTGTAAAGGATGCGTTTGAATAACAGCTATATGATTTTATGTTTAACAGCTACATGTATAAGTACTTAGATTTCCATAAAATTGCAACAAGAACATTCAATAGGCCGATCGTTGATAGTTATAAGTTATAAAAGTTCGATTTGGATGTGGTAAGCCTGATAGCTATATCTTGAAATATAACGAAAATCGGCCGATAGGCTCCATGACCGCTATGCGATATATCAGTCCGAAATAAGAAGCTTGTGAGCAAAGTTTCATGAAGATAGCTCAATAACTGGGGGACTAATTTGCGTTGCAACAGACAGACGGACTGACTGATTGTTCCTATAACAGCTATAGAATATAAACGTCTGAGATATTTAAATGGAAAAACTAAGGGTGGGTTACTGTATAACATTAAAAAGTATTGATAATGTGCGGTATTTCCAAAAACAAAACAGATTTCAGCCGATTGTTCCTATGGCAGCTTTATGTTATAGTGTTCCGATTTTGATACAATTTTGACAGCACAATAAGAACGTAATAAGAATAAGATTTGCCAAATCTTGTTGCAATATCTTGAAAAACAACAAAAATCGGCCGATAGCTTCTATGACAGCTATACGATATATCGGTCCGATCTGGCTCGTTCCGACTTATTTACAGCCTACAGCAATAAGAAGCTTGTGTGCCAAGTTTCATGAAGATAGCTCAAAAACTGAGAGACTAGTTTGCGTTGCAACAGACGGACGGAAGGACGGACGGACGGACGGACAGACGGACATCCATTTTTCGACTCCTCTGGTGATGCTGATTTAGAATATATACACCTTATAGGGTCGGAGATGTCTCCTAAGGTGCGTTGCAAACTTCTGGCTAAAATTAATATACCCTCTGCAAGTGTATAAAAACACGTCTCATAGTCTTAAAATTATTTTAACTATGAAAGTTGCACGTTGTTCTTATTGGATGCTGTCACATTACTTTTAGTGTTTTCCAGTTATAACTTATCAAAGGGCTTTTAATGATGAATGTGTAAAAGACACACAGACACACAGACACGAGCGTAACAAGTGGGTAAGGCTACAGTCGGGCGCCCGACAGTAAGATACCCTTCTCCCAATTTTCAAAATCTGTTACAAACGTGTAACCACACGCATAATTTCAACCAGAGAATTCTGCACAAATACTTCTAGTACATATAGCTTACTCGCTCGCACTCACACAGCGACGCGCGTAAAGAGTAAAGCGACACGACGCAACGTCGACGTCGGCGTCAACTGCTCAAAGCAGCGCGTCGGCTGCTGCCCGTACCGAACATTTGTACTGAAAACGTTGACTTGAATAACTTCTGTGTTATTAGTCCGATCGAATTGTAATTTGGAGGATATGTTCATATTGCATTCAGCTTTATGCATACCAAAGCAGAACTTTGTAAGTTTAATATTTTGCTTAATAATCGTAAATTACCGATTTGCGGGGGCGGTGGGCGTGGCATCAAAAATTTGAGATAAACTTTATCTGCCTATGATTTACAGGAACCTTCATGCCAAATTTGGTATCTCTAGCTTTTTTAATAGCTGAGATCTGTTGTCTCATACAGACGGACAGACGGACAGACGGACAGACGGACAGACGGACAGACAGACGGACATGTCTCAATCGACTCGGCTAGTGATCCTGAGCAAGAATATATATACTTTATGGGGTCTGCCACGCCTCCTTATGCCTGTTACATACATTTTGCACAAAGTTAGTATACCCTTTTTTGACCATTTTCAATGGTCGAAGGGTATAAAAAGTATACTCATAGCAGCGCGCAGGCTGCTGATCGTACCGAACATTTGTACTGAAAACGTCAACTTGAATAACTTTTGTGTGATTGGTCCGATCGGATCGTAATTTGAAAGATATGTTCATACTGCATTCAGCTTTATGCATACCAAGCAGAACGTTATGAGTTTAATACTTTACTGATTAACCGCAAATTACCAATATGCTGGGGCGGTGGGCGTGGCATCAAACATTTGATATAAACTTCATCTGCCTATGATATATAGGAACACTCATACCAAATGACTATATGGAGTTTGATAAGTGATTGCGGCAGCACCGCTTACTGTGTTATCACAAAATATCCAATCAATTTGAGTTAAACGTTTTGTTGTTGGCACATTTTGTTGTTATTATTTAAAGTAGACTCGAGCTGATCAGTGGTTGTTGATCGGCAAATGTTAAAATCTTTTATACCCTTGCAGAGGGTATATTAATTTTAGCCAGAAGTTTGCAACGCACCTTAGGAGACATCTGCGACCCTATAAAGTATATATATTCTGAATCAGCATCACCAGAGGAGTCGAAAAATGGATGTCCTTCCGTCCGTCTGTTGCAACGCAAACTAGTCTCTCAGTTTTTGAGCTATCTAATGAAACTTGGCACACAAGTTTCTTATTGCTGTAGGCTGTAAATAAGTCGGAACGACCCAGATCGGACCGATATATCGTATAGCCGTCATAGAAGCTATCGGCCGATTTTTGTTGTTTTTCAAGATATTGCAACAAGATTTGGCAAATCTTTTTCTTATTACGTTTTTAATGTGCTGTCAAAATTGTATCAAAATCGGACCACTATAACATTTAGCTTCCATAGGAACAATCGGCTAAAATCAGGGTTTTTGTATGCAAACAGAAACCAGCAGCAATCCAAATGTATTTTATATTTGGTAAAACTGCAAGGGTATAAAACTTTCGGCAAGCCGAAGGTAGACTTGCTTTCTTGTTTTTTAATTTATCGGTGGAGATGTGGCAATAATCACAAATAAACTTGATCATCGTGCAGTAACAACACATATTGTCACCAAATTTTAAAGCTCTATCTCTTATAATAGCTGAGATGCAGGTGTTCACACGGACGGACAGACAGACAGACGGACAGACGAACACGGCTACATCAACTCGGCTGTTGATACTGATCAAGAATATATATACAATACTTTATGGGGTCGGAGATGCCATGAGTAGCGGGTATAAATAGTATTCCACGCATTTTAGTAAAATCCAAAATGAAAGCTACTTCAACCAATGAGAATCACTATTGTACTGTTTTTAAAATTAAACAATAACCTTAGGCGACATCTAACGCCCTAATTTGTGTATAATATTGAAAAACATACGCCAGTTGGATTAAAATATCTTAAACATTATACATACGCTTGGAATATTGTCATTTGTGCATACACTCTCCTGCAATAATCTGTCTCGAATTTCCCATGCAAAAATACTGGGACATTCACGTTTGTATTGTGCAATTTTATTAACGACTTCGGTCGTGGCTACCCGTGGCTTGGAGCCTCCAATCGCACGTGGACGAATACTCCCAGTTTCATAATATCTGGAAAAATAAGTGAAATTAAAAATATTTATAATTCGCACCAGTCTATTGGTATTTTAAATATTTAAAGAAAAGAATAACCTTAAAAAATGTAAGATTGATTGATCTGATTGTCTGGCTGTAGTAAGCTCCTACTTTTCTCAAACAGAAAACATATGACTTCAGTATACATTTTTGAATGAGGCCATTGGTTCAAAAAATTTTCGTGTGAAGCATATAAAAACTGTTGCTCGATAGTTCTTTTATTAATTTTTTTGGTCGCAAGTTAAGCCGAGTTAAGTAACTTGTACAATTCATTGCGATGTATTTAAAAGGATTTCAAATGCACTAGGTACTCACCTGCCTAAAATTTTACTAACACATCCATTGGAAACTTGGAGGATCCGAGAAATATCACATGGTCGAGCTCCCGAATGAGCAAGCTCGACAATTTTTTGACGAGTAGAATCTGGTAATGGTCTGCCGCCCACAAAGACGCCGCCCAATTGGTTAACTCCACTGTGACCTAAAAATGATTTATCGAAAATTTCACATTATTATATTTTTCCATTGCAGGTTTTTGCATTACTCTATTACAAATACATAACTGAGCTAATAACAAAATCAGTCATGGAACAATTAATAATTAATTAATAAATAACTTTTGGTTTGAACATATGAATATATGTGGTGTAGATCAATGTCGCCGTAAAAATCCATTATTATTTATGCAAATATATAAAATAGAAATTAAACCACAAACAAGTGGATAAGGCTACAGTCGGGCGCGCCGGGCAGTAAGATACCCTTCTCCCAATTTTTAACATCCGTACCAAACATGATTTCTGACAGAGAATTCTGCACAACTTGTTCTTATATATATCGCTTACTCGCTTACCCACACATATAGACACGCGCGTAAAGAGACACTACGCGATGTCGACGGCGATGTCAACTGTTCAAAGCAGCATGAAGGCTGCAGCTCGTATCGAACATTTGTACTGAAAACGTAGAGTTAAATAACTGTTTTGTTATTGGTCCGATCGAATTGTAATTTCAAGGATATGTTCATATTGCATTAGCTTTGTATTTACCAGAGCAGAATAGAGTTTTGAGTTAAACACATAATTAAACATAAACACTTCACTTAAAAATAATCGCAAATTACCGATTTGCTGGGGCGGTGCGCGTGCATCAAACATTTGATATAAACTTTATCTGCCTATGATATATAGGAACATTCATACCAAATTTGGTGTCTCTCGCTCTTTTAATAGCTGACATCCGTTGTCTCAAACACACAGACGGACAGACAAACGGACATTGCTCAATCAACTCGGCTAGTGATGCTGAGCAAGAATATATATACTTTATGATGATGTGCCACGCCTCCTAATGCCTGTTACATTCATATTCCTGTTGCACAATGTTACCCTTTTTTGACCACGGTCGAAGGATATAAAAACGCAATGCTACCTTCTGCACGCCAAAGATTATTTATCCTTGCAGAGATTTTACATTTAATGTTAAGCCCCTATTTTGCCCGATTGTTCCTACGCCAGATATATATTATAAGGGTTCAAGTCGGATAAAAAATAAAATATAATTAATTGCAGGAATAAAATATTTGTTGATTGAAATAGATGTGGTAAGTTTGGTAAGTTTCGTTAAGGCAGCTCTACTAGAGGCTAGAAATTTGGCATGAAGGTTCCTGTGTAGCAGTCAATTTAAAAGTATAATTTTTGATACCACGTCCACCGCCTTCACAAATCAGTTATCTTAATTTCACAAAGATTATTAACAATTTCCACTTTCTTTGCCTTGACATAGTTTAATGGAATATACCTATCATATAATTTGCATCGTATTATAAACATAGAAGTTACGCAAGTTATAGTTTTCTTATGTACTGTTGACTTTTCTTATCGCAAATTGTTATTTGTGTGTGTGAGATTTAGCTGACAGCTTTGCCGAAAACGAATAGTTGTTACACTGCATAAGGTAGCAGACTGCCAATCAAGTAGTCCGCGCTTCGGATGTTTTAATTATTATACCCTTCGACCATTGAAAATGCTTAAAAAAAGTTATACTAACTTTGTGCAAATGTATGTAACAGGCATAAGGAGGCGTGGCATACTCCCCTCAGGATCACTAGCCGAGTCGATTAAGCCATGTTCGTCTCTCTGTCCTTTTGTCTGTCTGTCCTGTCTGTCTGTCCGTCTGTCGATCTGTCCGTCTGTCAGTTTGAGACAACAAATCTCAGCTATTAAAACATCTAGAGGCACCAAATTCGAAATTCCTATACATCATAGACAAATGTTAGGTACCACGGCCACTGCCAACGCAAATCGGTAAAAGCAAAGAATTTAACTCATTACGTTTTTCATAATTATGAGTGCTGAATGCGGCTGAATATAAACACATCCTCCAAATAACAATCTGATCGGATCAATAATACAGAAGGTATTCAAGTCAACGTTTTCAGTATAAATGTTCGGTACGAGTCTGCGCGCTGCTATAAGCAGTTGTCGTCGACGTCGCATCGTGTCACTTTACTCATTACGCGCGTGTATGTGTGAGTGCAAGCGAGTAAGGCATATCTAGTATAATTATTTGTGCAGAATTCTCTGTTTGAAATTATATTATTATGATAAGTCAGTAACACGTTTGTATATTACTTACGGGTGCGCTCGAATGCAGCCTTACTGACTTTTTTATGTGCATTATTTTAATGTTTTCTTTTTTAAATAATTTTTTTTTTGTCAGTATACTTCTTATAGTCACCAAGTGACTCTAGACTGGTTTTAAAAAGTATTGTTTTTCGGTATACCAAGATTTATATATATACATATATGCATATTTATATGTATATTTACCAATAATTATATTTCAAAAATAGTTGCCCTTTCCATTTCACCGAAAAGCTGCAAGATTGTAAAACCACCGGCAAGCCGATATTAGCCTTTCTTTCTTATTTTTACCGAATTCATTTTCCATTCGGGCAGAACATTGCTTAACATGCATGCACGAACGTCAGAATCAATTATCAATAAAAAGGGTCAGCGCAGAGATTGAAAATATATTCTTTGCTAATCTTCTTTTCTAATCCAGAAGATGACAGTAACACCTTCAGGCAATCAATAACACAAAAACAAATTGTGTTAAACCAATACGGTCAGATTTCAGGTTTCGATACACAGGACAAAAAAAATTAAATTCCATAGTATTGATTACGAGAAAATCCCCGAAATCGGTGTATCAAATTCGTTCTTAAGCTTGAATTAGTTTCATATCTATAGAGGATGTAGTCTTGGGACAGTATTCAGCTTATTTAGTGCGCTTATTTTATAAAAATAATATATATAATGTATACTAATACTAATATAATACATATGTCTAAAACAAAGGTTATTTTATTTTTTATCTCACACAAATTTGTGCTGTCAGAAGCTAAGTTATTGTTTTCCCTTACTGAGGAGTTATTAATTTTGAAAATATACAAAATTGTAATCAACAATTTAAAATCAAAATATACAGTTTTCAAAAAAAAATATTTCTTTATTCTATTAAATAGTTTCCTGCCACTTCTCCCGATGGAAAAAAGTATAAAGTAAAGATAACTAGTCGGAAATGCTACAGTCACGCGGTGACTGTAAGAGGCCATGGATTTTCAGTTTATTTATATATACCATAAAAAAAAGGATATTGAAATAAAATGTTTAACATAATGAAACACAAACAAATGGCTAAGGCTACAGTCTCCCAACTTTTAACATCCGCACCAAACATGTTAAGACACTCATGATTTCTGACAGAGAATTCTGCACAACTTATTCTAATTTATATGGCCTACTCGCTCTCACACACAGACTAGCGAGTAAAGAGAAAAGCGACGCGACGCGACGTCAACTGCTCAATGCAGCGCTCATTTGTACTGAAAACGTTAACTTGAATAATTTTTGTGTTAGGTTATGAGTTTGATATTTTGATTTATAGCGATCCTGGCTGCAAGAGGCCATTGAGAGAGAGAGAGAGAGAGAGAGAGTAGAAGGGTATTATAGCTTTTAAGTTTAACAAGAGAATTTGATTAAACAGAATTTTAAGCGAAATGAGATGGTATTGTTATACACATACGGCACAATACAATTTTTTTTTTGTCCTGCAAAACAATCTGAATGGTATCATGGTGTTAATTTGACGGTCCCAGAAACTATGTGCTAATGGCAGTTGTAGTTGCAACATCAATACTTAATATTCGCAAATTACTGATTTACGGGAGCGATGGGTGTGATACCCAAAATTTGAATATAGGCAGTAAACCTAGGATATACAGGAAAATACATCTACATTTTCTTGCAAGCTTTTCTAATAGCTAAAAATCAGGCACATGCAGACAGACAGACAGACAGACAGGGCTAAATCGATTTGGCTAGTGATCCTGAGCAAGAATATATTTACTTTATGGGGTCATAGATGTCTCCTTTTTGCCAGTTACGCACATTTTGACAAACCTAATAGGCCATGGATTTAAAAGAAAATAAAACAATTCGGTTAGGCTACAGTGATGCGCGCCCGACAATAAAAAAAATAAAATTCGCCTAGTCTATTTATATTTCAATATATTTGTGGTCTATCATTTATCATATGTATCTATCTACTCATGAATATACATATATAGCTCTGTACTCTGGAATCACATTTGCTTCCTTTTTATGTTGAAGTCTGCGTATTATAAATGAATAATGCGATGATTTTGCAAAAGTAACACCGCATAGAATAGCCAGAAAACATCTTGCCAATGGGATTATCAATGTAATTGCAACACCAATCGGTTGGGAAACAATGTAGGAAGCTGAGACTTAGGTATCCGACTAGATCGAATATGGGTTTTGTCCAGAAATCTCAAAGATCCATGTGACAGGAATGACGAGGGCTCAATCGGACAATAGACGTGTGTTCTGTTTTATTCAAAAGCAGCTAAAGCGGCTCATTTGTGTGCTAATGAGAATAGAGAGAGAGAATGAAAGGGAGTAAGAGAGAGCGCTGTACATACATACAAGCAAGCATACATACATCAAGTAAGATAGTGGTGCGAAAAACAACAATGAAAACTACAAAGTGCTATGGCTTTTGTTTGTTTCTGTAAATCAACTTCGTCTTTCAGCATCACCGATAATTATTGTTATTTGTAACGACATGAATCGCACTCCAGATCATCTTTATTATAGGTGGAAAATGATTGTATTGATTCAAAAAACAAACAATGGCACACGGTAAGACTAAATCTACTTAATTTCACAGCGGGAGATTGTCCGGAGAAAAGGTATCGGACAGTAGCAACCTTCTGTGCTATTTTTGAAGGCTGTAATGTTACCCAAATGGCTTGTAAACGTCTTTTTTACTCCTTGTAATTCTCTATTGTTTCTTATTATTTCCATGAAAATAAATTATCGCTGGCGTGTAAATGATGTAAGTGCTTAGCATGATGCCCTCATACAATTCACGAAAAGTGCGTAAAAGTACATAGTGCAAGAAAAATGTTAAGCCTCCCCATGGCGGTATAAGAATCTCAATTTATCGGAAATGTTAGCGTCCTGAAATTAAATTGTCTTAACCACTAATAATATAATGAGTAATAAGTATTTCAAAGTTAAAACATCGTTTATACGTATGATATGCCTTTTTGGGCTTTATTTTTAAGAGAATGTCGCCTTCAAACATACGGACATGGCTCAATCGACTCGACTATAGATCACGAACATGAATACATATTCATATATACTTTATGGCATCTGCCACTCCTGCTCTATATCGTAAGAGGTGGCAATTGTGAGTGAGTGCGAGCAATTAGCGAAAATCACATATGCACATACGAATAGTTTGAGTATTAATTTGGGGGAACAAAGAAATAATATATCTTAAATGACTTTATTGAGAGTTGGTTAGAGTGAAAGACATACATTCATCATCTGTTAAGTGGTAATAAGTTGTGGCAAAGTATGAAGATGTCGAATGAGGTGGCTGGGGTGCTGTTGTTACATCGGAGGTCTCCATCGCAGCAGTAGCTGTAGCTGCCTTGCGATCAATAACTCCGCTAAGTCCGGCGCCACTTGCGACACCAACGCAGGGCAGATTTCTCATAGCAAGGATGTTATCTATAAGAAAAAAACAAAAATCAAAAAACATTTTTCAATTCATAAATACTGAAATGCAGAAGACAAATATATCGTATACACTAAACCAATCGTTTGCAAGCCAAACAAGATAATATAATATAAAACTTATAATAATATTAATTACAGTACTGCCAACTTTTGAGAAAACACAAAAATGTTCGGCATATCAAGGATTAAATATCCTTGCAGAGATTTCTTATTTAAAGTTAGAATAATGTCTTTTATAGTTTAAACACCTGTTAACGGGTAGTTGCATTGTAAAAGGGTTAGGTAATAGTAAACATAGAACATTTTTAACAACGAATCATTTAAAAGTATGGATATTTATGCAAATGTTAGTCCTATTGTTGGTTGATTTTTCCTATGGCAGCTTTATGTTATAGTGGTTCGATTTGGATGAAATTTTGAAGGCATGATTTGATGAAAGTGATCAGTTTGGTAACGCTATCTTAGAAAGTAGCGAAAATCAACCGATAGGTTGTAAGGAAGCTATACGATAAATCAGTCCGAACAGGCTAGTTTCGACTACAGCCTGCAGCTTTAAGATACATGTCTACCAAGTTTTATTATTTTCATTTCATTTCATTAAAAACTTCTAGTCAAATAAATATTTCGTCTGCAAGGGTATAACAATATCAGTTTGTTGCAATTTATTTATAAAAGGCGCAGTCATTCATTATCATTACATCCGGGGCCACCCCAAAGAAAATTGTTAAAAAAAATTAAATTTTTGGAAAAGTCCAACTGATAGACAGTTATCCATATATTAAACAACCTTACCTCCTATGATTTTTGTATAAAATAATGCAACATACTTTGTATATGTTCGCGAAGAGCTTTATGAAGTGTATTTGCGGAAGACATAGAATATTTAATATAACAAATTTTCATTTTTGATTATGGTACTGGTAATAAGACATGTTTTCAAGCAATAAGGTTTTGGCGTCCGATAGTCCCTATAACATAGTAGGCTTATATAGCATAGAAAAGTAAGTGATAAAATTTAAGGGGATTTTTATGTACACAGAATATGTATTAAGTTGAATTGTGAAACCTTTAAAATAACAAAATTAGCCGATATTTACTATGTCAGCTATACCAAATATCGGTCCGATTTGGCTCGTTTCGACTTAGTAACTTCAAAAGTGGAGAGACTAGACTTCTCTGTGACGGAGAGTCCGGCATGGCTTGTGCGACTCGCCTTTCAATGGACTATGGGAAATCTTTCCGCTTTTGGTGCATTTATCAGTATGCAATGGTATGAAATCCTGAATTCTTTTCCTGCAATTCTTAAGCGTGCAGTTGGTCATCATCAAAAGCTACATTTGAAGGAAAAAATTGAATCTGCAGCACAAAGAACCACATTTTTTTGCCTGATATGCATTTTTTTAATTTTATAAAGACTAGTGGTCTACGAGTCAACTCCCAAATTAAGTACTACACGTATATATAAGTAGAATGACAAATATAAATTATATTTCAATGACAAACAAACAAAAACAGTTTTTCTTCGACCTTATCAACAAGAAAAGGCACGCAATGTTAGAAGTTTGTAGGTTAGTGTAGTGTACTCCATTGGTTTCAGCGGTTCCAAGTACCTTACCTTTGTGATTTATGTCGTCTAATGTTGGCAATCGGTCAATGAGTGCACCTGCTGACCATGGAGCTGTGCTTATAGCTGGTGGAGTCGGCTGCAGCGTAAACATTATTGAGGGATACGGATATGTGCTCGACTAGTAGTAGATGGCACGATTAGAATTACAAATATTCTAATTAAGAGAGTACGAGCATACATATGTTAATGTATATCAACTCTGTACAATTTTATTATACAAAGGAACAAATTTCAATAAAAGCGCTCCAGTACTCGCTGCGGGTGACATCGATTGTACAGCGCAACGCAGCGCAATCACCGTGGGATTCGTGCTGCGCGAAAGCAATTCATGCAGTTGTTGACAATGAATCCCTAGCATGAACCTTTTTCATGTGAGCAGCGGTCTTTGTTTCAATTCACTTGTCCTTTTTCTCACTCACAATTATTAAAGAACATACAGCTCTTGGACTTCTTTTCGATATTAAATACACTTATTCATACTACACGCGCACACACAGGCAATATTAATTAATATTCACACACTTTATTTTCACAATTTTATCAAGTTATCAATTAATAACAAACTTATGATCCGTGACCGTCGGAATATTGAGTTACAGATAATTCGCGAGTCGCAGTGCAAATGCTAATGGCGATATTACTGTCGCATGTTTTACGCTTTCGCCCCGGTTTCGTGCACTGAGAATATGCTGCCTTCCAAACGGGGTGAGTGAGCTCTCTCCGATTGGCCCGGACAGGCCAACCACTCTTCTAGGGCCGCAACACACCGCGTTGATTGGCTGTTTTCACTTTGTCTGGCTTTCTCGTCCTCGCCCGGTAGCCAAATGCCAAGCAACTGTACAGTACAGCAGTATTACCAAGTTGTGTTCCGTTACCAGGGTTGTCTACCGGTTCTGTGTGTTTATTTGAACGATGCCAGTAGCTTATGGTAAATTCAACAAGCAGAAAAGAGAAAGACATGCCAAGCACTGATATTTAGACGTTTTATCAAATACATTTTTTATTAATTGATTTCTACAAAACGAATTGGATGAAAAGACAAGGCAAAACTTTAATATTTCTGCGATTGCCAAAAATTCTGATCATACATACATATAGCATGTGTAGACCTGAGTTTAACCAAAACCTAAACGAATTTCTCGAATGAAAACACGAGTGTGCTGTGGCTGTCCAATTGAATTGTTTTATTCCAATGCAATAACCGCTAGACTCTTCCGTTAACAACCCGCACGACATCCGTTTCGACAAACGAAAGCACAACACAAGTATGAATGGATACTCCTGTATTCATATAAATTCCAAGGCTTGGGTGTGGGCGTATTATTGTTTTCCTTTTTTTTTGGTAAATACAACAATGAAAGCAGACACACCCACTTATTTCTATAGCGTTGTTGTCGACGATCGTTTGGTCTCTCTCTTGCTTGGGTGCACTCTCTATTCTCTTTATTTTCTGTTAGAAAGAGATGGATAGATAATTAAAGAGTGTGATCGGTGATACTGTAGAGCATTTGAAGTATAGTAGGTGCACTTATTTAAGTGCTAAGAACAATTTTAGCAACCATTTTTTTTTTACATAGGTTTTTCGAATTTAACATCCGCTTAACCTACAACAAATTTTTGTAATTTATATTGATTTATTCATTTATATATGTTTTTTAAACTAGACAGATCTAAGTTTCTGTATACCGAAGATAAGTGCATTTAATATTCCTATGATAGTTATAAATAATTATTATTATTATAAGAAACTAGTCGGAAAGGCTACAGTCACGCAGTGAAAGAATGGTATTTTATTGGTATACCCCTTGGTATATCGGGCGACTATATTATAGGATCATATGTTATATTATTAGGCCATTGATTTTAAGAAAATACATTATCCGATCGGATAATAAACATACAAGTTATATATAGGTTAACGTTTTCCATTGCTCTGTGAAGAGTTGCCTGCGTGCTGTTGTCATTAACATAGTACGCAAAATTCTTAAATTGATTTTTTTTTGTGTGTGTGATTGGTTGCTAGTACGGTAGCCCAGTGCGTAAGACAGTCGACTGCTAAGCGATAAGTAAGAGTTTCAACAACACCCAGGTTGGGCAGACTTAATATTTTTAGGCCATGGATTTACAAAAATACATGGTCTATTAGGTTTGTCGGAATGTGCGTTTATATTCTTGCTTAGGATCACTAGCCCGTCTGTCTGTCTGTCCGTCTGTTTGTTCGTCTGTCTGTCCATATGTCTGTCTGTCTGTCTGTCTGTATGAGCGCCTGATTCTCAGCTATTAAGAAAGCTAGAGACTCAAAGTTTGGCATATAGATTTCTGTATACCTTAGGCAGTAAACGTTATTTTCAAATTTTGGGTACCACGCCTACTGCCCCCGTAAATCAGTAATTTGCGATTATTAAGTTAAGTATTAAACTCATGATGTTTTGCTTCAGTATACTTAAAACTGAATACAATATACCCATATCCTCAAAATTCCAATTCGATCGGACCATTAACCCAAAAGTTATTCAAGTCAACGTTTTCAGTACACATGTTCGGTACGAGCAGCAGCGTGCGCGCTGCTATTAGCAGTTGACGTTGCCGTGGACATCGCGTCGTGTCGTTTTACGCGCGTGTCTGTGTGTGTGAGACCGAGTAAGCCATATATATATATAAGAATAAGTTGGGCAGAATTCTCTGTCAGAAGTCATGAGTGTGTTAACATGTTTGATAAGGATGTTAAAAATTGGGAAAAGGGTATCTTAATTGTTTTTGTTTCATTATATTAAATATTTTATTTCAATATATATATTTTTTTATGGTGTATAAACATAAAATGAAAATCCATGGCCTCATACAGTCACCGCGTGAATGTAGCCTTTCCGACTAGTTTGAAATACTTTTACAGACATTTACAATTTTCTCTAACAAAGTCTTCCGCCGCCTAATGCGTTCTCAGACTCACAAACTCACACAGATACACGTAGCGGATCACAGACACTATGGAAATCGGAAATGAATGCAAAAGCAGAAAGTTGAAAAGTTTACATTACCTTTTATAATCATCGTGTATTATATATTTGTGACGCACCTGAATTTAAATTTCAAGTTTCATTTGCTATTTTAAGATCTAACAGAGGTAAAACTCATTTATATTTATTTTCAATATTCGAAGGAGAAAAATAAATTAATGTGAAAATCCATATTTAATCATCCAATTAAACCTATAACAGCTATATAGCTATATAAAGCTATATATATTTATTAAATATTACAAAGTAGTTCTTTAGGAGTAAGCCCCTTCTCAATGACCTAAATATTATACGCTTCTAATTAGGTATCATCTAGTATCATTTAGTCCAGAAGATTACAACGCACTGAAAAAGTCATTTGCAAGCCGATAAATTATATTTGATCAATATTAGTCAGCCTGCTGCAGAGCAAAGGAATTTTTTAGTTCATATGCTTTCTAGGTGGAACATAAATAATGAGCTTCCATCGGAGAATTTATCGTAAAGCTTCAATAGATTTCACAATCCGACTATCCTTGATTGAATTTCTTCAATTACACTTCTATAAAACTCTAATTTTACATTCCTGACAAAGCTTTCAAAATTTTCACATCCAAACCAAATTACTAATTTGAATCGAACAACAGGACATCTTGGACAGTTCTAAAGCGGATAACGAAATATCTTTGCTTTCATAGGAACGAGTCATACATACAAATTTTTATTGAGCTTTACTCTTTGTAATCAAAGTAAAGGTATTTTCAACTATTCTAACGTTCCTATTTCGTTCTGTCACTCACCCTTTCTTGTCAAAACTGGAATTTTAATTTATAAAGATTAAATCAGATGTGTGTGAGTAATAACAAAAAGTATACAAAATAGAGGAAGAGGGAGCAATTTAAGACACATAAAAGTAAATCTCTCAAGCCCAGGCTGCTCTGGTCTTCTTCCGCCACGTGCCGGGTGGAAAAGATTTTTCCGCTTCTATTGAACGCTGAGTCCAAGGCCGGATTCTTCTCCTACCCTGCATGGGGTGCTGGGGGTGACGGTTTCGCACCAAAATGTATTAATATGTCAAATAGAGATAATCTTTAAACTTATCTGAAATCTAAGCTAAAAGAGGAACAGATTAAACAAGCTTCGATGCTCAACATGACAATGCAGTAAGGCCCGTTTAGTATTTACTACATTTGAGAACTTCTGAAAAATTTAAACGATATTTAAGTTTTATAACTTTGCTTTTTTTTGTATAACCGCTTTAATAGAAGCTCATATCCTTAATACTTTGCTTGGTAATTCAATTCAGTTTCAATTATTCGCCTCTTTACTTAGACAATTATTTTTATCGCGGTTCTTCATATTCTCCAAATTACAATCCGACCGGACCAACAACACAAAATGTATTCAAGTCAACGTTTTCTATACAAATGTACAAGCAGCAGCCTTTGCTCTGCCATGAGCAGCATAAAATCCAAATAGAAAAATAAAGTAACTTAGTTTGGCTTGACTGACTTCAGTCTTTACCGATTATAATTATGAGAAAAATGTATAATTACTCAAGGTATAACTATAAATATTTACTGAATACTTATACCGTTGCAGAGGGTTTTGATGTAGGTTTTATGTTTGCAACGCACCTTGTCCTTATATATATACGTATGTGTCCAGTGCCCAGTTAAGGGCGATATTAAGAAAACTTGTTTTATTAAAAAACTCTCCCGCCTCCCTTTGTTACCATGTTAAATACATGTTAACATCTAGAAAGAGTATGTATTTTAGTATAAGGTTAGCATCCTGTTCTAACAGATCGGCAAACAACAAAAACTGCATAAAATCACAGAATTAACATTTATTTTAGGTTCGACTTATAACCAAACAGTTTTTTATTTTTTCCACTTATTCGATTCATGAGTAGTATCAAAGCGAACTTAACTAATCATTCAACTAGGCGTGTCTTCAACGTGCTTGCACGTGGCGCGATTGTATTTACAATTTGATTACGTTTACGTTTTTCCAGACATACATATGTATAATCATAGGTACAAAGGTATTAAGGTCAGTCTGGATTTGAGACACTTTATAGCTTAAACTTTTTTCTGTCACTAAAATTACAACAGCATGTGAGTTTCTGATATGGTTATGGTTATGCTCAAAGTTTCATGTGAAGTCTTGCGCGTAAGCGATAAGGATATTGACGCAGTGCCCCATTATTCAGAGCAACTGTGCGAGCCGATGCTTAGAGAAATAGAAGTGGTGCAACTTGTTTGTAGACAATGTTAGACAAACAAATTGTATATATTTTCACAAATTGTTATATAGCGAACTTTTAGGAATAAAAAAGGCAACGGGTACCATTTTACAAAAAAAGTTTCAAATAAATAATTACAAAAAAAAAAAAAACGTTTAAAAGCTTTAGAATTTATTAAAAAGCGTAGAAAATTTAAAATTAGAATGTGTAAAAAAAAGAAAATTAAACAACCTTTTTGGAAATAATCGTTGTTGAAATGTATTTTGAGACAAATTTCATAGAATATATATTTGCAATTCTAAAAAAGCGGGACAATTTTTTAATGCTTTAAATAACAAAATCCAGAACTCCCGCGAAAACATAATTTTTTTTTTTTTGCTATTGACCTTCAATAAAAGTCTAATTTCAATATATAACTTAACTTATTTCATTTGATTATAATTATCGCCAGTCCAAAAGCGGAAACAAATAAGAGATTGCGCAAAGTGGAAATACCGAATGTGATACAATAAGTTTTCTGATTTTGTCGGAACTGCCATTATTTTCTATAATATGTATCGCAGCAAAAACAATAATTTCTAAATTCGTTTTTTCATTTCCATTTTTACATGTTCTAATTTAACCTTTTTAAATGTTTTTTATTATAAATTATATAGCTTTAGTTACGGAATGTTGTCAGCACTGATTATCGCTTTGTAATTGATGCTAGCGATTATTTTATAAAACACTTGGGAGTTCATATAGCTGTTCACATATCGAATAATTAGATTTAGTAACTGTCAACGGCTAGCGGACGTTGATAAGTTATTAAATTGGTATTGAAATAAAGTCACAAAGAAAAATTTAATAAAATAAAACTAAGAGTTTGTAATTTTTTAAACTCTGATGCACTTAACCCTATTATTAAACAGGTTCTTAAGTAGGAAACATATGTAAACTCTTAAAAACAATCGTTTTCTTTAACACTAGTATAATTATCGAAAAATTTACTTATACATAAAAAATGCTGCAATTATCACACTTGAAAATTCCAGCCGTTTAACGGTTAAGCTGTTGCTTCCCACTGGGAGTACAACTAACGAGCCATTAAACAATTAAAGCAGCATCAGAACCCATAAAGGCTGCCGAAAAGCGTGGTACATGGGGAGACAAATGAATGGGCGATGGGCAACGAAGCATTTGACCATCCAACCAAATACAAACAACCAAAAACACATATAAGAGTATAAATTGGTTGGGTGGAGGGAGGACACCCACTGTTCACCTCAACTGAGCACAATGCACAACCTCTCCTCTAACCAATGCGAATATGCTTCAATTATTACGAGCATTACCTCTCAAACCTCTTTGCACACACTTCGTTTAAGGACTATCACTTAACAAAAGCTCAACGTCTAACTAGACTTGTTATTTTTCACGGTTAAAAGAATGGGGTGTGGAAGCAGAATAAGAAGCGCAGAAAGGCAGACTGCGCGAGCTGAGTGCCAGTTCAGTATGTACATGTTTATATATTTGCATCCATACGTAATTAAAAAGACCCATGCTGTTAGATAATAGAGTTTTTTATTAATTTTATTTTTCCCTCACCAAATATCTCTCTTAGCTACCCGCGGATGTAGCTGCAAAATAAAAAAACTTTAATTGCTAACGATATATTTTGGAAATCAAAGATTGAAATTTATTTTACAATTATTTAATAATAATAATTAAATTTGTTTTAAATTTGTAATACTCTAACTCTATAAAAATGGTATGGGCCCAGCAATAGGAACTTTGTTGACCCCATAAACTATATATATCTAAATCAGCATCGCCAGTAAAGTTCATAGAGGTTTGTCCGTCTGTTGCAACACGCTCCAGTCTCTTAGCTATGTATGTATGTATCTTAATGAAACTTGATAGATATACTTCTTATTTATGCAGGCTGTTTATAAGTCAGAACGAGCCAGATCAGACCGATATATCGTATAGCTGCCTAACCTATCGGCCGATTTTTGTTAGTTTTTAAGATAGCGTTACCAAACTTACCTTTTTCAGCATTTAATATATTATGCCTGCAAAATTATTACTATTATACTATACTACTCGTATAGCTAACATAGGAACAATTGGACAATAATGGGTTTTGCATAAAAACTCATACTTTAAAATTATTTATTTGCTAAAAATTATTCCTTACTATTACCCAACTCTTCAAAAAGTTTCATTGTACATTGTGTTTGTAGTACAGGTTAAATGCAAATGTACATATATGTATAATCTTCGTGCCGAAGGTAGCTTCGCTTTTTTCTCGTTTTTATTTCATTATTTCACAGCGAAGAAAAAATAAATCGAAAGAAAGCTATAAGCGACAGATGACTTTCAGAATTTACCATATAGTGTTAAGAAATGTAAGTGTTATAGTTTTCTTTTAATTTGTCATTGCGTTTTTAAGGGAATTTTGATCAATATTTGAAGTAAACTTGAAGACCATTCAGTAGTTTCCTTTAAGAAAAGCCGATCTTTGTTTTACTCCATTGTTCAGTAGTTGTTGTTCGACACAACAGCCTAGACCATTGTGATTATAACTTTCGGGTAGTGAGTGCAGCCGTAATACGGGCAATGGCTCCGCGGGAGATGAAATCAGCATGATCTTAACAAAAGTGATTTCCATTGGTAAAAAAAAAAAAATTCAAGATCGTCTTTGAAATCTCTGTGCAACCCTTAGAATGGAAGAGGATAGAGCTACAGAAGCTATCGATTCGCGTGTGAAAACGTGCAATTATGGTTTTATTTGTATTACTTTTAAAGACTTCGTGATTTAATTCTTTATTCTCATTGTTCTTGCTTTGATGTGTTTAGTCCATACGTTTTGTACAATAATGAATTTAAAGGGGTCTGTTGGGAGACCTTAATGAGTTTTTATAATAAACACTTTATTGAATACCTGAAAACATACTTAAGATAAGGTAAGCTCTGAGTGTTTCCTTTTTCGTACCTAAAACCAAAGTGAAGTAAACGAAAATTTATTGCTAGTAGAAGGTACAACATTAAAATATACGTGATATATATTTTTACTATGTGGGAATGTAATGTAGTAAATTTAAGTTCCCGACCTCCGCTTATTTAGATCTAAAGACACAAAATTTGGCATTATGGTTACTCTATACCAGACAGACATGGTTTAATCGACTCTGAGAAAGAATATATATACTTTACGGGGTCGCATCCGTATGCCTGTTACATACATTTTCACAATACTTACATTGTTGATAATTTTTAATGGTCAAAGGGTATTAAAATAGATTAGCCGGCCTGCAGCCCATCTAAGTATTGCCTCAAGTCTCACGCTTTTACAGACTAGCGGTCAGACAAACATGGCTATAACAAATCGGCTTGTGATATGTACGCCTCGATTTGCCTGTTATATTCATTTACCTTAAGTTTAATATATATAATATATAAAGTTTAATATATATAATGTACCCGTTTTGGAACATTTTCAATGGTCAAAGGGTTAACAAATATAAACGGATAAAAAAGGATGCAAGGTGTACTTTTATTACTGAATATATATTATCGTTACTTGTCTTATTATATTTATTGTATAGTCTTTGGCACAAATTAAGAACTTATCGTTGTCCTCTTTGCAATAAATCATCAAGGATACATATGTATACATATTTACTCGTATTTTCAACACCGGAAATCCAACGCTCCGTAATAAGTAAAACTTGAAAAGGACATCATACGGTTATATATGCGCATAAGAAGAAGAAGACGAGTGAGCTATGTGAGAGTGTGAATACGTGCCGAGCTTAACCGAGTTTGTGGTAAGGACTTGGTATGCCACATTTACCCAAGTATAACATTTATGTGTATAACATAGATACATATGTACATACACATTCCATGCTACGAATGCATTCTGTGGGCATGAATCAGTGTTGCCCTCTTAGCCTTTTTCGGAGAAACACGAAAAATCTAAATAGACGATGTCAACTACAACATTATTTCTGAAAACGGTAACATGAATAGCTTCGACGTTATTTGTCCTATCATATACAATTTGGAGGATAGCTTTATATATTAAAATTTCTCCGTACACAAACAAAGATACATTGCCACTTAAGAGGAAGGCTGGTCTAGAACGCAAATGGGCATTATTTAAAATTTCAAAGAAACAAGAAAACTGTTTCGTTAAGAATAACATGCCACTTAACGAAATACAGTAGAGACAAAAACCACTTAACCAATTTTATTTTCCGCAAACCTGGCGGCAAAATGATCAAACAACTAATTAATCTTCAATCGCATGTCTGGCAACTCCTTAAAATAAATGTAGATTTCTACTCCTGTCAAGCTAGTTTTTCTTAAACCCTACTATCAACAGGCGTGTATGTTCATATAATATATATTCGTGCACTAGCAAAGTAGATTGATCCATATTGATTGATCCGCCTCTCTGTATGCTAAAGTATAGTGTGTAATAATAGGGTACAAGTGTTTTATCTGCATTACAAAGGATAGCAAATATATAGAGCATATATAGAATATACTCTTAAATTTATTTATTTTTTTTAATAAAATAAAATAATAAATCAAAGCGTATCTAAGCTATTATGACATTGTGTTTCAGGAAGGCCTTTTCTGCAGTCCATAAGTTTTCTGCAAAATTTGCCTTAATAGTGACTTAACAGATGTGGTATCAACGACATTAGCAGTTGTTTTATCACTATTTAAATGTTTTGTTATGCTTTTAAAAGTTCGCCCGGAGGTCACACTTATTCAGGTCATGGAATTAAAAGATCAATTATTTGAGTAATTGCGGATACTTGAATATAGTGATGGTGGTGATCCAAATACCTACAAAGTTTCGGTAGCCACGCTTAAGTTCCGCAGAAAATTGGTTGAATGCGGTAACTGCAGATACCCACCTAAGTATGCTTTACATTTGTAATAATATGTAAGTTCCCAAACTAGCACTTTACAGCGATCGCAACTTGTACATATGTACATACATAAACATATGTTTGTAATCCATGCAAACAAAAAAATTCGTCCTCCTTTTGTTTCCTCTTCTTATGAGAGCAAGCCCACCGCATTTACTGGATTAAAAATGCAGTGCATCTTAAAGTGCGTTTATTCGCCGCTGATCTTTAGTTGGAATGTTCGTAACATGCAGAAAGAGATATTTGCGATAACTTTATAGTAAAGTTTATGTTAATTAAGAAAATTTGACCTCCAGCCAGCCAACAGGTCATAAAAAAACAAAAGTTGCAACAACCATAGTATATAAATATACATATTTATATTTATTTATTTATATTTATGCGGTTAAAATAAGAGAAGTGCTGGACAATCGTTCAGGTTATTCATCCAGCCCATCACAGCCCTTTATTTTTTGCTTATATTCCCCGTTAAGCATGTCTTTAACTATGACAACTATCTCAGAACCGCTAGAGAGACATTCTGAAAATGATTACTTTTATTAAGACCGATATACATATGTACTTAGAATTAACTTCAACAGTCGACGCGAAATAGACTTGTCTGCTTCTCTCTCTCTCTCTCTTTCTCACTGCCTGCATGAGCAACCAGATTTCAAAGATATTGATCATAGGTTGAGAACATATATCATTGCTGAAGTCATGCAATTTTATTATGCAAATCTCGTGTTCGGCTTGATTGATCCCATGAAAGTTATACAATGGAGTTTTTCGGGTCCTGACGAAGTGGAATAGTTATTTTCAGAAACTGTACAATATTGATGGTTGTATCCGGGTTTCAGTACAAAAATCTCATTTCAGTTTTCTTTTGTCAGATATGGACAGCAGTTAAATAAAAATATGATAGGTTTTATAAATAAAATAACCATGGGTTCTCTATGAGGTCGGATATATGTATATATTTCTGTGCTTTCAAACTTGTGGTTAAAGTTAGTATACACTCAATAAGATTTATTTACATATGTGTATGTATTTATGTATGATCATGTGTTTGATGTACACAAATATACCTTTATAGCGGATCACGATCGATGCATGTTCATCATACACTTTCACAATACGTTAAGTTGTAAGCAGCCAATATACCCTTTTGTCGATTGCGAATGGGCACGGGTATGAGGTATGAAATAAACACAGAGCAGACACAAGCAGACAGCACACAGCTCACAGCACACTCATCCTCAGCGCAGCAGCTTCTTGTTTATATCTCTAGATGTGAATGTGGATGCGAATCCGTCGCCTTCGCCATATCCGTCAGTTAGTTCTATGGCACGCTCAGACTCTGTTGTACGTGTATTTCGCTTTATTTTGTGCTGCTGCTACTGCTGCCGCCGATGCCACCTTCAAAGAAGCGCGATTCGCTGCAATACAAATGTAAACCAAGTGAAAAAATTGACACATGTGCGAATAAATTAATTATGTGCATGCATTCATACGTACATACATACATATTTGTGTTTATACTTAAGAATAAACATGCATGCTCATTCATATGTATCAGTATGTTGTTGCCATGTTAACTTGTACATATGTTTGCAAATAATGGGCAGCAAATACATATCTCTATCAATATATGTATGTATTTATGTACAACGTGTTGGCAAATATACCGACGAATATGAAATTGCTTAATATTGAAAATAGAACTAGTACATACATATGTGTTAAGTCTGTACATATATAAATTTCTACTCACACACTTATGTACATTTGTGCAAATATTTATTATAATTAATGATCTTCGAAAATGAATACATATAATATATATATATATATATATTATATACAGTGCGTACAATGTGCATATATACGTACATACGTATGTGGAGATCTACGTTTGTTAATATAAATATACACAAATTAATGTGTATGTTTATAATATAGGCAATACTGCAGTTTTCACACTGAACTGAAGTTCAAGAGCACAAAAATTGATTATGTTTATAAATGATTTTAATTGAATACAATAGAATGAGGAGTGATCAACGCAGCAAGAGCTTCCGAGCGAGATTGTCGTCCACATGTGAATGACATACATACACACACGTTAATATTAACGTATAGGCAACAAAATTTTATATAAAAACATATATCATATTAAAAAAAAAAACAAATATTTGTGTGTGTAAGTTTGTAGACACAACACACGCCCGCACTGTTACGCATGTTACAAACTTACATACATACAAACATACATACACATATGCACATGTAAATATAGATCATTCGAAATTGCAATTGCAGAGATAAAGAAAAAACAAGAAAGAAAGGCTACCTTCGGCATGCCGAAGGTTTTATACCCTTGCAGTTATACAACTGACAACGGACTGACTGATTGTTCCTATAAAAGCTATAGAATATAAGTGTCTGAGATATTTGAATGGAAACATTAAAAACATTAAAAAGTATTGATAATGCGCGGTATTTCCAAAAACAAAACAGGTTTGCATACAAAAACCCTGACTTAAGCCGATTGTTCCTATGGCAGCTTTATGTTATAGTGGTCCGATTTTGATACAATTTTGACAGCACATTTAAAACGTAATAAGAATAAGATTTGCCAAATCTTGTTGCAATATCTTGAAAAACAACAAAAATCGGCCGATAGCTTCTATGACAGCTTTACGATATATCGGTCCGATCTGGCTCGTTCCGACCTATTTACAGCGAACAGCAATAAGAAGCTTGTGTGCCAAGTTTCATGAAGATAGCTCAAAAACTGAGAGACTAGTTTGCGTTGCAACAGACGGACGGCGGACGGACGGACGGACGGACAGACGGACAGACGGACAGACGGACAGACGGACAGACGGACAGACGGACAGACGGACGGACAGACGGACGGACGGACGGACGGACGGACGGACGGACGGACGGACAGACGGACATCCATTTTTCGACTCCTCTGGTGATGCTGATTCAGAATATATATACTTTATAGGGTCGGAGATGTCTCCTAAGGTGCGTTGCAAACTTCTGGCTAAAAATAATATACCCTCTGCAAGGGTATAATAATTATATGTAACAGTGAAACAAGTGGGTAAGGCAACAGTCTAGCGCCCGACAGTAAGATACCCTTCTCCCAATTTTTAAAAACCGTTACAAACGTGTAACCCCACATACATACACTTGTTCTGCCTCGGATATTTGGAACTTTTATACCAAATTTGGTGTCTCTAGCTTTTTATACCCATGCAGAGGGTATATTAATTTTAGCCAGATGTTTGCAACGCACCTTAGAAGACATCTCCGACCCTATAAAGTAT